>OZ024902.1:26388040-26705540 GCA_964017125.1 Flabesymbios commensalis | reverse complement strand
TTATGTCATTTTTGTCTACATATATTTTTATTTGGAAACATAGTGGCAGTAAAAAGTATTTCTGGAATTCAGGGTGGTTATGCTATGTGGTTTAGTCCAGTAAATTGTCCTCGCTGTTGTTCCGGACTTTTATGCGATAATATGCATGAAATTATTACGGTGACAACAGCGTGCGTTGTGCCAGTGTGCATGTCACAACAACTTACCACACCAAGACGGCTGAACGTGTCCCTGGTACTACTAATTTTATTTTTCGGCACTAAACATCCTTTAACAATTCAGTATATTTCCAAAGGTAAGATTTATTAAATTAAATAATTTATGTAAATTTGTATGTGTTATTACTGAATATAATATGATTTCGTCATTCATAACAGATACACGGGAAGCAGGGACACAATAAACATAATTCACAGAAAAATCAATTTATCTAACGAGACAAATCAATTAGGCCTACATCCAAAGCAGACATCAATCAGATATGAAGACGGATTTGAAAAAAAAAACAGATTGAGATTTGAAGCAAGAAATTGGAATGCATTTTTGCGGACATGTGTTCAGTGTGGTGACTGACAAGTATCTATTGAACGAGTCAGTTTAATAGCAGACATCCTAAAAATAGCAGGCATACTATGTTATAATGCTTAAACACAGTCAGGCTTATCTAACGAAGAGCTGACATATATGCATTTAGATGCACTAAAATAACTTTCATAATATAATAATTAATATTATTGTTTGTGGTGGTTATTTTTTAGCTGACAGGTTTGTTGATTTTTTTGTCAAAATATAGAAACACAAATGTAGCGAAATTGTAAACATGTTAAAACATGTCAAAATATAACAATATCAAATAAAAACTAAACAATCGTATGAGTAACGTCAATAAAATAATATAATAGGCCTATAATAGGCCTATTATTAGGCCTACATATTATGGTAGTCATATATTGAACAATCACGGTCATTTCGATTTAAGGTTTGGCTAACATGCTGTTCTCATAGTACCCTCAGGTGCATACACAGACCAATTTTGGTGCCGTTACCACCATTGATAAATTGATATTACAGGTTTATATGCCCCGTTGAGGTTTTAGGCTATAGACATACCCAGCTGAACCACACTACAAAATATCTGTCATCTATACACGTGTCGTTATTTCAAGTGAATATTGCTATACGTTGCTTTCTGCACAATCATTGCAATATCGCGAAAGAAGGAAGGTATTATGCCCCACTCTTATCGAATAACTTCAAGGGTTCTTTATAGTGAACAGTGCCATAAACATCACTACACAATCCATGCCTTTGAACAGTTTGGAGCACTGTACAGGCACAACCTCAAGGACCAACATCCGATTTGACCAGGATTTGAACACAGTAGCTCGAGTTTTAGAGCCACAGCAGGATTGTATGGGCCATCGGGACGGCATCGTTATTTCAAACACAAACAAACCAATTCGGGTCCCTATTAATGTAAATAGGGAATCGACCTTCACTAGGATCGGGTGTGATACCTTGCATTGGGCCCTTATGCCCGCATGTGAGGTGTGAGATCTTGCCTAGGACCATAAGGGCCTAGGTGTGAGTGATTGCCTAGGACCCTGCCGGTTCCAGTGTATGACCTTGCCTAGGACCCACCGGCTCGGGTGTGAGTCCTAGCCTAAGACCATGCGGGCTCATGGTAAAACCTTGCCTATGACTTGTAGGCTCGGGTTTGCTACCTTGCCTAGGACGCTGCGGGCTCGAGTGTGGGTCCTTGCCTAGGACCATGGCGGCTCGAGTGTAAGTCCTTGTCTAAGGCTCACACCCGGGCTTGAAGGCTCGGGTTTGAGACCATGCCTAGGACGCTGTGGGCTCGGGTGTGAGTCCTTGCCTAATACCATGCGCGCCTGGGGGTTAATCCTTGCCTATGACTTCTAGGCTCGGATGTGAATCCTTGCCTAGGACCTGTAGGGTCAGGTATGATACCTTGCCCGTGCAGGACCTTGTGGACTCGAGTGTGAGTTCTTGCTTAGGACACTACGGGCTGGGATGTGATTCCTTGCCCATGGACCATGCATGTGCGTGTGTGAGTCCTTGCCTAGTTAGTCACTAGGGGCTCGGTTGTGATACCATGTCTAGGCCATGTAGGCTCGGGTGTGAATCTTTGCCTAGGACAACGCAGCCTTGTGTTTGAGACCTTGCCTATGACCCTGTCGACTCGAGTGTGCGACCTTGCTTAGGAGATTTGTTTGGGACCCCAGCTGAAGCAGTATTTATTAACATTTATCACTGACATATCTAAATTCCATGGCAACAGATTACCACCAACAGGCTGGGGATGTCAATTTTAAAATAAAAACCTGTAACCAGTTTTCACGGAGCTTGATGCAGCACCTCCCAAATTAATGAAAATGATTAGGTGTGGTTGCCGAACACTGTCTTAGCTAGGATTAGACAACTGGCAGTCATTTTTTTCCAATTTTTGCATAACTGCCCGTGCATTTCCTCCTTTATAGTGTAATTTGGACAATTTTTGCCCGTCATTTTTACTTTATACCCGTCTAGAATATGTTGCCGAAGTTGGTTGCATGTTACGATGCAGCAGGTCTGCGAGGTACACAAGCGGAATGTGAACTTGGTACAGTAAGTCATCTCGAATTATTGAAATTCATGTTGATGCTTAGGAAAAAAATGGCACAACTCTCTCAGACTAACGTTGTTTTATTGATTAAATATGATGTTTTTGTTATTATGTATTATAAAATAAATACATTAAAATGTGCACTGCGTATTTCTTTTGGATATAGAGTTTTTTGTTACTGGTCATTAATTACTGGTAATTTATAGATTTAAAAGCTTATATGTACCTCGAATACGAATGACAATTGCTCCCAATGAAACCTTAAATGGCGGTCATCTTGGATTTTATTTTTAGCGAAATCTTGAAAGTTACTAATAGCTTCAGAAATGAATTCAGCATTAAAAATCATGTGGAAATGAGGTATTACATTAAAATATGTGTCTAATAGTTCAGGAATTACAACTTCAACATAGCGCTTGGTGACCATTTTGAATTTTGTCAAAAAAATATGTTCCGCTCCGGTAAAAACCTTGGGACTTTTTACAGGTATTAAGGAGGACATACTGGTTGTCTATAGATTTAAAATTTTATAAGCATGTCAAATACTAATGACAATAGACTTGCTCCCAATTAAACAGCAAATGGCAGCCATCTTGGATTTATTCTTTAATGAAACCCTAATAATTACTACTAACATCAGAAATAAATTCAACATTAAAAATAATGTGGAAATGAGGTATTACATTAAAATATATGTCAAATAGTTCATGAATTAGGCCTACAACTTCAACATGGCGCTTGGCGGCCATTTTGAATTTTGTCAAAAACTTTGGGACTTTTTACAGGTAATAAAGGTGGACATTTTGAACACGTCCTGAAATTCTCAGCTTTATATTATTTTTTTCCATTACAAAACCTAAAATTCTTGAAC
Organism: Flabesymbios commensalis; assembly: GCA_964017125.1. NCBI lineage: Eukaryota > Metazoa > Annelida > Polychaeta > Terebellida > Flabelligeridae > Flabesymbios > Flabesymbios commensalis. The sequence goes on along the minus strand of OZ024902.1, from coordinate 26,702,043 downwards.
TATAGTATTAGTAGTAGTAGTAGCCTAGTAGTAAGTAGTAGTAGTAGTAGTAGTAGTAGTAGTAGTAGTAGTAGTAGTAGTAGTAGTAAATTATTGCTTTACGTCACTTTTCTGCACTAATGGTCATTTAAGTGACATTGTATGATGAAGGCCTAAATATGGTTACGTGAGGGTCGGGGTGATAGGACATGGTGGGTTATTGAGAGTGATTTCGTTCGCTCGCCCAATAAGGGGTTCTGGACACGTCTAGGCATGCCCAGACGTCCAGAGACTCGTTTTTTGGTTCAAAACACATCGACGGTGTTTAATGAGGTATTCATTTGTGTCCCAGTCGATATGGCCCCTAACCCTGTTTAATAAAATTTCACTGAGTCATCAGTGACCATGCACATACAGTGTACGCCTCAGGCGTACAGGCTTTAAAACACTGATAAGTTTGGTGGGGTTTGCAATGATCGCCGCCAGGGTGAGATAGTGGGAACTGACCAATCACAAACCAGGAAATGGTTGAAATTTTCAGATGCTGTGAGAGTTGACTAGTGGCTATACTCGACACACCAAACCGCATACAGTGGCGATTATTGTCGGGAAATTGCAATAAGGGCAGTGTATGTGCGTGAGCGAACGAAGATGCTGTGGGAGTGGGATTAAAATGTGCATATTTATCATTGAAAACACATATTTATCATTTAAAAGCTGGTATTTATGTGTTAAAAAATACAGCTATGGTCGTATTTGTCAGTTAAAAAGTTATTCTGTTATCCTGATCCCAGGATTATGTCTACGATGATGTGACAAATATGACACTAAATTAACTAAAATTATTTGTATATCATGGCATGATTCAGACTAAAAGTAAAAATGCTCACATAAGCCAGGTGATATCATCACGTTTGTGCTTAGTATCTCGGTCCCATTAGATGGTGGTTCTATCCCATAATAAATATAGGCTTACCGCAGCAGTACTCTGGCATTATCAATGACAACACTATGTGGGTTACGCCTTCACAATTACCTACAAAAGCCATGAACTACATATTTAAGAAAGATTACGCTCGAGATAACTCGATCATATGATATGACAGTCACTGCACGTATTAAGTTCAATTGTAGGCTATACTTTTATCACTCTTTGTTGCATAGTTGAGTTACAATAGTGAGCTTAACGCTTTGGATCATCCAAATATAAATATATAGGCTATAAAAAGATCAAAATGGGCATTGTAATTTATGAGAAGGTGCATTAGGCCTATGTAAGCCCATGCTGACTCCCTAAATAATACACTAAGTTTACCATGTGTATTATAAACCCCATGGCACACAGTGGCCTACTATACAGAAAAAAACACGTTGTTATAACCCGACCAAAATGACAATCAGTATTGTTATTGCATAAGTTTATTATGCATAAATTGTAAGCTGTACGTATAAATCAATCAATTCAAATTATATGCCAGAATAGACAATGGGGGAGTAAGATGCAACACATTTTCTCATCTGGGTAAAATTGTCAAAATGGTGTAATAAATGATGATCCCGGTGAGATGAAGTTCATCAAGTCATGAACGTTGATGAATGTTCATCAAAGTTCATGACAAATCATGAATAATAATAAACACTTGGTGACTAATGTTGTTCATGATTTAGTTCACGAAGCTCATATGGAGAGTTTGATGAACAGTAATACATTTTTATGAACTTTATAGGATCAATTCAGTTTATAGCTTGTTCATGAAAGTTCATGAAAGACAGTTTCGTGAACTGTAATGAATTGTCATGATCTTAAAGTCTCAATTTAGCTCATGGTTTGTTCATGCAAGTTTACGAGCTGTGGTGAATGACAGTTCAATGGCTAATTAACTAATTAATTAGCAAATTCAAACTTTACATTATCAACCACAGAATACATAATATTTTAAAATAATTCGTTTTTTTCCAGTTTTCTGTTCAGTGTTGTCTGAATCTGAGATTGGGAAAGATATCTTTATTAATTAACAAAATGATCAAGTTTTTAAGCTTAATTAGTTTGCTATGTTTAGGTAAGAATACCTCAGAATTTTTCCTTAAATCCTCAATCCAGGAACTATATGTATTTTAAAGGTCAAAAGATTTAGACTTGGAAGTTAATTAATTTTCATGAACAATTCGTGAACATTCATAAACAACATGAACTTATTTAGTGTTGCTGGTCATTCACAAACAACCCCAATTTCATGAACAAGGCTCGAGAACTTTAGATTGACATTATGAACGTCTCCTTTGTTGTTCAGAAATGTTCATGAGTTGTTCAGGAACACATTTAATGAGCGTTCATTGACTATCTCAGTTCATGGCAGTTCCCGGGGGCCGTTCATGAACAACCGAAGTTCATGAAAAAGTTGACAGTTATTAATGAACAAAATAAGTTGATGAACTCTGTCGTAGCTATTTCTAGACAACTCTGTCGTGCAAAGCCAAAAGGCAGTATAGATCTGCTTATAGTCCAGGGCATTATTGTACTTGACCTAGTACTACAAGAGGGTAGCCTATTTTTTAACCAACTTGCTCTATAAGGTCTCTAGTAGCACAAAAAAAGTCTTAAGCTCAACTCGATGGGGGGTATTTTTGGGCCACGCCATTTTTTGGTGTCAGTGGAGATGTTCAGTGTGATAAAAGTGTCTACTTCTGTACATACTTGACCGATTTGTATGACTTTTGTGTCATTTCGTACAGTTAAACATATATAAATTATTTTGATGACCTTGAAGGTTGAATTTATGGGTCAATGTCAAGGTCAAACATAAAATGAACACTTTTGTATGGCTTCGTATTTGTTTTGCAAAACTTTACAGATATATGGTAAAACCATAGTCACTCTCTAGGAAGTGAAAAAAACATATTCCGATATTATCCAATTTGCATAAATACGAAATGGCCGCCTCTGAAAATGAGCCCGAAGTCATAATACTGTTGATTTTTGTGTCATTTCGTACAGTTAAACATATATAAATTATTTTGATGACCTTGAAGGTTGAATTTATGGGTCAATGTCAAGGTCAAACATAAAATGAACACTTTTGTATGGCTTCGTATTTGTTTTGCAAAACTTTACAGATATATGGTAAAACCATAGTCACTCTCTAGGAAGTGAAAAAAACATATTCCGATATTATCCAATTTGCATAAATACGAAATGGCCGCCTCTGAAAATGAGCCCGAAGTCATAATACTGTTGATTTCTGCCTCTAATTGGCTTATCAAAGAGATTAGTCCACCACGTAGTTTTAGACATTGTTGTCACAATGTAAAGCTGTGTCAGGAGCACCAAAATATGTTCAAATTTACAATTACTTAGTCTAGGCCTACTAATAATTTAACAACATAAATAACATCTACCACCAGGCAAGATGGGCTCGTAGTACTCTAAGAGTAACAATAATGGAATAATAATGGAAAAAATGTCTTGATATTATCTTATATGCGTAAATTCAAAATGGCCGCTCATGAGTATCATGTGGTGGCTCATTCTGTTTGGTTATGTGGTGCTACTTCTCGACTGTCCCAGATGCTAATAATTATGGTGTAGCATATAGCTCTTCAATATGATTATATGGTTGAATAAATGTGTAAATAATGTTGTATAGATATGGTACGATGTATTCTAAAGTGCCCTGTATGTATTTAAAAAAGTGTGGGGCAAAGTCACGACGTTCTCGTGTTATGAAACTGCCACCAAAGGTAACAGAAAGTCCATTAATTCTATACACAGCTGATAAAAAGAAAACTTAAAAATATTAAATAGTCTACAACCCATCAATGGAAATGTTGTGGACACAAAAGAGCGAGATAATTTGTTAATCCATTATGCTTACCTTGATTTATTAGGAAGTTGAAATTGGCAATTTAAGTAATTCCATATTATACAAAAAAGTAATGACCAGATTATAACAATATAAACACGATTATTGTGACACATCACAGAGCATCTTTCTGTGGACGTATCAAACGCATTTCGACACTAGTTTATTGAATTTTGCTGTCAAATTAAATGATTAAAGCTTCAAAAATAAGGCTCAAATCATTCAAAAATAATCATTTAACATGCCGTAATCGATATACAGTAAAACAAATATCCAGCTTCTACAAATTTTCGCAGCATGACAAATTACTACAATCCAGATATCCACTCATATTCCACGCCTCACAAATGTATATCAATAGAGTAATAAAATTATGAATCGGTATAGATCACCTACTACTTCAAAAGGTTTTATATGTAATCATAAGTGATCCGAAGTATATTAGTGTTTGTTGATTTTAATGTTATTTAAAGGTTTTTTTAGGAGCTAATTTTGTAGCCATTCAAATATCGAAACCAATTTTACGACAATATTTTATATTATATTGGTGTATAATATATCAAGCACCAGTATTATTGGCAATCATGTTTTAATTATTTTTCTTGTTCTGTCAGAGCACTAGGGGGCCTACACATTATCCTACATTTTACAAGCCTTGAAGGCTTATTATATATGACTGAAAATTGTGGCCGAGCTTAAGCGCTTTTTTCACATGACAAACTTTTTTTAAAGCTTTAACATGTTTAACTTTCTGTTTGAACATATTTGAAATGACGTTATATGGACGCCATGCAGTGCTTGAATTGAATTCTTTTCTGACATTATCGTATATCGTAATGAGTCTCTGTATGATTTCATGCTGAATCTCTCGGCTTACTTGTTCAAGAACATTTTAAGTACGGTAGACCTATACCGTTATCTTTTTCGCAGGATTTGTTATATGTATAAAAACATCTCAATAGGTCCATTGAGGAAGAGGTGATATAAACCTATTTACTTAATTGTGCTTATTGTCAGTGGCGGCCATTTTGCATCTATGTAATTATATCGCCACTCATCTAATTGTATGAAATAGACATGCGATATTTTATTATATTAGTAGCATTTGTTCTGTACAAAAAGAAAGTTAAAACCGTTAAAAACGTACTTTTGTGTTTGATCTTGATTTTGTGTAATAAGTTGACCTTGGAAGCTCATAGAAATATTTTTATTTGATTTGCGAAATAAACCTTTATAGAAATAGACCCCAAGTTCATTTGAATCGATCAATTACGTACACAGGTGGACGCTTCTCTGCTATTGGAATATTGCTGATGGCAAAAAAGGGCGTTGCCCAAAAATCCCCCCCCCCCCAAAACGAATTGAGCTTAAGATTTTTTTTTGTGATACAAGATACCTTATACTACAACTTGGTGAAAAAATATATCTGCTCTCTCGTAGTTCCAGGTTATTTTAACAAAAATGCCATGGACTATCACTTTAGCCTACAACTTTTACATATATTGTTGTGCTTTAAATACCTCACAAATCAACTTCAAAACGCAATTCTACATATTAAAAACCCACAGTAACGTGGTATTACATGCGTCTCTATGTCTATTTGTATACAAGTTATGACATGACCCTAATTTGAATGGCGGCCATCTCGGATTTGTCAAATATGGCGCCCACGGCGGGAGCTTGGCTCCCGCGGAAAATCAAAAGTATATGGCCTTGGCCAGACGTGGTCCAAAGTTGGTGCTTTTGGGACGATTTGAACAATTCGGGTGTAAATATGGGTTAAGCCCCCTGACTATCTACATTTTCAACGTTAGTGTCATTTTCAGGTACCTATCGACAGTCCTTTCATCATGTGCCATCTGAAGACACTTCTATAGATTTACGTTTAATTACAGCTACATTTCCAATGTCTAGTCCAATTCCCAAGTTCCTTTTATTGCCACATTCCTCAAGTCATTTCTACACACTTTACACAGTTCCACCTCTATTGCCACATTCCTCGGTATCCTCTGTGACGATATTTTCCAGGTCCATTTAGGAAACCGTCTCCAGGATGAGGTCTTTGATCCCCCTAGCTATGTATATCCATAGATACCTTGTCCAGGTCTTCCCTGCAATTAGTTTCATCTATAGACACTTTTCACATGTCTTCAGTGCAGTATTAAGGTCCATCTACAGACACTTTCATCAGGGCTTCCCTACTGCCATGTCCATAAATAAGACACATTATCCTGGTCTTCCCTGCAGTCAGGTGAGGTGTATAGCTATACACCTTCTCCAGGTCTTCCTTACAACCAGGTCCACCAATAGACCCTCTCGTCAGGTCTTTCCCACAGCCAGGCCCATCTATAGACATCTTCTCCAGGTCTTCCCTACAGCCAGATCCATCTATATAAATATTCACTTGGTTTACCTAACAGCCATGTCCATTTATAGGTCTTCCTCATAGACAAGTAAATCCAAAGGCACCTTCTGCAGGCTGATAGCCATATTCTGTAGGTTAGGGGAGGCTTGGGCCACTTTTTATATTTTAACACCGTTTGCTTTTCCCATTTGTCATATAATACTGTTTCCTGTGGTTTTGCAAAGTAGGCTACAATCTGAACTTTATTTTATATGCATTGCATAGAAAAAATTGTGATTAAAAAATATTTTCTCCTAACCCGACTCTCCCAAGGAGTGGGGTGACTTGGGTCATGCCTGGGAGAGTTGGGTCACAGAGTACCGTATATCTGTACAGACACAAGATTAAAACAGGAACAATTTAATTATGAGCATCTAAATCACTATAGTCATGGATAAAACAAATTATCGTTACACGGCCCAACTCTCCCACATAGTGGCCCAACTCTTCCTATGAGGGAGAGTTCGGCCATGACCCATCCCCATCTCTCCCACATTTGACTGCCCCAACTCTCCCTATATGCGCCATTTTTGTTAAAATCAAAATCACAGAATGGCCTTAGACAATATTGATTCTTTAAATGCCTTGGTGACAGAGGAGTATCATAGGTAGATTATACACCACAGAAGAGCATTCTACTATGTACTATTGATTTGCTAACAAACTGGTTACCCTCGAGTCAATTAGGCCTATTTACAATTTTTTCAAAATATTCTATTTCTTGACACAAAATCGTCACTGAACATGGGCCCGATAAGCCGGTCACATCAAACAATAGGTAATGTATCGTTGATTTGCTAGAAGGCAGCACCTGGTCATAATGCTTCACGCTACCGTGATATCGGGGTTGGCCCAACACTCCTTGTGGCCTAACCCTTCCCTACACTCAACATCCACACCTTCCACTTTTCTTTGATCGCCACAAACGACTATCGTTCATACATTTTTAATTATCAATATGTAGAGATTGCTCGATTGTTTCTCCTATCTATCCACTTTTCTCGAACATGTTAGTATCAAAATATTATGTCACGCGTTTTTTATTGTATTTCTATATTATATATATTCAGCCTCATCTCATCATCTCGTCGCTAAAGGATCCTATCTGACACTCGTCGGAGTGGCAGATAGGATCCTTTAGCTCCGAGGCGACGATCTGTACATCATTCAATTCTCATCTACAGTTTGCACTGTTTTAATGAATTACAAAGTCACTTCCTTGACCGTCTCGGTCAATAAGTGACGATAAGCAACTTTCTTACTCATATTACCGGCCGAATTGTATATTTTTATATAATGTAATTCATTGTTTATAATTGTTGTAGTGTGGCTCCTTTGATAGCGACATGTGTTTATGTCTTAAAAGGAGTCTACCTCACCATATTGTATTATATATTGGTGAAATAAAGTTACCTGTCCGTCTGTCTGTCTAAGGGGGGGGGGGGGGGACTATTGACAAAACACATAATACCATTAATATTTTAAAAGTGATTTCGGGAGATATATTAAATATTAAGGCAGCTTGACGCATAATTAGCCTAATATCGATCGCTTGGAACTGTACCAGGCTAAAATGAGTGACTATAGGCTTGTCACGTGAAGTGTAAAAAAATTGTTACTCCAGATAGACGCACCATCGGCATAAGAAAAACATGACTTTAAAATCTATTTCACCAGAACTGACAGTCATAATAATCAAATAAAAAATGCATACCGGTATATTAACTAGTGAAGAAATATTGCTTAAAATAAAACAAAATACCATTTTTAACTGGGGTTTTCAAAATACATACAAAACCGTGTCGGTTTAAAGCGACACAATCAGGCTAATATCATAAAAAAAAATATTTTGGCTTCTTAATATGACCATATGATGTAAACATGTCCACAGACTAGAAATGAGATTTTTTGTGTTTACCAGTTAGGCGAAATATAAAGACGAAATTCCCGATTTATTATTTTTTTAACATGCATGTCCAAAATACAGGAGTTTCGTCTTTATATCTCGCTTAATAATGACTTGAAGCATTTTTTCTGGATGCACGTTTAGTCATTAATTGTCTACATTTAGTCAAGCATAGGTGCGAGGGCTACCCGTCATGAACGGGCTGCCTAACTTGGCCGTAGGCCCGGCAACAATGACCGCCTTTTTATATCCACAGCCAGCTGTGGATATACGTTACTTGCGCCGCCTACCGTAAAACTCTTGATATCATGAAATTATAACGAATATTTTAAGGGTCTATGAAAACTTGGCCATTTTCACCAGGCGTAAATTTGTGATGCTTTTTAACTATTACATTTAAATATGGAGGTATCCGTGCCAGAACCTAGCGGGTAACATGCTTGGAAACCCTCAGTAAGACTAAAAATAATATTATAATATTTATATTATACCCAGTGCAATAAAGTGCCTGAATAACAGTATATCTATATTTGAAATTCTATGCTCTATGGAAAAAGTATTAAGACATAAAGCGAAATTTACCAAACTATGTATCGTGATATATGCTAAAAAAATCGCGATTACGATTTAATATAATCATGATTACAGAATATCGATTACGATTACAGATCATATTTTTTTGTCGATTATAATTACACGATTTTAAAAAATAAGATTAAAAATCCTAATCGGACGATCATGATCGACCCCAAGACGTGTATATCAAGACTATTTTATTGAGCGATTTGTATAGAGGATCCTTCGTTTTGTGGCATATGCTCCAGCCAGTTGAGCACTGGGCCAGATTGTTCCTGAACCAGACGCAGAGATATTCCTTAACTTTGAGGCTAACTAGACTTGAGCCTTGATTTTTTGCTTAATAATTAAGCAGGAGAGGGTTTCAATAAATGGTGCGATAGCACCCAGATCACCTGCGATACATGCATGTGTTCTGAACACTAGACCACGGAATGGAATCTTAGCTAGTACAATAAGCCATGATTGGCAATTCCTAACAGGGGTAATTTTAACAGCCCCATCTGAACCAACAATCCACTTCACCCTTTCAACGCCGTCATGACAAGGCCTGTTTGAAATGCGCTCTGTCGTCTGCCCATAATTTACGTGTATATAACACAATGACATTTCCATACTTAATTCCTATAATATATTGAGATAACAACCTAATACATTGAGTTGTGGGACCAATTTATCGGGTCATCATACAATAACTCAATAGTTTATATTAGTTCGTTCAATATAATATCATTATTCAATTGTAAACTCAATATATTCAGTTAATTGTTTCGATCACAAACGTCGATTCTGGAGGTTCGTGTGCACCTGATTTTAATCGAACATTTTGTCAAGAGGGTTACAGGCACTGAATAATCCGTCTTGGAGACGACCCTGCTCAGGGGATGTGTTCAACCTCACCTTTAAAATCGTACCAAAACACATGTAAATTTTGTAATTTGAATCAATGACGCATGGACAAAGAAACGTCTCAATTAAACACCTGTGAATGTATAGAAAAGTAATCAATGGTAGATAATAAAGAAAGACAACTCATGTATTCTAGTGACTTTAAGCAACAATAATTTTTAGCATAAAATAATACACATCTTCTTGATTATTTAAAATGTTAACTCTTGGACATCATCTTGTACTTCACATAATAATCGTAGTCGAAAATATTCCCAACCGTATAAATTGTTGGGACGAAATACAAAAGTACATGACAACTCAAAAGTACCAGAACAAAATAATAAGTCATAATCAAAAAATAAATTCTGACAGGGTCTGATGTATAATAAAAGGCATGGCACTTTCTACGATTTAATTATATGTGGGGCGATCATCTGGTTATACTGGTAATAGAGACAGTCATCAGCAGGCGTAATAGACATCACATCAGTATTAATGTTCTCTTTTTGAAATCCTGCCTTTTCTAATGTTGGCATCTGTGTCTCCTGCAAGAAAAATGCAAATAACGCTTGTTTATTCGAATGATTAACTTGCAATATTTTTGTAATTCAAATAATCAAAACTAGAAATATGCTTTTGCATAATATACCGAGCAAAAACTGAAGCCTAGGTCCCACTGGACTAAAATCAAATTTCAATCTCTTGCGATAAATATACCAATTTCACAGTAAAATGATCGTGTGAAATTTGCTTCGAAAATGATGGCTGCGATTTTCTAACGATGATAGCACGATGTTAGGTCAAATTTGAGCAAAAATATCAATAATTTCGACGATCAGTTACGATATGATGAGATCTGTTACAATAAAGTACAATGGTTCTGGGAATAGACACGACCACCTCCGATTTTCATACAAATATGCACGATTAGATAACATTATTTTACGAGTGGTAAAGACGATAATATATGTATTTTTTTATTTTCAGCCACTTAACAATATAAAATATTATACAACATATCATCATTAGATATACATACAAGTATAGTTGAATAAAACAACATATATTGATTCTATTTTAAAATATACCTGTATACAAATATGTAAATAAACTACACTCGTAAAAATATTACACTAGCTGCTATTCCTACCTCACAAACAAAAAAAGTTTTATTTCAATTTAATAGCTATGAAAACGCATATACGTCACCAATAATTTGGGCAAACATTGGTAATCATTTGTCTTTGTAGTGAAATAAAAGTTCTACTCGAAACAACTAAGACTGCTTGACCTGAATGATCCTTACGTCCCTAATTAGTTTTGAAACTCTTAAAACACATTTAAATGAACAACTTCAGACGAATAACAGCCTTCATTTGATATTAATTTGCAATTGGATTGATAACATCGTAAGTAAATTGCAATGCTGTTGTGAGGGATCGTAATAGATCACGCTCGGGAGTTATAGAATTAGAGATCAGGGATCGACACTAACTAATGTCAGGTAGTAGCCCAAAGGGCCAGTAACTTCAGATAATTACTGGCCCTTAGCCTTATCGTTCTAGTCCTTAGTGTACACAGTATCAAGGGGAGTGTAATTTTTTTGTTGCCCCCAGGGCCAGTATCTCACGTGATTTGCTGGCCCTTAGTTATTTTCACTGGCCTCGGGCCAACGGGCCAGTGTTAGTGTCGATCCCTGAGAGATCTTGAGAAATCGTATGCTATCGTTATAAGATATTAACAATTTTGTTACCATGATCTTTGCAATGCCTTTAGATTCATTACAATTCATTTGAGATTGAGTTAACATTGATTTACGATAGACATTTGTTGTACGATTGAAAAATAAGTTTTAAACATTTCAAAACTTTCTTTGCCCTCTCGTTCATCCTGGGATCTGTTAATATTTTAATTTGTTAAGACCTGTTGAGATAATTCCCGATCACCCACCCATCATTTTACGAATCTCCGCGATGTGGGATCGCAATTTTATTTTAGTCCGGTTCTCTTCAGCATTATCACTAAAACAGCACCATGATGATCTGTAAAGTATTGGTGACCGAGTAAAAAAAAACATATAAACAAGGGGCCTGAAGTCCTATATCATCCCCCCCGCCATCAATTAAATTATATTTGCTGTCACAAACATTTGAAAAGTCGACTCGTGATAGTAATTTTAAATTTCAGTACAATCACCGTCAACTTTCCAGATAGTGGTTATTTGATTGTAAAATGTGAATTATTTCTGACTTTAATTTGTTTTTGCATTTTTGATCCGTGGCGGCCATTTTTAATTTCAGTAAAACCTTCAAAAAGTCACCTGCACATCTCCATATCGTGGGGAAGTGATAATCCTGACGCGACTAAAATCCCCCATCGCCTACGGGCGGGGAATAGAGACTCTGGAACATCGGGCTGGGCACACAAATAAGCTGCGGCCAAATTGAATTGTGCCATTTTGGAGCTCGTCCTACATCGGTGGATGTTTATAACATTAGAATGAAAGGTCATCCTGGAAATAATTGCACTTAGAATGGAATGCCGTTAATGTCACGTGAGCCAATTTTCAGAACATTGAATATTAATCAGAAAGCAAATCGTACAAAAGCTGTTTATGTCACAGTGGCAACACTTTGAATCCGATCTATGCGTGTCATTTTCGAGCTCGTCTGTATTGTGAGAAGCTGTCCAAGTTTAACAAAAAATCTTACAAGAAAATATGTTTATGTTCGATTGCAGCCATTTCGAATCCGATCTTGTCATTTTTTAGCGCACCCGTCAACAGGGGCCAATCCAGGATCGTTGGAAAAGGGGGCCGAAGTAAGGGGGTGGGGGGGGGGGCGGTTTTTGTGGTCTGGAGCATGTCCCCAGAAAATTGTGAAATTCCAGATGCTAATGCTATGAAACTCGACACGAAAAAAAGTAAATGCAAACAATTTAACAACTTTTAATCATAAGAACGCATTTCCCTAAGCTCTGCAGATAAAAGGGCGATCTGCCGGTGGGCAAATTTTAGGTGAGCTCTGAATCGCGGAGGTGGGCGTGCAATGTAAAAAAAAACATTTACCCCAACGGGGGGGGGGTAGCTTATTAGCCACAGTAGTAGAATAATTACTGAGAAAAATAAAAGAAACAAACATTGAACATGGTGTTGATATCCCGATATTCATCCTTCATCAGTTTACCCCAAGATGTCAAATTGCAATAAGTGAACACGCCCCCCGTCTTCAGAAGTCTGAATGCATGTTCGTTGATAAATCTAAACTGATGTGTATGCCAGTCTTCTTCACTTAGTGGGTACGCATCGTATAATATACCTGGATACAAGCACATTTTTATAAATAAACAAAATCATAGTCAGATAGGTGAAAATGTGACACTTAGACTTTCAGAATGTAATGAAACATAATTGTTTGTGTAGGGCAATATACCATCTGAATTGCATAATCTTTTGAATGGGTTGCGCATGTACCAGGTGAAAGAGAGAAATAAGAACCACATTTAATATCATACAATCATCTATAGCAAAAGTAAAAAATACAAGAATAACTGATACACAGGCCTCTTTCGATGCCACATGAATATTTTGAAAAAAGTATACCATTGGAATGTTATCTATCTATGGAAATTTTGAAAACTTAACATATCAAGGGGCCAAAATAAAAATCAAGCCTGATTGAGCTGCTCTAAACTGCCCATAGTATTTCGGCATTTTTTTTACGATAAGCAATGTTTACATTGTAACAGGACAATATGGTATTTGCGGTTTTAATTAAAAAAATTAATAATAGTCAGATAAAACATTTTTTATGTCAAATAATTTTTTTCCCATGATGTTAAAAGTCCTTGTTATGCGATTGAAAAGCCTTGCCATGATATTTAAAGGCATTGTCTAAAGTCAACAAAGATGACTCATCGTTTAGAGCGGAGAAACAATACATGTCACTGATAAAATATCTGCACCAGCTCAAGCCTCGCGAATGGCGACAGCTATAAGAAATTGCAATGCGTCTTGGCTCGTCCCTCCCCATAACCAGTGCTATGGGTCATGACTACAAATTCAGGGTTGCAACTCCTCTTGAAAAATAAAAAAAAAATAGCTGACTGTCAAATTCCAAAATAACATAACAAAATCCAAACATTGCAATGCGTCACAAAAAAATCATAACTTTTCACAACTTTGAATGAAATGACCTGTGGCACCCTGAAATCCCATATATTTTTAAAATCAGATAATTGAAAGGATTCACACCACTTTAATCAGTGAACACATTCTACATACCGTCAAATGTACCATTTTCAAGAGTTGGAACCACATCTTCCCACATGCCTTTCATTGGTATCACCTGGAAAAAAATATTGTATGCTTAAACTGCTAGATTTGTAATTTGTCGCAATCTTAACAAAAAATAGATGTGACTGTTTTCATTAACATTAAACTGTTAAAAGCATCCCCGTTAGATAGGTTTATTTCCTAGACACGAAACCAACCCTCTCACTCAGCTTAAAGACTGGAAAGGTTGGGGTCTCCTGTGGATAATGGCAGTTTGCCAACTCGAGGTGTTAACAGGTTGCCAGGGCCACTCAGCGACCAGAATGGGTTTGGTAGAAGGGTAATTTCCACTGACCTGGTTTTAAACCACAGCAATATTATCCAAGTCAAGAGACGAATGTTAGCAGTGTCTACACATGGACAGGTGAAACTGCTGAAGGAGTGTAGATATTTCCAGGTCAGTCAATGACCACTCCAGTATATATGAGGAAAATAATGAGAATATAATGACCCCTGGGATTTTTTTTTCAATGAATCCATTCCAAAAGTTGACAAGATCATCAGAAATACCTAGAGAGCCATCCCATTAAATATGACTGAAATCCAACGAATGGTTTATAAGTTATTGTGCCCACAAGCTTTTTTGGGTGGCCATCTTGGAAAAGGTCCGTTTATGGCTTGGAGCCCTCAAAAAATATACCTGAAGTCCAGTCATATGTAGAAAATAAATGTTAAAAAAAAAATCATTTGGTAAAAACTCTAACCACCCCCCCCCCCCTGAAAAAAGTAACATTTTTAAAAATGAGAAAAAAATTACCCCAACAATGTCAATTTTTTTTTTGATTTATTCCAAAAATTAATCTACCAAATTTGAAAGCAATCCAACCAACGGTTCATGGATTATCGTGCCCACAACCTTTTTGGGCAGCCTTCTTGGAAAATGGGGATTTTTGTCTTGCTGCCAAAAAACATATATGGGAGAAATATATGTGAGAAAAAAATTAGTAATTTTGTTTAGTTAGAGCTAGATTGAGACGCAACTGAGAAGGCGGAGATGGAAAAATGCTAAACACTATAAGCATCCCGATATTTATCGGGGATGCTTAATAACGCACACTCATTCAAAGTGTTCACCTTGTGTTTCTGTTCCTTTGCCCAATCCTGCAATCTCACAAAAACGTCATCATTCGACTCTATGATGACATGTTCAGTAATTCCACATTCTTGTATTTTCGTGGCCGAGATAGCCATGCCAAATCCAATCTCCAAGACACGGCCACCTGTAAAATTTAATTCCGTATTTCAATCGAATGGATGTTTGGTGTAAACATGCTAAAATGTCAATACATTAAAGGTGTAGTCAACTGTTAAAATTCACGGGACAAGGGTCCCCCAGAAGGCAATAGTGCCCTTGGGTATGCCAAGTCCCTATTCCATAATAATACTAAATATGCGTTTGATACCTAAAGCCTCATTAAGAGCAAGTTCTCAAATCACAGCAAGTTCATATATACTTGAGCGACATCTATGAGTTTATAATTCAAAGATATTGGCCCTTACCCCTACTTGGTCGTTTGCTTGCAAACAAACTGACTGTATTACGGCGGGGATGTTGAAACTGCTTGACCCAAGCTTGTATTGACATGCCCAGTAAACACAAAACATTTGTATGACTTTATGCAATGTTGGACCAACGTCGAAGACGTTGGGACGACGTTGTATAAATGTTATACAAATGTCTTGTGTTTGCTGGGCAGGCGGACTTTCTCTCAAACATTGTACATTAATTCAATGTTGGTTCAATGTTGGGCCAGCGTCGCAGACGTTGGCCTAGCACTTGACTGTCCCAGGCATGCGCGTCTTGCAGTTGAATCATTCTTTAATGCTGATTTATTAAACCCTAGTGGTCGGGGGCTCAGCATTCCGACTGATCAGGGTAATCAGATCTCTACCATACGTGACACATGCATGAATTGGTGTACATCCGGATCCCTGTCTGAGCGAGGATGGCATCATGGCAATATCGCGACAGAAGGAAGCCCGAAGCCGGGACTATGCCCTACTCTTATTTCGAATGACTTCAAGGGTTCTTTATAGTGCACAGTACCACAGGCAGCACTGTACACTCCATGCACAAAGGTGAAACCACATTATGATTAATGCATTTAATCCCTAGATTTTGAACTTCTCGTGAAAAAAACCACAATCATTTGCAAGGTGAAGTTCAAATTTAATAATAATTTTTATATCACCAACTGGTTCACTATGTGTGACCACGGCAGTTATTTGGAACTGGATATGACTGCTTTTGGAACGAAAATATTTAAAATATCCCCGATAGATATTGCCCAGTTTCTGTGGGCGGCCATCTTATTCAAAGCCTTTTCATGGCTTGTTCCCAAAAAAAAACAAATTAAGAAGTATAAAAATTGTATCACTCAATTTAATCTAAAATATCTGCGTATAGTACATAGCTTAGATTGATCTAGGGTCGGATATAAACAGGGTTTCCAGAGCCCTGTCAGCAATTTTAAATCTATTAAATTACACAAAGTTGGATACCGCAAATCACTATTTTTTTCCATGTTCGAACCCGGTCATCGTCTTGATGACAGGGTTCCATAACAAACTGTATACATGTATGTATATCTTTCATATAGCAGATTAGGCAGTCAGTTTCTTTAATCTCAAGATAAGCATTGACGCTAATAATGTAGCTGTGAATGAGTAGGGATAACACCAGGATGCGAAAAATAGGTGAAATCAAGTGTTAAAATACCAACTTAAAGCTCTCTTGTACATTAATTTTGTCAATGATCGGACACAAAATCTGTTAGATCCATGTGAAAGCCTCACCCTGTCAATAGCTTTCTATTGATATCAACTTAATAAATGTAATATAGCTCAATTTGACTACTCCGTGGGGGGAAATGTCCAATACGCTTGATTTCTCTAAATCGAACCAAAATCACACATAAGTCATGTACATTTTTGGCCAGTAAAGCCGCGGTGGTTACCTGATCAACAGATTGATTCTGGCCCCCTGAGTAGTCCAGCTTAGAGCTATGTGAAAATAATAGTGGCCAAAATTCCCCGTGTGATACCTTTTACCCCCAGTCACGTCTGGTCTACTAAAGGTCAAAGATGGTGACCACAAAACTGAACGACCTGAACTGTTTTCGTCTTGGAAAAACAATACATGCCAGAAAATTAGCTCACATTAGCTAAGGGTCTAGATCAACATCTAGACTGGTGAAAAACAAAGACGTCTTTGCTGCCGAGTTCAAAGACCATCCATCGCGCTTGAGATACTTCCACGGAACATTCGATAACCATAATTCTAAAAATTAGAAGGGCCAAATAATATGTCATCTGGGCATGAGAAGGCACTTGTATTCCAACTGGAGAACATTTGTCCAACAAAATGAAGTCATCTTGCTATCTACATTGCTCTTGCTCTATTTCGAGGAACAGAATTGCTAGTATGAATCAGAAGTTAACCGTCAAGCTGAGAAACTGCTGAAACGGCTTTCAATAGACCGATCATGGCCACAAAGATTCGACAATATGGAGCTAAATACTGCAAAGCAGATAACAACAAGATCAACATCACTTCCTCACAGGGGAAGGTCATCAGTTAAAACCCCATACACAACTACTATATTAATTGTCTTTTAAATGGTAAGCTCTGTCAACCTGTGTTACTAGTATGTAGTTAGCAAATTTATCATCTCATGTCATCCAGTATCAGGAACAAAGCAATCTGGCATTCCCGCAAATCGTAAAGTCCAAATGAACAATGGAAGAGCTCACGAAATCTTATGGCTGTACCTCCTTGCCCTGGGTCACCAACAAATGGTTTCTCCTCATCAAAGACCAACTAAGTTACTATCATTCACTAGGCCCAACCTTCTGGAAGACGCCACCCCAGGAAATCTTATCCCAAAGAGTAGACGAGTGATCTTAGTAATATAAGATTGAAGCTTTAATAAATGATTTACTACTACCGTTACCAACATTTCCTCGACGTGCGGTGGGATATGCCTACATTACCATCAGAGGGTGGTCTCGACTGACAGTTATCATCCTTGATCTTTCAAAGCACAGGAGAAGTTGAGGCGTGGCAGCTCAAGAAAGAACATTGTAGCTGGACCAGCTACCAGGCAGCCATATGACTCCAAGAGCTTCCTTGCCAACGACGACACCAAGAAACAGTTATGCCAGCTGGACAGAACAAATATGGCAGTCCGCATTGTTACAACACATGGCGAGGTAAGATTGTGTTATGTTACTAGTCTTACTAAGTACGTTGTCTATTTCCATAATATTTTGTTTTCATCATGCCGAGTGTTTCAATTTATCAAAACAGGTTAACACATGTGGAGGTGCAGTACTTAGGCCTACCCACTATCTACAGCAACCAGGAATAGACTAATACGAGGGAGGTACCGTGTGCAGTTATCAGTTTTTATCGCTAATAATGGCACTAATGTGCATACTTACTATCGCATGCCTCGTACATATGTCAGACAGCATGATAAATACATGAATGACATACAGTTAGGTGATATCGGAGTTTTCGCTAATGGCGGCTAGCATCTTTTAGACACTGATCCGATCACTTCAATAATGTTTTTATAATGATCTTAGACCCTCAAAACATGGGGTTAGACACCTTAATTGTTGAGCTATGCGCACTATTAGCTGAGATATGGTGAAATATATATTTTCCAGTAATGGCGCCGCTAATTTGCATGAAAATGGCATGTGGGACATTTTGAAATCTTTTAAAAATAGCAAGTCGTTTTCTTTGACATTTTTCTAATCAAGAAACTTATCAGAATCCCCAACTGGAAATTTGGGCCTATTTGTAAATGTTTACTAGAATATGTAGTTGTGACACAACTACATAGTATGTATTACAGACAAATACAAGTTATAAATTGAAAAAGCTCTTTTTAGTCAGGAAAAAAATAGAAATTAAAATTCAAAATTTGTTATCAGGGTCTTGTCCAGGGTTCCCACAGAAATCTAGAAATGAAATATTTGGCATTGTGTGTCAAAAGTGTATGTAATTAACATATTTTTCGCAAAAGAATTGGGAAAGACATTTCTAAAAGCTCAAAATTCCATGACTTTTCGATGAATTTTTGCCAAATTTTCATTTTCCAGGCCTGGATTTTATTTTGTCATTTTGCATGGTTTTCCATGACTGTGGGAACCCTGTTGTATAATGTCTGAACTGAACGCACACGATTTGTTTATTCTGAATATTCATAGGGAAATTTTCAACAGGGTAAAATCCAAAATGGCCGACATTTTCACAGAGATAGCATAGGAAGTGATATAAATCATCAGTTTTTTTTTTAAAATGTACTGATTCAGAAAGCAGATCAACTCACTAGAGATAGGTTTAAAATAAATAAACAATATCAAAAAATAAAATGGCCGGCAAAGAGAAACATTTTATATATGAAGAGACACATGCCGAATAATGCAATTTATTTTACTCATCATTAATACCATTTCCAATGAGGAGTCAGGACCTAGTTGTTAACACTTAGAGAGTCGTACTACAAGCGACATTTAAAAACGTATATAGATAACATTTTTCAAAATAAATGTATATTCTCACCTTTAGACGCTGCCAGCGTGGCTAATTTATGCATGTATGGGGTCTCCCAACGTTGCATCACTTGCTTACCCAATATGTCGAGATGGGTATCATTTTCATCATAAGCCGCGTTAGCTGCGGACCATTCCGATTTTCGATCTTCACCTTGATTATATATCTTCTGCGATTGGTTTATTGAATCAGGCTCTCCACATTCTCCCTGGCTTTCACCGTTTGCTTGACTACACGGTTGACTGCATTCGTTTAATTGACTGCCGCAGATACGTTTGGTTGGAACGGCCTGACTTCCTTGAGATTGAGAACTTTCTTGACTGTCATTGCAAATATCAGCCATCTTTTTATTGTATCTGTTGAAAACAAACTTTGTATAACGTTTTTTTGATGCATTTAAAATAACATAAACGCTTTCAATATTTAGAATCCTGCTAATTGTTTTCAACTTCAGTAGCTCGTGAAGTCAGTATTTCCGACACTTTTCCCCATTTGTAAGGTCCTATCATGAACAAGAATCCGGGCAAAAAAACACAACAAATTTGGGATAAAACTGTTTATATAATATGATCTTCACCAAGTTTAGCATATCACTAAACAAAACAGCTATTTAAAAAAAATACCCCAAATAAATATGCTGTATATAAGATTGTAATTAGACATTGAAACAGATAACATATACCAATGTAAAGCGGTCAAGATTTTAACCTGATGGAATGCAGAAAAGATGATGCCTAAAGTAGTGACATGACCTTTATTTGTTTAAAAATGTCCAATATTACAATATTTATGATAAACATTATGTTTAAATGTAAAAATACCATCAGGAATAAATTCCTACTACCTTAGAACCCAAAAAATCATGTATTATATGACTATGTTTGAAGTCAGCATATCTAAATTTGAAAGAATTGGCGGCCATCTTGGATTTTTTACTCCTACGCATTTAGCACACTAGCGACCGCTAGGGATTTTACTAAGTTTTCACTAAGAACACATTAAAGAATCATCCCTGAAAAATTCAGCTTTCTGCATTTTTCCCACTTTCATACTAATTCTCCTGGACTATTTGACAGATTTCAGAGCCGGCATAAATATACATGGGTTGCAGCAGAGATGGCCGAATTTAACCTACTAAGGCATATATTGTATGAACTATATGCACCATATTGCGATGTGTTTTGACACTTCGTCCATACGATTTAGCCTAGGCCTAGAAACTTGGACATTGTATCTTTGATACTTGCACACGTAGTATAGGTTTAAATGCATGCGATATATAATCTATAGACAAATAAACAAAATATGAATACACACACAAGCTATATGGCTCTGTATTTGGAGATTACGCTGTGCCGTAGTTTGTCGGCAAAGCATACTCCGGTAAAAAACCCTATTTATTACACAAAATTGAGATAGGAAGATGAACAATATTTTATTCTCCATGCATTTTGTCTTAATATGGATAAAATAGACACACTGCAATCGAAAAACACATCGTCATTTAAGTGTAGCTTTTTCCTTCGCTCTGGGTTGAAAGCAAATATATCACAGATTGATCAAAACCCCGGATTTATCCCGGTTTATTTATATTTTTACAAAAATCAAAGATTTCTCCAAGCCTGGATTTTTTTTCTTTAAATTCAATGACTTTTCTCGTTTTCAAGGACTCGTGGGAACCATGTGTAATGAGCCACTACATATATCGTAATTAGCCATTTCATAATGGGGTAGTACCATGTTGCTTTTTGTGAGATCCATGTTGCCTTACAATTACTGGAAAGCGTCGTGCCCCTTTGAATTACTGCGACGTGAAGTCGCATTCAACCCAACTGAGATTACATTGCGACTGATTAAACAGATTACTCTCATTCACTGGTGTCGTGCGTTCACACAGCCTATGATGACGTTATGACTGATGGACCCAAAAACACAAAATCCGTAGAAAACAAAGAAATCCGTAGATTACACGTCGCGACAAATACTACACAATATCATAGCAGTTATTGTCATGAACAATCGTACCTCGGCTATACGACTTTCACAATTTTCTAGAGCAAATTTCCCTGATGCTTATAAACATCTAATTTGTTTTCCTGGGTGACTGAGGCATAAACAATCCATGATTGATTCACTATTCTGAAATCGGGTAGAATGTGTTGCTGACGTAGAAAGATTGATGATAAAGCGTGCTCAATGTGATTTAAAATAGGTTTTAAAAGCTGGTTATATCAGACAAGAGGGATATACACATTATGAACAGACTGAATCTCTACAATAATAGTTAATGTAAATATATCGATACGTTTGCTTAATTAACCCACATCCCTGCTACCAATCAGGAAATAATTTGCTTTAGAAAAATTGTGTATCGCTGCCGATAGACCTTTTTTTTTAAATTGAGGTTTTGAATCTAAAATATTGACCAGTCACCTACCACTCACTAGCACTTAACACAAAGCGCTACTCGGTTTTAATTTCTAATTATGATGATTATACTTGCATAACAATCTGTACAGGCAACGACATAGTATGGGGTTATATATTATCTTTCTGTAAATACCACACCTGTTGCAATTCTCACAGAGTTGGCAAACTAGATGCGATAATATTTATAAATACTGATAATTATTAATAGACTGACATCCAACATACGCGCTGATTAATTAGCCATTGGCGATCTAGTGCTCAAAATACTTTATATTATTGTTGAGTAATTTAAACAATAATGTTGGATATGTTTACTGTTATTTAATTATATTTCATGTTGAATTATTGGAAAACCCTTTAAAGACCAGCCTCCAAATACTGTTAAATAATTCAACGCAATGTACAAGACTGTTATAGTAGCTCATAAGCTATCGGTACTGTGTAGTGATTCGAAATATATTGTAAGCTAATAGGAGAGAATCTTATTAAAATCATTTATTATTCTCCAGGTACATTTATTCAATCTGTTGAAGTGTTTTTTTTAATAATAGATGCAAGAAAGACAAATTCAAAAGCTTTGTAAAAATTAGCATCCGTGCAGGCCACACTAGAATATGTTGTGTCATACGCCACGGGGGATGTACAACAGAGAACCAAATATCCGCCAGCCCGGTGGGATCTCCTTTATGATTTTTCGACTTCACACCATTCTCCCCCTCACAGTCACTACTGGATAGATCCCCAATACATAAAAAATATCGATTGATTGTAATAAAATAATTGATAGTTTACGGGACCGTCGGGCATGCAGTAGGCTTAATTTCTTAGGCCTAATTTCTCTGACATGAAAAGTTTCTACCAGGCACGGACGGACGGTCGGTCGGACGCCTAGTTTTTTCTTTCAACCACATACGTATTTCAGCAATGCATGCTTCTATACGTTGAAATGTTCTTGCTGTGCTTTCGTTGGTGACACCCTTTTAGTCAGAAGGCCCGTTAGTCAGAAGGCCCTTTAGTCAGAAGGCCCGCTAGTCACAAGGCCCGTTAGTCAGAAGGACTGTTAGTCAGAAGGCCCATTAGTCTGAAAATCAGTTACACTTTTTGTCAGAAGGCCCGTTAGTCAGAATTTGTGGACAGAGAACAATGCTAGGGGACTTTTTATTTTATATCTGGGCATTTTAAGGGGGGGGGGGGGTATATTATTTTTAATAAAACGATTGTTGTCTAGCTATAAAAAAAATGTTGAGAGTTGTGTATTGTGTGAAACGCAGTGACGTCACGCGGTGAAAACGAAGATATATAAGACCCCCCCCCATACTTTATTCTGTGAAACACAGTGAAGTCTCTCGGTGAAAACAAGGTTATATAATAATACCCCTCCAGCTCGGTGAAAACAGAGGAGGTCATGATCATTGAGTTTCACAGAATAAAATAATTATTCAAGGATACTTAAAAACTGCTGATGGAGTTTTTAAAAAAATTCGATAGTTAAAAAAATAGACATGAAAATTATCATGTTAAAAAAATATAAACAAACAAATTGCACAACTAAGAGTAAAACCCGTAGAATCCCATAGAGATCAGATGTTGCGTCTCTAGGACATTAGTATATACTTTCGACTATTAGTTGTTAATAAGTCGATATAATCTTGATATGATCTTGAAAAGAAATGCACTACATTTATATTAAAAACTAGCATTATTGATGACTGGTTGGTTGCTTAGTTGGGTTATTTTCAGCAATGAGTGCGCTTTAATTTTTTTAGCACTATGCTTTATTTGGTATATATCAACTTTACTGAAATAGATGTTAAAAACTGTGTCATGAGAAAACCCCAATTATTTCTCGACTGGTGTTGAGTTTGTAGCCATCTGTTAAATGTATGTCAATCGTTAATAAATGTATCATTTTGCTCAGAATAAATAATAAACTGTTTGTCCAAATATTCTGACAACCAGCATTATTTGTCGACTCTTTTGTGCAGAAAGGCTTGGCTCGTATTTGAGAAAGTGGAGTTTGCCTAAACACGGGATAACTATTATATAATGTGATTGCAGTATATAATATTACCCTGCCAATTAGGACCAGCGCAAAATTTGCATCTCATTATAATCTATTAGCAGTATCTTGTTATCTCGACCATTTTTTCTCAGCAAGTTTCAAAGTTCAGGCACTCGCGTTTGTATGTTGATCATATTGCTTGTTCATATTGACATTATTCCAAACTGCGCAAAGTCAGTGTGTACATTGCTACCTACATTATGTAATTATTATTATTATAATTATACTATTTTGTTTCTATATGTAGAAAAATTACTGTTATTTACAGGCAGTTGGCAATAACCACTTGATCCAATTTTATGGGTATTTTTAATTCATTTGAAGCTGGAATTTACGTCAGCAACATTAGGTTCAAAAACATAATAAGTAGCCTATTATTAACGCAACCCTTGTGAAAGTGCTAGACTGTTACTCGCACAAGTAAATAAATGAAGACAATAAATTGGTCATAGGATTGTTCACAAATAAGATGATTTCGATGAAGCAATTATCTGACTTTCTGACTAACGGGCCTTCTGACTAACGGGCCTTCTCACTAATCATCCTTACTTATTTAATGACTAACAGGCCTTTTGACTAGTGTGCCTTCTGACTAACGGGCCTTCTGACTAGTGTGCCTTCTGACTAACGGGCCTTCTGACTAACAGGCCTTCTGACTAGTGTGCCTTCTGACTAACGGGTCTTCTGACTAACATGCCTTCTGACTAGTGTGCCTTCTGACTAACGGGCCTTCTGACTAGTGTGCCTTCTGACTAACAGGCCTTCTGACGAGTGTGCCTTCTGACTAGCGGGCCTTCTGACAATCGGGCCTTCTGACTAACGGGCCTTCTGACTAGTGTGCCTACTGACTAGTGTGCCTTCTGACTAGTGTGCCTTCTGACTAGTGTGCCTTCTGACTAGCGGGCCTTCTGACAATCGGGCCTTCTGA
Organism: Flabesymbios commensalis; assembly: GCA_964017125.1. Lineage (NCBI taxonomy): Eukaryota > Metazoa > Annelida > Polychaeta > Terebellida > Flabelligeridae > Flabesymbios > Flabesymbios commensalis. The sequence continues at coordinate 26,677,108 of OZ024902.1, read as the reverse complement.
CTAATCACCCCTACTGGTTTTCTGACTAACGGGCCTTCTGACTAACAGGCCTTTTGACTAGTGGGCCTTCTGACTAACGGGCCTTCTGACTAAAAGGCGGAACCCTTTCGTTTGATAATGGAATAAACGACTTGTGTGTCGTCAGCGTACAAGTGTAGTTGAACACCGTGTCGACGTGCAATCTCACAGAGAGGGACAGTATATGATGTAAATAAGAGAGACCAACACCAATTTGAGGCCGAATCTTATCAGCACTTTCTTCATTTATTACTTGACAGCGATCGGCGAGATATCACTCAAATCAGTTCCGGTATTTCCATAACATATGTGAAATCACTTTAGCAAGATACTGTAATGGTAAAGATGTAATTCGTAACTGAGAGCAAAGCTGTCTCCGAGCTGTGGTGTGTTATACATGGTCTATTTCACTATACCATTGGGAATGTACATTTAAAACAAAACCAGTAATGTGAAATATAATAAAAATAAATGATGTTTTATATATTCACGACAGTAGCTTCTGAATATTGACAAAATAGTGAAAATTTTGTGAGAGTTTTGAAAAAGTAATGGTGATTTTAGTCACAAAAAAAAGTGAAAAGGGTCATTTCTTGTGACATCCTGTTTCAATGTCATATATATGTGACAATGTAAAAAAAATAAGGACTTGAAAAAAAGGGTGTTTTTTGTCAATATGAGGTGTATTTTATCACACGAAAACATTACATTTTCACAGGTGACAATAAATGCGTCATTGTGGCATAGTATGGTAATGCCCCTTAATTATGTAATGTTAAACCATATGTCCCGGCCTATGAATATAAAATGAATCTGAAATGACTTGTGCTTTCCCCTTTACACTTATTTTGTTCAGTATTATACACTACAGCATTCAAAAAATAAGAGATGTCTGACCTGGGCACACAAACAGCTGAACCATATCAATCAGAATTGTCCTATTTATCTCAGTGTCCCATTTTACAATGTAAGTAAATGGCATAGTTTACATCCTCCCTAACAAAGAGCATGATATGTTGAGAGTCTTATGCATGCAAGTTGTTCACAATGCACATGTGTATAAAGAGCCAAAATGTGTTCTTTTAATATACATATTTCTGTGATTTGTCCCGTCCCGTCCCGTTAGTAATTTCGTGTAAGTAATGGTTTTCTTCTAATGATGCTATTTATGCAAAATATTGTAATTTAAACAGGTATTATGCAAATTACAACTCCTAACTTTTAAATATTACATTCAGTATATTTCTTAGTATTTTTTTTATTTCCTAATAATAATAAATCAAACAAATTGCTAGCCTAAACAAGGTGATAAAATGTTTTGATTTTGTATGTAATATTCAGATTTTAACATTCAGTTCCACTACATCCACTTCCGGAATACCTGTTTTCCACTATTACGGGTCATTTTTTCTGTTATATACATGTCATGCACAGTGCACAAGATGTTCCAATATAAGTAAATACACATTGCAATTTTTGTGTGATTTCAGATAAATGGGATAAATATGTGCATGCTTTAATATGAACTAATCCGTCTTAGTAGAATAACTGAGCTTTGTCCATAATACTTTTTAATAGTTAGTAGTTTTTCTCAGTAGTGCAACAAAATGGCTCCGCACAAGTTACGGGTTGCAATGAAAGACCCTGATATAGACAGCTCCATGAACATTAGACAAAGTAGAGAAATATCTGAATAAACAACGATGTTAGCATGTTAAGAAACATAGAGAGCAAAACAGCGTATGCTGGCTCAGACTAACATAAATGTATGACAAATGCAGAGAGAATACGAATGATTAAGAAAACAGGCTTACATAGTTGAAATTAAGATGAATACAGATAAAGTTGATCCAGCACCACCAACAGTAAATTCGAAAAAAGTTGCGCTAGGCAAACTATTGAAAAAATCCCAAGAAAAGGTTACAAATAATCAGAACAGGCGAATAACGAAAACACCTAACTCTAAGAACTCAGTCAACAAATTGAGAGTAAAAGCTTCCAGATTACAATCTCCGCATGCAGTGTCATCTGAAGGAGAGTAACAGAACAATCCTCTGTCATCTCCTGAAGCGTCCAGAAAAGCAGTCAGCCGTGCGAAGCGCAATCTCTCAAAAATCACCACGCAAATGGGCGAAGGTTTCCAAAGCTGTGCTACTAAATAAAGAAAACAAAATGATTGCTAAGCATACAGGAACAAGCAAGTCGTCTGTGGCGAGAGAAACATCAAAAGAGTCAAGAAAGTCCGTAAGAAACGATCCGATGCTATATCAATGGAGTGGGTTGAAAAAAAATAATGATTTCTTTTTTGTTGATTATAACACACGTGTTTATTCCCAAAAAAAAGAAATCAGCAGTAGATGTAGACACGATCAGAAATCTCTTCAAAAAGTTTAAAGCTGTAAATCAGAAACTTCCCTTCAAGTAAACAGTGTTTCGTCGATGCATACCTCAAGGGATCAGGAAGCCCGAGCCAACAGATTAGATAGGCCTCAAGATACACATACATGTATATATATACCATTCCAATATTCAGAAAAAATTGGACAGTCTGAACTATTTCCTCCAGAGGAATAATCATCAGAATCTGACGCTGTCGACCGCAATGGAGATGGTGAAAAAAACTGTGTGTCGTATGGATGAAGAATGCGGTGAAGATGTATGTAATGACCGTGGAGCAAGTGACATTCGCGAACATCTTCAAGTAGTGGAAGATGAGTCTAGGCGTAGGGTCAATAAAATGGAAATAATGGAGGAAAGACAGTGTAACCAGAAAGCGCAGGGATGGAAAGTACATAACTGTTGGAAGTAAACTGTACATCCTACACAGAATTTATTGATGAAATAAATAAAAATAATTTTTAGGACACATTAGGCACATTAGGCTAAACTGGGCCGGGAGAACCTACTGAGGATGGTGAGATGACACTGGCCTCCAGACACAGGATTCGAAATTCGAGCCCTGGCGGTCTGAGGCCGAGCACGCTACCTCTCCGTCACGGAGGCTCCCCACAATACTGACTTTCACACGTGGATGGGGAAGAAACAGTTTTGTTTCTTTCAAACCGCCGAGACCGGGAACCGAACCCCGAACTCTGGTGTTAAAGGCAGCGGTGCTAACCACACCCCTAGGGCCCCCGCCCTATTGATGAAATGGTATAATCCTTGAAGAAATTCAGAGGTCATTTTATCGAGTGATTGAACAGTATGGTGACCTGCGTCGACTAAAACAAAACTTTCCGAAGAATGAAGTTGTCCTCTGGTTAGATTATAATTTTGCAAAAAATTGCATCCTGTTGTGGCTTATGTGCACACAAATGAGAATGACGAAGCAGTCACTTTTGAAAACGTGTGCTTTATATCGCCAGATTTCAGCCATTAAACTGCATTGCAACATTGAAACTTGTAATTCGAAAAGACACTTAGTTTTTCTGAAGCGCACACACCAAAATATCTCTATTACTCATGTTACCCGTTGGATAGACTAATGTGCTTGCCAGTACAAATGTCAAACAGTCTTTCACGACTTGGCTCCATTTCAGCATGATTTCGGAATGAAATGTACATACAGCCATTTCGAAACCAGCAAAGGGAAGGGTGCTTGTGATGGCATAGGCGTACAACCAAGCACGGACTTGACCAAATGGTGATCCACAAGAGAGTTGTCATTAGCACAGCCTATCAAACCTATCGCACAAGAAAACCTGAGTAGTGAAAATCGCACATACCTGTACATCCTTAGCCATGCAATGACAAAGTTTCGTTACCATTATCACCAAAATCTGACAAGTGAATTCAAGGACTTTTCAAGGACTAAATGTATGTTTACCAGGACTTAAATGCCATTATTTTCAGTCAAATATACTAGCTAGTAAGGGAGCCACCATTCAATTACTTGGGTGGTTTCAGTTTTTTAATTGAACAAATTAATTTTTTTCCTATCTGCACAACTTTATATTTGTAACAATCTGCTCAAGTAAAATATTTATTTTACTTTAAAAAATCCTGTCCACAAAGTTTGTTAGGCTGGAATATACATAAATATATACAATAATTGTATACATCTGCAATTGTAAAAAAAACATTTTTGCTATCAAATACGTTGACATAAATTTAGTTATGCCATTGGTTGGCATATTAAATTATTAGCTCTAACTGGTTCACTTTTAAACGCCGATTTGAAGGTACCATTTGCATCACAAATGCAAGCTTCAAATGAATAATACATGTCAAGGAATGATGCAGCACGAAAAGAGTTAACAAGTAACAACCTTGGTATTTTAGATATAGGTCTTCATCGCTATTCATCACCACAGTAGCTGTTAATAGTGGTTAATCCTCTCATCACTATTATTTTTATGTCGGAATAACGACCTGTCGGAATATAGACCTTTCGGAATATCAACCCTGTTTGTCAGTTTGTCGGACTATCGACCTGTCGGAATAGCGACCTGTTTGTCGGACTATCGACCTGTCGGAATAACGACCTGTTTGTCGGAATATCGACCTGTCGGAACAACGACCTGTCGGAATATCGAGCTGTCGGAATAACGACCTGTCGGAATAACGACCCGGACCCACTGGGAGACTGCCATAGAAAACCAAATTCCATGGACCAAAGGAATTCCAGGACTTACATTGGAATTAATTCCAGGAATTACACTGTTCCAGGACAATCTAAAAAAAATTGTTTTTCCAGGACTTTTCCAGGACATTCCAAGACAGCCATAATTTTCCAGGTTTTCCAGGGGTCAGCTCGTTATTCCGACAGGTCTATATTCCGACAGGTCGATATTCCGACAGGTCGTTATTCCGACAGGTCTATATTCCGACAGGTCGTTATTCCGACAGGTCTATATTCCGACAGGTCTATATTCCGACAGGTCGTTGTTCCGACAGGTCTATATTCCGCCAGGTCGATATTCCGACAGATCGTTATTCCGACAGGTCTATATTCTGACAGGTCGATATTCCGATAGGTCGTTATTCCGACAGTTCCTTGATGTAAATTATAATGGGAATTAGTCTGTGAGCTGAACCACGTTTAATTACGTGTCTGGGCCCAAAAAGTTTGAAGAGTGTTTCTAACTCAGAATTTCATGCTGATTCTGAAATTCCATTAAATGCCTCAGACGCTGTATTTTCTCAGTATATAGCATATAACGTGTTTTTTTCATACAAAAATGGTAAAATCGCTATTTTAACCAGTGACACTGTTTAAATGTATCTACATAAGAACATGTGATGCCAAATTAAACTGTCTGATACATGTGATTCAATAATAAGACAACAAATTCTGCGCTGAGACCGACTTGATACGTCAGAATCTGACGTCTAAAGTCAGTCTCAGCTCTGAAAGATTTAAAAATATTTATAAGGGCGTTAGACCCATAGCATAAGTAGTCAAATTAGTCACGGGGCTTAACTCATATCTACCACCCGAATTGTTCAAATCGTCCCAAAAGCACCAAATTTGAACCACGTATGGCCAAGGCCATAATAATTTTGATTTATCGCGGGAGCCAAGCTGAACACCCGCCGGGGGCGCTTTATTTGACAAATCCAAGTTGGCCGCCATTCAAATTGGGGTCATTTCATAACGTAAAGACGCATGTGATACCACTTTTCTATGGTTTTCGAAAATATAGAATTGATTTATGATGTTTAGAAGTTGATTTGGGATTATTTAAAACACAAAAATATATGTAAAAGTTATTTCGACAATATATACGACATGGTACCGGTTTAAACGACGCAGATCAGCAACACAATAGTCTGTATCAGGCATTGATAACGACCTATCCATTGGATTTGCTACCAGAGCCAGTCTTTGAAGTTCCTGTGTATCAGCCATATTAGATAAATTCAAAATGACCGCTGTTCATAACAAGCCCACGTCATAACTTGCCAACTAATAGCAGTAGAGACACACTTAATACCATTTTTCTACGGTTTTCATAAACGATTTTAAATATATATTAGTTTAAGGGCAGTGAATATTCTGAAAATCGTACTATCTAAGCAAAGAGTTGAGTCAGACGTCTAAATTAAGAGCTTACCATTTTATTTATTTGTAAGAGCCCGTTTCCAGCCAGGACAAAAGTTCTTTTTTTTAAAGGTTTTTATTGACCGTTCACATGTCAACTTTGACATTTTTTTTTTGTGTACGTTTTTTTAGGCGGCGCGAATCGGTTATACGTTCGGTTGCTATTATTATACCATGAAATTGAACAGTTTGGGTCACATCATATGTACGCCTACACCAAGGGAAGATTTCGGAGGCAGCGGGACTCGAACCAGGTACCTCCGGACTCTCGAGTCCACCACGCGACCAATGAGCTAACCTGGCGCCACGAACATGAACAAGATAATAAGTAATAATATTTATAATAAGAATATTATAGTATAATATTATAATTGTGACTCAAGGCACAAGAGCATAATTAGATTTTCATATTACTGTCTTAGATTTTACGCAACACAGCTATAACACTTCAAAAAAAATTGTTCCATCACTGCTAATACATTCATCCTCATAGAAAAGGCAAAGTTAGGAAATTTTAAGATGATCAATATTAGCTCTGAAGGAACACGATACGAACACGATACATTCTGACTGTATACTTTTACCTCGAAAATAGTATTATTAGTTTTAGTACTGATGTTGATGAGATTGCTAATTTGTACCAGCATTTTGGACGGCGTTAGAGCTCTATGGAGGTCGCTCAATAATATTTTGCTCAATTTAATAGTTGGTCATGATGTATTGTCCGAGCAGTCAGGGAAAAATCAGGGGAATGTGTGGGAACAATAATTAAATGTATGTATTTATTAGGCTGGAATATACATAAATATATACGATAATTGTATACATCTGCAATTATAAAAACATTTTTTGATATCAAATACGTTGACATAAATTTAGTTATGCCATTGATTGGCATATTAAGCTTAACAATGGATCTGAACGCATCTATATATCACAGCTGTACAAAGAAGTGTGGGACTATATACACTACTCTCAACCCCCCCCCCCCCCCCCAAATGGCTCTCAGAAACTCAGGGTAGAGTAGGTTAACCCTTTCGCCGGCAAATGCGTTCAGATCTCAAATAAAGCACCGAGTGTAAATTATTAGTCCTAACTGGTCCACTTTTAAACGCCTATTTGACATTTGCATCACCAATGCAAGCTTCAAGTGAATAATACCCAGTTGATACATGTCAAAGTATGATGCAGCACGAAAAGAGTTCACAAGTAACAACTTTAGTATTTTAGATATAGGTCTTCATCGCTACTCATCACCACAGTAGCTGTTGATAGTGGTTAATCCTCTCATCACTATTATTTTTATGTCGGAATAACGACCTGTCGGAATATTGACCTTTCGGAATATCGACCTGCTTGTCGAACTATCGAACTGTCGGAATAGAGACCTGTTTGTCGGACTATCGACCTGTCGGAATAACGACCTGTCGGAATAACGAACTGCTTGTCGGAATATCGACCTGTCGGAATAACGACCTGTCGGAATAACGACCTGTTTGTCGGAATATCGACCTGTCGGAATAACGACCTGTCGGAATAACGACCTGTTTGTCGGAATATCGACCTGTCGGAATAACGACCTGTCGGAATAACGACCTGTTTGTCGGAATATCGACCTGTCGGAATAACGACCTGTCGGAATATCGACCTGTCGGAATAACGACCTGTCGGAATAACGACCCGGACCCGTTTTCCAGGGCGTGTGGGAACCCTGCATTATGCTAAGATAGAGACAGTTGAAGTTGTTCCTGGTAACCGAGCAATTTACTCAGCTACTGGAACTCAATGCTCACACGTGATCAAGACAAGGCACTTATCCTGTTACTGCCAAGCCTGCATTCAGTATGATAGTGAACACTGCCTCACCAAAAGGATACGGGATAATGCTCAACTTCGAGCGAAGTCCATGAAGTCTAGGCCTACACAGTCTACCATGAAGTATTTCAAGTCTATGGAGCCAAAATAAAATCACCGATAACGGCGATTTTTTATGATTTTATTCTCATAGAATCGCTTTAAAGTTCTGAAAAATGTTGCAGCCCCTTTTCATGTTGTTGTCGGGACATGGGTAGCTGTCATTTATGGTGATCATTGGTGGCCTGGTGTGGTGGAGTAGAGTAAATTTTTATAAGTGGATGTTGTCATTATCAACTTACTGTGGCCACAATCAGCAAATCGCTTTGTGTGCCCACAGAAAACTGAGAAAGACACATTGCTGGTCACTGAAATATTAGCCACTCCGCCTCAAACCCCGAAGCTGTCAGCAGGCGCCACTTTAGTTTGCACAAGAAAATATGTGTAAAAATTGATTGTCTAATGGATACGGTAAGTTGTCAATTAATAGAATAACCCACATCATAACTAGTGCTGCTCATAATTACTGAATGGCCCTATGTTCGGGGAATTTTCCTCAAGGTAAATTCAGGATGAAGTTACCCATTGTAATCACACCTAAAGCTTGACAGCCAGATTTACATGTAAGTGTAGCTGTCAATATGTATGTATGGTGTGATTCAAATCGGGAAGTTTGACAGTAAATTACCTTGGGGAATTTTTCAGTTGAAGCCCCCAGAACTTCTCAGCATGCAACACTTCAGTTTGCGCAAGGGTTTGAATTTCGAAGCCTGTGTCTGGAGGGCAGTGTCATCTCACCATCCTCAGGAGGCTCCCCTGGCCCAATTTAGCCTGTATGTGCACAAAAGTGGCCTAAAGCCCGATTTATTTCTTTTTTTGCGCAAGGACACGTTTGCAAAAATTGAATATCTAATGGATAGTTGTTCGAATCACTGTTATTGGGAATGAAATGACTGTTTAAGCCTTTCAAGCCTGAATTTACTATTGTTCTCTTCATCCACTACAAGCCGCGAATTGCTGTCGCAATAGGTCGACTTGTAGACAAGCAAGTTGTAGTGGATGAAAATGATTTGATGTGGTTTAAAAATTGAAGAAAATTGCCATGTATTGGTAAACCAGTTTCATGGACATTTTCATTCTAAAACCCCTAGTTGTAGGTCTTTTTCAGGGATGTAAAATGATGCTTTAATGCATCGTGAGTGTTTAAGGGGTTAAACCACAGGACTGTAGTTATTGACAACCATGTCAAAAATAAGAAATACGGGAATTTCGTCTTTATATCTAGCCTAACTGGTAAATGTGCAGCACAAAAATTAAAAAACTTTTGCAGTTGTAGTCTATGGAAATGTTCACATCATATGGTCATATTAAGAAGCCAAAATGAAATCACCTATCTTTTGATGATTTTAGACCTGGGCATGTCCCTTTAACTGATTCTGTTTATAACCTTAATCGGGGAGGGTGAGTGTTGGAAACGCCTAACTGGGTGCCCGGCGTACATGATAAGGCGCCCCTAATGATATATATGTGGCGCCAGCCTTTTTGAATCCTAGATGAAATACTGGAAAAAGTGCTGCTCATACCGAATGGCCCAATGTTTAGGAATTTTTTCCTAAGGTGAATTCTAGGTGAAGTCGCTCATTGTAAGCACACCTCAATGCTTGACAGCCAGATTTACATGTACAGTAAGTGTAGCTGTCAAGTCTATGATGTGATTCCAATTACCTTGGAAATTTATGGGACATTCCCATGTAATTACAGATGAATAATACATTGAATTTACTGTTTTGCATAGTAGTTATAACTGTTGAGCTTTCCATGTAATTACTTATAAAAAATGCATTGAATTTGTTGTTCCAGATTGTAGTTATGGAAGACAAATTTGTGTCAAGCTTTACATGTATAATTTACTATAAGTTACAATTATTGTTATGTTAAAAATCATCTTAAAGTTATGCATACCGGTATTTAAAAAATGCCAACCAATATGTTCTGGTACAAAAAGCTGTGGCAAACTTCCTATGTATTCACTTACCGTACATAACCCGGTAAATGAAAAATAATTACGAAGTTAGGTTTTCGAACCTTTTTTGTTTGGAATTTCTACATACTGTAATGAGTAGCAGTTTGCTTGATATATAATTGCTTGTCTTCGATAAATGGTTAAAGGCCCATACTCATGTTAAAAAGCTTCAAAGTTTAAAATCGTGTTATATAGGCGTATATCATCGTAAATCTATATTATATTTCTCCACCCTCCATTTGAAAGAGATATGTACCCAATAACTAGTACTGTATTTCGGAATGTTCATACAATTAATAACAACCATTCCATTTTTGTAATGGCTTTGACCAAGCCGCTGAGGGTCTAGATGGAGGGTCCGATGTTGATTAGTTCTTTTCTATAAAAAGATCAACACTGAGGAAAATCCCTTTTGTGTCACGACACCAGCCACGAACATCAGCAAAGATGTAAAACATGTCAATTGGCCGAGTTGAGAAGTGTTGACCCTTCGTGCTTGTAAATGTGAGACCCGTAGTGAAGGCTCAGCTAAAGGGACATGCCCAGGTCTAAAATCATAAAAAAATCGGTGATTTTATTTTAGCTTAATAATATGACCATATGATGTGAACATGTCCATAGACTAGAACTGCAATTTTTTTAAAATTTTTGTGCTGCGCATTCATCAGTTAGGCTGAATATAGAGACGAAATTCCTGATTTCTAATTATTGACAACCATGTCAATAAGAAATACGAAAATAGACAGTCAGACGATAGTCAGTCTCTCATCTGGGCTCTTTAGGTAAATGGTGTTCACTTTATGTTTGAAGCTGGTTCTAGACTGAAATTTCCCCGGGAATCCGAAAAAAAGTGGTCAAAATCCAAGATGGCCGCCAAAATACTTAAAAATTATCATTTTTAATGAATAAAAAAGTTTTTCGTGCTGCTTTTCACAAAAAACATTTAAATTCCCAAAACAATTAAATTCACATTGATCTTAACATAATTGTTGCAAATTTTGCAAATGAATTAGCAATAGGCCCATTCGAGTGGCTGTTTTCGTCGTCGACGTTTTTTGTCAAAAAAGTCAGAGGTCAAAGTGCATTCAGCAAAAAATTGACGGTGAATTTTTCCGTCTCGTCTCGTCGACGACGAAAAAAAATCAAACAGCCAATCGAGTAGGATATAACAAAACGTAAAAAACGTCGACGACGAAAACAGCCATTCAAATGGGCCTATTGTAACTCCAATTGACATATATTCACATAATATGTCGTCAGAGCAATAATCTCCGGAGCAATTATGATCCTCGGAGCAATAATCGCCAAAGAAATGAACGTCATTGCAACGATCAGGGTAATGATCGTAGCAATGATTAGATCTTCAGAACAATGCTTGTCCTTCACTCCTCTAGGCAGTGTCGCTCAGGGGGAATGCAGTGTACCCAATGATAGATCAGTGTATGCTTGTACCCAGTAAACACAAAACATTTGTATAACATTTGTACAATGTTAGACCAACCTCGAAGACGTTGGGCCAACGTTGTACAAATGTTATACAAATGTGTTGTGTTTGCTGGGGTAGCTATGGTTGTTGGAACAAATGAAACTGTCCCAGTTGTTATCATTGTTATTCCCGTTAGCTCGAGATAAACGTAGGTCTACTTTAGTCATTATCTAAATGACAATGCCATTATCTTAGTCATTATCCTAAGACCAATGGGTCGTAGTACCAATGGACATTCGGAACATAGAACCTTCGGAATATAGGGCCTAGAACCTTCGGAATAAAGAACCTTCGGAACATAGAACCTTCGGAATATAGACCCTCCGAAACATAGAACCTTCGGAACATAGACTGGGAACCGTTGATAGTGCCAGTAAACGAAGTATCATGACGAGCGATGACTTTGTAATAATAGAAAAAACAGTGCAATGTCAATAAATGATTATGACGTGAGGGTGTCCAGCAAACACAAAACATTTTTGTAAAATTTGTACAATGTCGGTCCAACGTCTTGACTACAGTCATCCTACATTCATCCAGGATCACATCTGATGTAAAAAACGTTATAGCCAGTAGGACCTAGTCAAGGCCTAGTGCAAGGGCTGCATTAGCTCCACTGATGAGTGGAGGGACCAATGTAGGCTTGAACTGCTTGCTTTTTGGAAATTTTCACTGACCTGCAGAGCATACTGAAATTACCGTCATTTCTCGACCTTGAGAAAAATAAAACTCCTCGTCTACAAAAAAGAAGGAAACTGGGCAGTGAGAAGCAGGGCCAGGGCAAGGGTGAAGAAAAAAGGAGGACAATAGACACTGATAGAGGGACCATGGCATTTGGGAGGATCAAAGACAATGAAAATGTGCTTAGACCCCCATATTAGTTTCGGCTCAAGTGGGCATTCGGCATACTACGGTAGTCTACTACTAGACTATAATATAATATCTTAGACCTACAAAATGCCATGTACAAAATTTCATGAAAATCGGTTGATAATTGACCAAAAACATGCTCTACAGATTTTCCCAAAATAATTATGTCCTAGACTAGGTCTATAAATAGTTAGCCTATAGGCTAATTACATTTGATCTAGGTCTACTAAAATTTACTCCACTTACTCTACTAGTCAGTGTATGCAGTGTGAATGTATTCTAAACTATGCCTGGAAATATTTAATCTACTCAGTATTTATAGGCATAGTCTAGGCCTAGCCTAGGCCTACATCTAGATAAATCTACATGTAGACCAGCCTGACTCATGTGATTAGATTTGGGGATAGATGGTCTACCCTTAAACCGAGTTCCGAAGCTACCAAGTTCCCAAGTTCCGGGAACTTCAAGTTCCCAATTTTCAAGCTCCGGGAACTTCAAGTTCCGAAATTCCAAAATAATTGAAAAAATATATTAAAACATTATTTGCAAAAATCGTTTTTGGTCGGAAAAACAGTTTGGTACCCATTATTAATTTTGAGTGCTGTAGACTAAAGTTAGTTTTTCACATATTTATATTTTGTTTAGGCCTATAGGGGATCTTGGCAAACATTTCACGATGTGAAAATAAATATAGACTAAGGGCAGGCCTAGGGCCTACAGGTATGAAATAAAATTTACAATAGAAACGCGAATTTATTATAGGTCTACAAAATCTAAAATGAAAAGTAGGCATATTACAATATGACATTTTCCCAGATATAGTATCAATTGTTCGAGTGGTGGTGGCAGACGATAGAGCAACATTATTTAACGAGTGGCTCGAGACCAAGGGCAGGCCTAGGGCCTACAGGTATGAAATAAAATTTACAATAGAAACGCGAATTTATTATAGGTCTACAAAATCTAAAATGAAAAGTAGGCATATTACAATATGACATTTTCCCAGATATAGTATCAATTGTTCGAGTGGTGGTGGCAGACAATAGAGCAACATTATTAAACGATTACTAATACTAATACTACATGTAGTATTGGGTCTTTGTCGTGTTTGATGGCATATATTATTTAATATCCTGTGGAGCTATTAGAGTCCTCCACGCGCGACGCTGTTTGCACCGCCCCCCCCCCCCCTCCCCTCGGCAATCAACAATTATCTAGACTGTGACAGTAGTCTACTTAATCAGTTAATAACAGTGAAAACAGTATCTATGATATTTTAAGGACGAACGTTGAGACTACATGGATTCCTTCCTAACAAACACGACGCATTGACCCAATGCTGGTTTTATGTTGGCCCAGCGTCTGCGACGCTGAACCAACGTAAACCCAGCATTGGGTCAATGCATGGTGCTTGCTGGATTGTCATCTGGAGTGTGATTTGTAGGCCTATATATCATTATATATTTTCTTTGCCTATAGCGGCATGTTATAATAGTCTTTGAACTTGAAAAACAACTGGGCCTACTCAGATCAACTCTTCTGTGGATGGCTGCTTAATAACAGCTGTAAATCTCCCATCAAACAGAGATTGACCCGATCTTGTATTAATGCTGCTGTAAGTTCGCAGACGTTGGGCAAACCTTACCTCAACTTTGGGTCAACGTCGGGCCTACACATAGAGGCCTAATTCGTCACTTAAACATAACAATGAGTGTGCGCGGTCTAGAAAACCATATTTAATTCCATTCCCGCCGGCAGCTTGGCAATACCATAATGCCTGGGAAGGCAGTATCTAAAATGTTTTTTTGTTGAAATAGGAAAAAAAGGTTTTTTTACCTTTTTTATTTCGGAACTCGCAAGTTCCCGGAACTTGAAAATTGGGAACTTGAAGTTCCCGGAAATTGGGAACTTCGGAAATTGTTTAAGGGTATCCTTATTTCTACATCTATATCACTCGTTTTTATATCGTATTTCGAACAACGTACCTCCTATGGAATTTAATCATAACTGTCTTATCTACAATTTAATGAGTCCATCAAATTTGATTAAACGTCATTAATTTTAAGCTCGGAAACCCACTGGGTATACAACGTTTTTGCGACATTAAATGAACGTCATTGACGTTGATTCAACGTCGTGTGCCCAATTTTGGAATTGGTAAATAGTCACCCATACTTTCTAACCATAGGACCTACTGAACAAATATTTCTGAACATAGGACCTTCTCAACATAGAACCTTCTGAATATATAACCTTCTGAGCAGGACCTTCTCAACAAAGGACATTCTGAACATAGAACCTTCTAAACATAGGACCTTCTGAACATAGAGCTGTAACCATTTAGTCTACCTGTGTTGGTATCTGTTACCTTAAAATATTGGGCTGGTCACTGTTCTGCCAACTTGACATAGAGTCCTGCTAGTTACACATCTGATACAAATTTGGTATCGAAGTCATTAGAAATCACCAAGCTATCATGGTGACAGCTAAATTCATTTTGTGAGCGGCCCCTGTGACCCTGGAAAATAAGTTATCGTGATGGAAACCTTGAACGGATGAACACACAGACGGACTTCCGACATATTAACATGGCACATCCAATTACAGATTCCAGTCTATTATTGTGGAATTTGGGTAATATAGGTACTGGGAAACATAGATACTGGGGAACATAGGTACTGGGGAACATAGATACTTGGGAACATAGGACGGGGAATATAGATACAGGGGGTCATAGATTGTGCCGGGGAATGACTGACCATTGGTCCGACACACCATTAGTCCGACACACCATTGGTCCGACACACCATTGGTCCGACACACCATTGGTCCCGACACAGTATCGGTCCGACACACCATTGGTCTGACACACCATTGGTCCGACACACCAATTAAGTAACGCATAAAGGGGGGAGGGGGGTCACGGAGCGTAGTCGCATCTAATCTAACAAGGATGACCTTGAACTTTTTTTGTAAACATTGTTCAAATGGCGGGAGATTCTGGAACCATTTTTATTTATTTTGCTATTTGAATGAATGTCAAGTGCCCAACACAATTTACAATGACTCAACCAAGTGACATATGTCTACATATTTGAGATTAAATTAAATTTGTAATGTATTTCTCTGGACCTCCATATTTTTATTAAGATAATGTATGGTAAAAATGTCATTGTTAAAAATGACATTGGTAAACAGAATGCCAGGTTCTTAAAAGGTTCTTTGTTGAATAGTACAATAGAGAAAGGTTCCATCTATACCGGTATAGATATAGAATCTTTCTCTATTTTAGTTTGACCAGTATAGGCCTTCTTCACATTTAAAATTCAATTTAAATTGAGAGAATGTGTAACAATCACTCATCATACTTGTTACATTGAATGACATAACTAAATTACAAATACTTATCAACTAATCTAGCTTCATCTTGCTTGAAATACTCATCAAATCATCCGTTGGATATCGATTTACCGATCTGTAAAGGGCGGACCAGATGATACGTGGGGGGGGGGGGCTATGAGTTTTACCACCGGAGCAAACTTGTTTTCCTTGCATAACCAAACAAATTATTTTTACCCGAGATTTACCGAAGAAACTTTTTTTTCAGAAAAAACTCATAGCCCCCCTCCCCCCCCTCCCCTCACGTATCATCTGGAACGCCCCTAATGTAAATTAAAAATAAAAACAAGATTTCAACACATTTCTAGCACATTTATCAACATGGCATGTCCTCTCTTAAATGTGTCGCAACTTGGAAGCATTTTCCCTGATACAAATGATTGAAGACAACATTAAATCCCAGGCTATGGATTAAACTCGTTGCACTGGACGGGAGCGAATATTATATCAATTTGTTTAGTTTTTTGTGTTCCGAGTTATTTTACCAATAATATTTGTATCTACATTTGAAAAGATACCACAATAGTCTACTAATAACCATTTTATTCGTCAATTTTCCCAAATTGGCATACTATATTTTATAATATATAGGCCTACACGCATTTGTGCGGCCGCTTTTCCACTTTAGGTTTGCATCACATTCTATATGATCATACTTGACCTACCTATGATTAAGTGGCTCGAGACCATTTCCGTCGCAGACGAGCCTGGTTGATATTTGGAATTGACAAAATGTAAATCAAATCTTGCCAGCAAACTTGAAACACTAGATACATGTAGGTCTACGTTCAACCTGGGTTGGGGCGACGTCACAGACTATGGTTCAGCATTAAACCATCCAAGATCGTATTTGCTCAACTTAAAATCTGGTATTTTGATCAAAGTGTCATTGATAGTGTATCTATAAGCTCATTTTATTTCGGACTAATGGTACTTCGGACTAAAGCTACTAAGGACTAAAGGATCACCTGAAACGAAGGCGACTTTTGACTGGGATATTACTTTTACTAAAATTTATATTGCGCCTAAAATCAAGTGATTCATAAGCGCATGTTCATTGCTGTTGAAAAATATTATTGAAGCTGCTTATATCCTTCGTTAAACAAGTATGTTTTGGGATGTTTCTTGAATGACGAAATAGTGGTGATGCATCTGATATCGGCAGGCAAACAGTTCCACAGCCTTGGTGCAGCAGTGACAAAGGCACGATCGCCAGCTGCTGTTCTGGAACGTGGCTGCTTCATCATAATTTCATTGCTTGTTTACCGTAGTTCACGTCGCAAGGTGTGCTGCTCGACCAGTTCGCATATGTAGGTGGGAGCTTTGCCGTGAATTGCCAGGAATGTTAGTGTTAGTATTTTAAAAGTAATCCGCTGTGGTACTTTTAACCAATGCAGCTGCATCAAAACAGGTGATATGTGTTCCTGCCATAGTGTACACGTGATGAAGCGTGCAGCAGCTTTCTGTATACGTTGTAGTCGTCCAAATTGTTGCTGAGGTTCAGGTTTACCGGGAATTCAGACTAATAATGGGACTTCGGAAAAGACACCGTAACAGGAGTTGGAGGTAAAAAAATATAACCATGTACATTTATTTGATGACAAGACTACAGTGGTCCATTGGGGTCACTCAACTCCATTTAGCATGTTTAGTCCTGCTGTTACTGAACTCAAGTTTTCTTGTTACTCAACCCAAATTTTGTGTTACTCAACTCAATTTTCTTGTTACTGAACTCAAGTTTTCTTGTCACTCAACGCAAATTTATTGTATCTCAACTCAAATTTTCTAGTAACTCAACTCAAGTTCCCATGTAGGCCTAGTTTTCTTGTAACTCAACACAAGTTTTCTTGTGACTCAACTTAAGTTTATAGGCCTACCATGGATTGTCGGACCAATGTTGTGTCGAACCAATGGTGTGTCGGACCAATGGTGAGTCGGACCAATGGTGTGTCGGACCAATGGTGAGTCGGACCAATGGTGTGTCGGACCAATGGTGTGTCGGACCAATGGTGTGTCGGACCAATAGTGTGTCGGACCAATGATGAGTCGTACCAATGGTGTGTCGGACCAATGGTGTGTCGGACCAATGATGTGTCGGACCAATGACATGTAACCGACCGGAGGACATAGACACTGGGGAACATAGAGACCGTGAAACATTGAGACTGGGGAACATAGATTCGCACCCCTTCTGAATAACTGGCCTGAGACAGTGATTTTATGACTGAAGGGCATTCTGACGAGCGGGCGTAACTGATTTTCTGATTAACGGGCCCTGAAAATTAGGCCTAAGGGGCCGGTATGGGGGTATGGGTTTTTTCGTGAAAAATAATTTGTTCACAAAGTCGGCCCCCAAAAATAGTTTGCTTCAAATAGTGTGAGAAAAAAAATATTTGTTTATTTATGTGTGAGGGGATACCGAACTTCAAGTCCCCGATTTTCAAGTTCCGGGAACTTCAAGTTCCGAAATAAAAGTTGACAAATTTTTTTTTTCTCATTTCAACAAAAAACATTTTAGATGCTGCCTTTTGCGTTTCGACGCATTATAGATTGCCAAGCTGCGCGCATGAAGGGAATTAAATGTGGTTTTCTAGACCGCACACACTCATTGTTATGTTCAAATGAAGAATTAGCCCTCTATGTGTAGGCCCGACGTTGACCCAAAGAGGGTGAGGGGATAGGGTCTAGACTACCCTTAAACAAGTTCCCAAGCTCCGGGAACTTCAAGTTCCCAATTTTCAAGTTCCGGGAACTTCAAGTTCCGAAATTTCGAAATAAGAGTTAAGAAAAAAATGTTTTTTCCTATTTCAACAAAAAAGCATTTTAGATGTTGCCTTTTGCCTTTCCACGCATTATAGATTGCCAAGCTGCACGCGTGAATGGAATTAAATGTGGTTTTCTAGACCGCGCACACTCATTGTTATGTTCAAATGATGAATTAGGCTTCTATGTGTAGGTCCGACGTTGACCCAAAGAGGTAAGGTTTGCCCAACGTCTGTGATCTCACAGCAGCATTAATCCAAGATCGGGTCAATGTCTGTTTGATAGGGGATTTACAGCTGGTATTAGGCAGCCATCCACAGAAGAGTTGATCTGAGTAGGCCCAGCTGTTTTTCAAGTTCAAAGACTATTATAACATGCCGCTATATGCATAGAAAATATATAATGATATATAGGGCCTAGGCCTAAAAAATCACACCTCGCAGATGACAATTCATGTAGTCTCAACGTTGGTCCTTAAAATATCATCGCTACTGTTTTCACTGTTAATAAGTACTGTCACATGTCATAATTTTCTCACAGGTTGAGATGCTTGTTGATTGCCGGGGGGGGGGGGGGGGGCTGTTTAAACAGCGTCGCGCGTGGAGGAAAGACTTCATAAGCTCTACAGGATATTAAATAATATATGCCATCAAACTCGACAAAGACCCAATACTAGTAATCGTTTAATAATGTTGTTCTATCATCGGCCACCACCACTCGAACTCGAATATATTATATCTGGGAAAATATCATATTGTAATACTCTTCATTTTAGATTTTGTATAATAAATTTGCGGTTCTATTGTAAATTTTATTTCATACCTGTAGGGCTAGGCCCCTATATAGTTAATTTCACATCGTGAAATGTTTGCCAAGATCGCCTATAAACAAAATATAAATATGTGAAAAACTAACTTTAGTCTACAGCACTTAACATTATTATTGGGTACCGAACAAAAACGACTTTTGCAAATAATGTTTTATTATATTTTTTCACTTATTTTGGAATTTCGGAACTTCAAGTTCCCGGAACTTGAAAATTGGGAACTTCAAGTTCCCGGAGCTTGGGAACTTCGGAACTTGTTAAAGGGTATCCCATGTGTGAGAGATCTTTCCAAATCTGCCGGAAACTGCCAAACAAAGACAGTATATCCTTCGCTCTGCTTGGTCAAAAGTATAATGCATAAAGATATTATTCCTGCACACTGGAATGAGCATGATAAATAATACCTGTCTGTATCTGTATGTTACATGGCAGTACGCACTATTGTGCTATCGCGGCACTGGTGCCATCACGGGTGCCATCGCGCCACATTGTGGATTTTCTGGGGTCTCAGCGGATGAAAACTGCGCCTACGTCCATCGAGGTTCTTTTACGTCCAGCTCCAGGTCGTTCAGACGAGCCATCTATACCCCCTATATAACATTGTTTTTCACCGATTATTCATTCAAAAGGCTTTCGAGTGACATCACTGCGTTTTACAGAATAGGCGTGAATGTACATTTTTAGAGGGCCACCATTCAATCGCCGGTTGGTGGTGGGGGGGGGGGGGGATAATTTTTGAAATAAACCCTGGGCACGCTCTTTATGAGATAAATACTATATTTCAAGACCTAGACAAACACTAATCAAATTTGAAATATTTCTGCGGACCACCGAGCCGTGTTGGAATTATGCGAGGATATAGAATAAAGCCCCCCTTCTCCCTGGAGATTGAATAGTGCCCCCTCCCACCCTAACAGTTATGTTGACTTTAAACATATATAGATGTAGGCCTAGTTGATTTACCTTCGGAACTTGAAGGGTCCCTCCCGTTATAGATTACTTGAAATAGAAATATTTGGTTAATACCATCCAATGGAATAAAATAATATTTTGTTGTTGTGGGTCGAGGGGATTGTGGATGGAGCGGTTGCGGGTCGAGGGGGTTGTGGGTCGAGGGTTGTAGGTGAGGGTTTGAGAGGGGTATGAGGATAACCCATAGGTAGCCTACCGGTACTGGGGAACATAGAGACTGGGGAACATGGGACCGGGGAACATAGATACGCATCACATTGAAGTACAATACCCGGTACCAGAAAACTATCTTCAAGCAGACAATCGCTGATGTGGAGCAACAAAGCAATGTAATATTTGGCATAGAGTCATTGATAGTGCCAGTAAACAAAGTATCATGACGAGCGATGTCTTTGTAGATCTAATACTAGAAAAAACAGTGCAATGTCAATGCCATCAGTCGGCAGGAGACTTTGGTTTCACTGTAGGATTTAATACTGAAGTGTAGCGCTGATCGGCCTTCCGGAGCGAGTCGCCTGGTCCACGGCTAACTGAAGTGCTGTGACCTTTTGCTCAGCTCCGCCTCATATAGTTCCCAAAGTAAAAATAGATGAAGGGTTACTGTAACTACAGTCATCTTACATTCATCCAGGATCACACCTGGTGTCAAACACTATTTTGCCAGTAGTCTAGGCCTAGTGCAAGGGCTGTATTAGCTCCACTGTTGAATGGAGGGACCAAGTAGGCTGAGCACTTGCTTTTTGGAAAGTCTCAATTTTAACTGTCCTGCAGATCAGACTCAAACTTCCATCATTTCTCTGACCTTGAGAAAAAGAAGCAAACAGTGAGGAGCAGGGCCAGGGGTGAAGAAAAAAAGAGGAAAATAGAGGGACCATTCGGGAAGTTCAAAGAAAACGGAAATGTGCTTATATTAGTTTTGGTCAAATGGGCTTCCGGCATACTACGATACTACTAGGCCTATAGTAAAAGTCACTTTAAATTATCACTTTTGCGTTGTAGCTTTTCGGTAATTACTCCCGCAATATTCATCCGATTGTCATGAAATTTGGCAAGCATTATTTTCTAGTCTTACGGCAACTTCCCTGAAAATTTCAAGAAAAAATATTACGTAGTCTACTTTAAAAGTTTAAAAGACCATTTGACATATAGTAATTTTGAATTATGACCCTCCTCTATAAACCCATTAATTTAATTCAGCTTTAATCTCGAAATTATACTACATGTCAAATGGTCTAACTTTTGAAATACAGACCCAAATTTCCTGGGTGGGCGCCAGAATAGTTGCGAAGATTGCTTGCAAAATTTCATGTAAATTGATCAAGAATCAAGTGAGAAATCGGCGAAAAACACCCAACGCTGGTGGAAGTTGACTGCAACTATAATACTATAGATCTATTAGACCTACGGAATGCACTGTACGAAATTTCATGAAAATCGGTTGATAATTGACGGGGAAATCGACGAAAAACATGCTCTAGTAACAGATTAACCAAATAGTAGCCTATACTATAGGCCTAGTACCTCCAGTAGGCCTAGGTCTACTAAAATGTAGTGATGTAAACTCTATGTAGGCCTACTAGTCTAGTCTAGTCTAGTCTACATGGCCCAGTAGGGCTACTCTACTTACTCTACCAGTGTATGCACTGTGCGTGTATTCTAAATTATGCCTGGAAATATTTAGTCTACCAAGTATTTATACTTATACAGGTCTACATCTACATTAGTCTACATGTAGACTAGACTATACCAGGATTCACATTCACCGTGGTGGATGAATTTCACCGATTTCTCAGTCAATTCTCAATCAATTTCCATGAAATTTTACACACACTATTTTCCATTCATGTCGTGACTACCCTGAAAGTTTCGCGAAGTTTTGATAAGTATTTAAAAAGTTAGACCATTTGACATGTAGTAAATAAAAAAAAATGTTGCCCTCTATAAACCCATTAGCTTCGTTTCACAATTTTATTACATGTCAAATGGTCTAACTTCTAAAATACTTATCAAAACTTCGCGAAATTTTCAGGGTAGTTACGACATGAATGGAAAATAGTGTGTGTAAAATATCATGAAAATTGGTTCAGACTTGAGAAATCCGCGAAATTCAATAATCCTGGTTGATGAATTTAATGTGAATCTGACTATAGCATGAATCTTGTGATTAGATTTGGGTCTTTTGATTGGATTATAATAACCTAAACTATAAGCTAGGGCTTACGCCCAAAAGCAAAATTGAAAATCACGTTTTTCGCCATTTAAAAAATATCAACTGGCTTAAACTGTTTTTTTTTAGTTCTATTCAACTCGTTAACATGTCCGGCGATCTCCAGGTATAAATAAATGACTTCCATCTGTCATCATCAATGACAAAGAAATGATTTTTTCAGTTCCATTCAACTCATTAACATGTCCGGCGATCTCCAGGTATAATTTTTAATTAGAAAATATTTAAACTTGGGAAATCTTTTCTTTGTTATGTAGAATTTCACTTAATATCGCCCACCGCTTTAATGATGAATGACTTCCTTCTGTCATCATAAATGACAAAGAAAGAATCAGATGGCAGAAATAGGGTAAGTTGAATGGAGTTGAAAAAAATAAAACATCAAATATTTTTAAATAGGAAAAAACGTGGTTCGCGATATTGGGCGTATGATCTATAGTCTAGTTCTAGGAGGAAACATTAGGCCCTATTAATTACAGCAGGTCTAAATCTGCAGTAAACTGCCAAACAAAGACAAAAAATCCCTTGCTTCGCTTGGTCAAAAGTCTATGCATAAAGATATTTGGCCCATTCGAGTGGCTGTTTTTGTCATCAACGTTTTTTCGTTTTGTTATTATCCTACTCGATTGGCCGTTTGATTTTTTTCCGTCGTTGACGTAACGAGACGGAAAAATTCACCTTCAAATTTTTGTTTTGTTGAATAACCTTTGACCCTTTTGACGAAAAAACGTAGATGACGAGAACAGTCATTTGAATGGGCTAATTATTCCGGCACACTGGAATGAGCATGATAAATAATACCTGTCTGTATCTGTATGTTACGTGGCAGTTCGCACTATTGTGCGCATTGTTTGAAAGCCCTTTAGTCCGAAAGCCCATTGTTCCGAAAGCCCATTAGTCCGAAAAAAGAGCCCATTAGTCCGAAGATCCATTAGTCTGAAAGCCCATTATTGCGAAAGCCCATTATTGCGAAAGCCCATTGGTCCGAAAGCCCATTGGTCTGACAGCTTATTGAATTCTTCTTCTTTTTTTGGGGGGGGGGGGAGGGGGGGGGGGTGGTGTCCACTTATCGTCCTTATTTTCCTCCTTCTTCATCTCTTCCCTTTCTTTTTCGTTTTTCCATTTTTCTTCTTTTTTTCTTCATCTTTAGTTTTCTTCGTCATTTTTTCATCTTCATTAATCCTCTTGTCTTCTGTGTTATTCTTCCTTCTTCTCTTTTCCTTTTTTTTCTTCCGCTCAGTATATTCTATTCTTTCTCATATCCATCATTCTTGCTCCTTCTTCCTTCTCCTACTCGTTCGTCCTTTTATTCACACTCCCCTTCTTCACCCCCTTGATCCTTTTTTTTCATTCTCCCTCTTATTAATCATTATTCCTCTTCCGTGTTCTTCCTCCTTCTCTCTCTTATTATTATTCTTTTATTATCCACTTTTGAATTATTCCTGTCCACATCCCATCCCATGTTAATCCTTTTTTTCTTCATTCTCCTGCATCTGTCTTGTTCTTCATTCTCCTTCAATTTCCCGTAATTCTATAATCAATCAACCATCCAACCGGCCAACATATTACCAACCAATATACACTAGGTCTGCAACCGTTCAATCTTCTTCTATATTCTTCAATCAACTTCATTAATTCTTTTTTTCTTCCTTCATTGTTGTTTTCTTCTCCCCATTTTCTTACTAATTCATAATTCTTCCACTTCTTTATCTCTTTGCCAATTACTTCAACTGTTTAAAGGACCTTTAAAAAATTGAAGTAATTGGATAAGAGTAGGGCCTAGTCCCCCCTTTGGGCTTCCTTCTGTCGCGATATTGCCATGAATATGCAGTAAATGAAGTAAAACAATATTCAATGACTCCTTCCTCTTCAATGATATTTGTCTGGATGACAACTATTTTTAAATATTATTTGTTCTATAATATAAGGGATTATCTGTAGGGTAAATGTAGGGTTTCTGAACTTGACTGAGACTCACACGCAGACGCGCCTTCTCAGATCCGTTATGCGATTAAAAATAGCGTGTGAGTGTACATGTGCATGCAGCAGATGCATGTACTTCGTGACTGAGACAGTGAGTGAATATTGCATTAGATAGCAGCACAGCACACCTTTGAATAGTTTGAAGCATTGTATATGCACCAACTCAATGACAAACATCAGACCCGGTCGGGATTCGAAACCAGCAGGTCTTAACGTCCCTTGTTTGGTGAGAAAATATTCGACATTAAAGTGATACATAATAACGGTCGAAAATATCAAATGTTGTTGTGTGACACTTTGATCTTCTGAGATGCTTGGCTGATCTCGAGAGAGCGTTGGACGGTCTCTGGTGCTTGGAAAATTAGAGATCGCTGGTTCGAAACCTACTCTGGCATAGGGCTATACACAAAGGTGGCCTAGAAAACCACATTAAAGTCCATTCATCCATTCAAGAGTAAATACACTTGGCAATACTAAGCAAAGAGAGATCCTAGGCTTTATTGCACTGAAAGGCAAAAGGCATTAGGGGGGCCTACACATCTAAGATGTTTTGTTGAAATGGCAAAAGCTTATTGTGAATTATTGTGAATTGTTATTTTAATTTTTTTTTTTGAAATTTCGGAACTTGAAGTTCCCTGAACCTGGAAACTCGGAACTTGTTTTAGGATATCGCGGGTTCCGAGATATCTCAGGGTGCAGAGTGTTTAGTATTTCTGTCTGTAATTAGTGTAAAATCAATTTGGTTTGTCATCCATGGGGGTAACATTTTTTTGGCTGATAAAAGTTTGTTTCTCTTTTGATTGTGCATGGATAGCACCCAATAATAAAAATATCTGGGTGGAGCTTTCATCCTTATAGGATTCTTTTAGAACACAAAATGCAAAATGGCCGCCATTATATCAATAAAATTATCATAACTTCCTATGAAATGGCATTGAAGTGACCTTGAAATGACCTAATTGGTAATATGCACCAATATTTAAAGCACTACTCCTTCTCATTTTATTTTTTGTTCATAAGCTATAAGATCCTGCTGGTGTATTCTGACAATTCAAAATATTCTGATTTTTTTCACCCCATACTTCCCCCCCCCCCCGCCCTTCCCAGGAATTCAGCGGTGGGAATGCAAGTGAGTCTGGTTACTACAATGTAACTTTCGGACTAATAGGCTTTCGAACCAATGGGCTTTCGGAAAAATGGGCAGTCACCGGAAACTGCGCCTACATCCCTTTTTTACGTCCAACTCTAGGTCATTCAGACGAGCCATCTATATATAGGTCTAACAATATACAGGTCGCTGGTCCTACGGGCCATTGGTTCCACGGGCCATTGGTCCTACGGGCCATTAGTCCTACGGGCCATTGGTCCTACGGGTCATTGGTCCTACGGGCCATTGGTCCTACGATGTTGCGTTGATGTTGAACCGACGTCGTAAACAATTGACAAGCGTTATATTCGTTCATCCATCCCCACCCTTGAAAAACAACCCCCAGAAACCAGAATGTATAATGATTTTCTAGTCAATTTTTCATTATATCATCCTTATGCGCAAATTATTGAAACTTAAAATCTAGAGTCTTAAATGTGCTTGATTATCAGGGTTATTTCAGAGTTATATCAAGCTATAACTCAAGGTGAAATTGTAGAAACCCCCAAAATAAAATAATGTTTGCAAATTAAACAATTCCTGACATATTTACTGCACAATCATCTAAAAGCGTTAAAATTAATTTTCTATACGTCATATATTTCATGTCATCACTAATACCACATAAATAGAATCAGATTTTCCTTGCGAAAAGACAATAAACCATTGTGTTTATTCTATTAAACATAATATCAGCCACAATCTAAGGCATCATCCCATCCCCGGTGAGATGATCATGAACTGTTCATAAACATTCATGAATAGTTCATAAATGTTCCTGAACAAAAAAACTAGAAACGTTCATCAACGTGTTCATAAACGGTTCATGAATATTCTTGAACAGCAAAAGAGACTTCCATGAAAGTTCATGAGATCATGAACTTATTCTGTTCATGAACTCTCACTTTGTTCATGAACATGGGTTGCTCATAAACGGTCATGAACTCAATTGATTTATGAACCAGGGCTAGTTCATGAACAACCATAAACTCAAAAAAATCATGAACCAGATAGTCAATGAACATTCATGAATCATTAAATGTGTTCATGAATGTTTCTAAACAACAAATGAGCCATCCATGAAATTCATGAACTGACTCCACCTATTTCATGAACGGTCATAAACTAAAATAATTTCTGAACCAGATAGTCCATGAACATTTATGAACGTTCATTAAATGTGTTCATGAACTATTCACGAATGTTCGTGAACAACAAATGAGACGTTCACGAAATTGAGGTTATTCATGAACGACCAGTAACTCGAGTGGTTCAATAATGAACCAGATAAGCCAGCAACACTTAAACTAAGTTCACGATGTTGACAAACTAAGTTCGTGTTGATGTTCACAAATTATTCATGAAAATCCTATAAGTCTTTTGACCTGTAAAATACATATATATTATTTTGATCGTGGATTATATTTTTCTCGTGTTACTCCTTACCTAATCACTGCAAGCTAATTAAGCTTCATTTTGTTAATTGAAAAAAGATATCTCCCGACCGCCTCACACTCTTACACAGAACTGAACAGAAAACTGAGAAACTAATTATTTTAAAATACTATGTATTCTGTGGTTGATAATCAAACTCAGAAAGTCTCAATTTGCTAATTAATTAGGTAATTAACCATTGGGTAGTTGACACCGTACTCGCCAGGGTAATTAGGCTGTCATTCACCACAGTTCATGAACTTTCATGAACAAACCATGAACTAAATTAAAATTTCATGTTCATAAAAATTCATCACAGTTCATGAAACTGTCCCTCATGAACTTTTATGAACTAGCCATGAACTGAATGATCAAATTCATAATGATACGTCAAAATTTATGAGATTCTCTCATGAACTTTCATTAACAAACTATAAACTGAATTGATCCCAACAAGATCATTAAAATCCATGACTGTTCATGAAACTCTCCATATTAAATTCATGAACTAAATCATGAACAACATTAGTTCATCAAGTGTTAATTATTATTCATGATTTGTCATGAACTGTTTTTGATGAACAGTTCATGAACTAGCTGGGGGTCGGGCTAGGGTAGTGGTTAGCACCGCTGCCTTTCACGCTAGAGTTCGGGGTTCGTTTTCGGGTCTCGGCGATTTGAAAGAAACAAAAATGTTTCTTCCCCATCCACTCGTAAAACGCAGTGTTGTGGGGAGCCTCCGTGACCGAGAGGTAGCGTGCTCGGCCTCAGACCGCCAGGGCTCGAATTTCGACAGCAAAACAACAACTGCCCAAGTAACGTGTACGCCGGGGTACAAAATGGTCCTTTCTAAAAGCCCTTCCCATTCCAAGGAATGGAAAGAACTCCATGCAATAAACGTACGTCTAGTACGTTACTGATACACAACACTGACGCTATACAAACGCTATGTCATACGTTGGAACACGTTACTACACGTTACACACACGTTACGGGTAAGTTAAAACGTACGCCAACGTAGACCTATGCCGACGTGTTAGGCAATTTTTTTTACACGTCGGCATACGCAGCTGCCCCATACGCTGTAGTGTGACAGCCCCATGCCATACATCGACGTGTAATCGCCATTAAGACACTCCAAGTTTTCCCTCATATCAGTGGTTATCTCATTATGTTTTGTAAAAAATGGTTTGTCTTGAAAAGTTGGCTTGAAGTGATATCATTGTTGTGATAAATAAGAATACCCATCGATCATAAGAGGCTGACCTAATGCTGTTTTAATGCCGATCCGGCGTCTGCGACGCCTGTCCAACATCAAAACTACGCTGGCTCAGCATATTGTGCTGGCTAATTAGTGTTATGCATATCGAAAATCTGGAAGCAAAATGTCATAATTCGAGACGTTGAACCAGTGTTGGCTTAATGCTGGCCCAGCGTCGAAACTCAACAATCCAGCAAACGCGACGGGGGGCGTGATGATGGCCACATGCCTCCAGAGGAGCGAATATATTGTGAGCAACATGCTATCTAGAGACACAACCATTTATCAGTGTTGGTTTAATCACAACACTAGATGGCACATAACTCTGCTAACATAAATAACTTTAAAAATGGTTACAGAATATGTTAAGATTATGTATTGGGTAAACCATTCAGCTTTTTACAATGTAAATAATAAATTGTTGTTTTTCGTGTTACACACAGCAAATTAAATAATACACATTACTAGTAATAAAATAGACACAACATTACGTCGTTCACAACAACCTCGTTTATATTGGTCACGCTGTATCAGTGTGTAGGCCCTATTTATTATATATCTGTTTTCAATAAGTAAAACATTTTAGTTTATTTAACAAAATTGTTACCATGGCTATTAAAAATGACGTTTTATTCTGAAAACGTGCGAGGTAATATGTCAAGTACGTAAGACGTTGATTTTCAGTTGCGAGTCACCGCGAATTGCACAAATTATTTCTACCTTCCTCGCATCACATATATGACATATGTCCTGTAAATATTGAACTATATTTGATATACATGTTCATGAAGAAAAGGTACATTTTTCTCAATGTTGGTTTTTGCTTCATTATGGTGGACTATATTTTTGTCTTCACAAAATAATTTAAAATAATTAGGTAATTGACATTTTTCCAAATCCACTAAATATATTAGGCCTATATATAGACCACTATAACAAGCCAGGTGAAATTAGAGTTGTTTCAAAAACTGATTTACCAGATATATATTTACCAAAATAATTAGAGTTCTGTCACAAGCAGTAGGACCAATGACCCGTAGGACCAATGGCCCGTAGGGCCAATGGCCCGTAGGACCAATGGTCTAAACGTAGGACCAATAGCCCGTAGGACCAATGACCCGAAGGACCAATGACTCGTAGGACCAATGATCCGTAGGACTAGCGCGCCGTCCCCCTTTTTCACCGCTTAGCCATTCAAAAAGGTTTCCGGTGACATCACTTCGTTTCACAGGATAGGTCTGAATATACATTTCTAACGTTAGAGGGCTACCATTCAATCGCCGGGTGGGGGGGGGGGGGATTAGTATTTTTTTAACTAAACCCTGGGCACGCTTGATCTTTATGAAATAAAAAATATATTTTAAGACCCAGACAAGCACTAATCAAATTTAAAATTTTCAGCAGACCACCGAGCCATGTTGAAATTATGCTCCGATAAATAATCCAGCTCTCTCCCCCCGCCTCGCCGGAAATTGAAGAGTGCCCCCCCCCCCCAACCCTAAAAATTATGTTGACTTTAAACATATAGGCCAAGTCGATTTACTTCGGAACTTGAAGCGTCCCTCCCGATCTAGATTACTTGAAGTAGAAATATTTGGTAGACCTAATACCATCCAATGGAATAAAAAAATATTTTGTTGTTGTTGTGTGTCGAGGGTGTTGTTGATGGAGCGGTTGCGGGGCGAGGGGGTTGTGGGTCGAGGGTTCGAGTGGGATATGAGGATTACCCACAGGTAGCCTACCGGTACTGGGGAACATAGATGCTGGGGAACATAGAGACTTGGGAACATGGGACCGGGGAACATAGATAAGATACGCATCACATTGAAGTACAATACCCAGTACCAGAAAAACGCTATCTTCAAGCAGACAATCGCTGATGTGGAGCAACAATAAGCAATGTAATATTTGGCACAAAGTCATAGATAGTGCCAGTAAACAAGTATCATGACGAGCGATGTCTTTGTAATACTAGAAAAAACAGTGCAATGTCAATAAACGATTATGACGTGAGGGTGCCCAGCAAACACAAAACCTTTGTATAACATTTGTAGGCTTTGTGTACTCGACGCAGACGCACACGCAGACTCAGACGCATACTCAGACGCATACAATCTGGGCTTTGTGTACTTGATGCAGAATGTTGATTTAATGCTGGGCCAGCGTCGTAAATGGTGGGCCAAGATTAAAACAACATTGTGGTGGGGATAGCATCGGACCCAGCGAAAGCGGGGTGTGGGTCATTATAGCCTATAGGCCTACTAGTATAGGCCTAACATTTAGCCTACCTGTTTACGGTGGGCGGGGGCCCTAGGGTAGTGGTTAGCACCGTTGCCTTTCACGCCAGAGTTTGGGGTTCGGTTCCCGGTCTCGGCGGTTTCAAAGAAACAAAAATGTTTCTTCCCCATCCACTTGTGAAAGTCAGTATTGTGGGGAGCCTCCGTGACCGAGAGGTAGCGTGCTCGGCCTCAGACCGCCAGGGCTCGAATTTCTCGAAAATCCTGTGTCTGGAGGACAGTGTCATCTCAATCATCTCACCATCCTCAGGAGGTTCTCCTGGCCCAGTTTAGCCTATATGTGCACAAAGGTGGCCTAAAGCCCGATTCATTTCATTTTACCTGTTTACGGTAAGGCGGTCAATAAAACAAATGACCCCGTTGTTTGAATAGGGGCCTACTATGTCGATCTTTGACGGAAAGGACTGAAGAAGTTCTCACATCCGTAATTTTCGAAGCAGACCTCCTGTTGGTTCTATTTTCATTTTGACCAAATGTTTTTTTGGGTCACCGTCTACGATAGGCTACTGGACGAACATTAAAACAACAAACATATATGGAAGCTTAGTTTAGGCTCCTTTATTTAGATTCAGTAGGCCTAGCCTATATATGCTAGCATCGCAAATGGTGGACCAACATTGGGTCATCATAGGATAAATATCGCGGTCTGATCGAGCTTGAGTTCCTATCTCCTTTATCCATGTTTAGAACCCCCCCCCCCCCCTCCTATCACCTTAACTTTCATGTGAAATATTAGAATGATCTTTAGTCGATATTTAGCATGCTTAGGCTAGGCCTAGTCAGATATTCCGATATTGGCTGCCATCTGCGGCAGTGATATCAATAGGTGTTCTAATTTTTTTTTCGGAATTTCGGAGCTTTAAGTTGCCGAAACAAACTGTTATGAATGAAAACAAGATTTTCAGCAATGACCACCAAGTCCGAAAAATAAAAATAAATGCTCAAGGGTGAACAAATTGCACCAGGTGGTTTTACAATCTAGACAAAACAATTATACCTCCGGAGCAAAAAAAACATAATACTTTTTTAATTCAGAACATGGGAACGTTCGTCTGCGTCTGATTGTGCGTCAGATTGTGCGTCTGCGTCTGCGTCGAGTACACAAAGCCCATTTGTACAACATCGGTCCAACGTCTTGACGTTGGCCCAACATTGTACACATGTTATTCAAATGTTTTCTGCTTGCAAATTGAGATTGCTAGTGAATTTGCCTTCAGTCGGCAGGAGAGTTTGGTTTCACTATGGGATTTAATACTGAAGTGTAGCGCTGTTCGGCCTTCCGGAGCGAGACGACTGGTCAACGGCTAACTGAAGTGCTGTGACCTTTTGCTCAGCTCCGCTCCGCTCAGGTTGTATAGTTCCCAAAGTAAAAACAGATGAGGGGTTACTGTAACTACAGTAATCCTACATTCATCAAGGATCACACCTGATGTCAAGGGCTGTATTAGCCCCACTGTTGAGTTGAGGGACCAAGTAGCACTTGCTTTTTGGAAAGTCTCAATTTTAACTGACCTGTAGATCAGACTCAAACTTCCATCATTTCTCTGACCTTGAGAAAAATAAAACTCCGCCTCTAGAAAAAGAAGGGAACTGGGCAGTGAGGAGCAGGGCCAGGGGTGAAGAAAAAAGGAGGAAAATAGAGGGACCATTCGGGAAGTTCAAATACAATGGGAATGTCGTAGACTATATGCGTTATTGTGGATTTCATCCTAGTAGTTACCCGTGGTTGTATTCCAGGATTGTCACACTGAGTTAATCTATTTATATCCACTCTGGAGTTATTTTGGCTCTTGTTGATCTGTTCATTTGGTGGGTGTCTAACCTGATTTCTGATAATTTATATCAATTAACTTCTGTGACGTCATAGTCTTCCTAAAATTAAATCAGGAGTTAAAACACTTCTGTGACGTTTTTCAATATTCCAAGGTCACGTGGGTGCTTTCCAGTCTTTACATTAGTTGATCGCTTCGGAGTTCAAGCTTTTCCTTATTTGAAATATATATTGAGTTCATCAGTTTCTGCCGGGACGGGCACAGCCGTTACTAGACCTGCCAATCTTTCAAACATGAGTTTCTGTGAACGGAAAATAATGTAAGGTATTGAACTATGATGTCTTAATTCAATAAAGACTTTATTGTGCCGAAGATAAGTTTCTGCAGTTCAAGTCTTTGAATCAAAGTGCTCAACAGAACGCTTTGATGTCTTCTCGCCAGCCGTCGTCCGATTCCTGTGTTCTCAAACCGATCCAGCCATGCTATAAACCTATCCATAACCTGTCCTGAGTGCTAGACATTACTGTTACACGATAGAACCTACGCCGTCCTCACTACCTATAACGTCAATATTTAAATATATGACCGAAATGTGCTTATATTAGTTTCGGTCAAATGGGCTTTCGGCATACTACGATACTACTAATACTATATTAGACCTACGGAATGCACTGTAAAAATGTTATGCTAATCGGTTGATAATTGACTGAGAAATCGACGAAAAACATGCTCTACAGAATAACCAAAATAGTAGCCTATACCCCAGTAGGTCTAGACTACTAAAATTTATTGATGTAAACTCCATGTAGGCCTAGTCTA
Source organism: Flabesymbios commensalis (assembly GCA_964017125.1). NCBI lineage: Eukaryota > Metazoa > Annelida > Polychaeta > Terebellida > Flabelligeridae > Flabesymbios > Flabesymbios commensalis. The sequence continues at coordinate 26,643,914 of OZ024902.1, read as the reverse complement.
GTCTAGTCTACATGGTCCAGTACGCCTACTCTACTTACTTTACCAGTGTATGCAGTGTGAGTGTATTCTAACTTATGCTGGAAATATTGTCTACCAAGTATTTATACTTATAGGCCTAGATCTAATTCTAGATTAGTCTACAAAACTTTTTATGTTGGACCACCGTCTGCGACTCTAGCCCAACGTAAAACCAGCATTGGGGCAATGCGTGGTGTTTGGGTATATCGAAAACCCCCTCGACCCACGACCCTCGACTTTAATTTTTTTATTGTTTTATTTTTTGGATAGTCTATTTATAAAATTCGGGAAACAATATCAGGTCAATGTTGGCTCACCGTCTGCGACGCTGGCTTAACATTGGCTGGACGCCTCCTGTTACAGTATATTTTGGGGAGAGGCACGATAGCAATATAAGGGGCACTTGATTAGGCGTATAATAGATCGCCATCTGAGTCCCACCACTGTCCTACATTAACGCTGGCCCAACAGTGTTCCAGTCCAATTAGTCCTTGGGCTACAGGGATTGGTAGGTACCATACAAGGTGGCCAAACGTATGTGGTATCATTTGAAGGGTATATTCATACACATTACAGAAAAAAATGATAGCCGTCTCAAAGTAGTAGCTTAAGAGATCTAGAGCTATTTGAAAATATGAATGTATGACGATGCAAGAATCAAATTTAATTCTAAAAGGCTTGCCATAGTCCACATGAACAATAAGCAGGCGATGAAGCTTATGGTCTCACCACCCTAAATGTCAGTCCCATTGAAACACAAGTATAATGCCAACATTCTAAGGGCCGATTTCACCACTTCCGTCCCTAGCTACACTCCAATGTGACACACCATAATAAGGCATGAGCCGTCCTTTTAAAAAAAAAACAGCTGCGATAATGGTATGCTCACCAATTAGATTTTGAGGTAAGCCCCCATATGTAGTAAAAGGTCCAATTTTCCCAGATCTCCCTTAATATTCTTGCGCCCATTCCCAGAATAGACACAAATCCTTCTCACCTCCTGTATCCATCCGAAAATCTCACATAACAGTTATACCTCATATCACAGATAGAGAAAACAGTGTGTGCTTACAATTTATCAACAGAATTACAACATTACTGTATTTTTCTTAATTCACCAGACGCGAAAACAACCCTTTAAAGCAGCAATTTGGGTAGGGATTCTCTTGTCAGTAGCCACCCCCCCCCCCCCTTGGATTTCGGCTCATTTAGGGTGGTGAGACCTTATGTGGCGTATATATGCCTATTCCTCAAAATGTATACAGTATACGATGATATCATTTTAATTAAATAAGTATATACTTTAAATTATTTAAGTATCAACATAATTTATGCTACAGTCCCATTGCAATAATGAAAAATGTACGACATTTGTGATGTTGTGTTTACATTCTTTTAATGTCAGGTCATAGGTCATGACTTTAATAGCAGACAGTTTGGGAGTCTGTGAAATATTACGGACTGTTTTGCGTTTTGTTTCTGTACACCTTCGCTATTTTGGGAGAAAAACCTTGTGAGTATTACCACTATTTACTTCAGAATATATTCCTGTAAACAATATCGATGGTTATTGGGGAAATTTGTCAGTTCATGCATGTTTTGTCACCAGCCGGTCGGCGGGCACTGCACAGATGATCGGCATTTGGACTTTTAAAATAGTAAAAAGAGATGGTCAAATTATAACATCCACATAACAACTATATAATATTATATTTTCAGATTGGCTTGATGTCGAGGATAACTGCCGTGATGCCAGTCAGTGATTGCAGTGCCAGTCCCGCACAATATACTTTAATAGTAAAATACTTTATCCAAATATAATATATTGAATGTATCAAACACAATTTGAATGTTACAAATTATTGTCAGGTGAATAGGTCTATATTGTACTGAATTCAAAGTCAATTTTACTTACAGATCAAACATTATTGGCCCACCCTACCGACAGGAGAGTTCATTACCTGGATGAAAACGTAAAATTAAAGAGCCAGAGCAATGATGATGATACGGTATGGAAACTATAACACTGTTTCAACCTCAAAATATAAATTCGTACAGCCTATAAAAATGTCAATTATCTATTGAGAAACTTTCCTGAGCAAAAAAATCCATGACATTAATTGAATCCCGATGTGACAAATTAATTTGTTGCGCTTTAAAAAGCGGTTTTGGCCCGATTTCGTGTCTTCACTTCATTCTATATAGCTTTATATTTTCAAAGTGTCTAGGCCTACACATAAAAATATATCTTCTAATCCTGACTACAGCTGGTCCACATGAATGCCCTAGGTCCTATATGCTGTTAATAATGGCATACAATACACTCACAGAAGATGCATTTTCTATTTGCAGAGTCCACTTATTTTACGAAGAGACACGATTGTCTGCCTTGACTTAATTTAATCATCGGTAAGTAAACTATGTAGGCTATCAACTGAAATTTATATTATGAAATAGAATAGATTCATTAAGTGAAGTGTTGGCATATTTGATAGATACACATTGGTAGGCCTACTGTCATGATAATATCAAAGCTGTCTAATAAAGAACAAGAACCCGGTAATGTTTTACCGTCCGTATTTTTCTGATAATGTACTTATTTTAGCTATTTTGTGATTCTTATAAATCTTTCTGTAAATATGTATTATTATTATTTGAATGTTTTGTGAAATTTAGATAATGTAGGCCTGCTTTGAAAAATACATTTTAGGGGTCACGAGACATGCTGCTCCATGACTGATCTCTCACAGCTGCCAAATGATTTGGTTCGCACCAAATTATTATTTGGTTAAAGCCAAATGATTTGGTTCGCGCCAAATGATTATTTGGTTCAAGCCAAATGATTTGGTTCGCGCCAAAAGATTATTTGGTTCAAGCCAAATAATTTGGTTCGCACCAAATGATTATTTGGTTCAAGCCAAATGATTTGGCACGCTCGAATTAACTACTATCATTTGAAATATATTTTTTGGAGATGTCCATTAAAAAGCTCTGTGTGTTTACGATCAACACTTGAAAAAAATGTATATTCTGGACATAATACTAGTAATGATTCCTAATAGTCAACACATATATTATTCTCACCTGCAATCTGCTATCAAATATAGTGAGAGGGTGAGGTGTAGGTGTCGACCTGTCGGCTAGCATCAAATATAGGCCCTAATGAAAAAAATAAAGTGGACATGGCGACCTAGACCCCAATGAAATAATAAAGTGGACATGGCGACCTGTCGGTTGCTGTTAAATATAGAGGTTGAGGTGTAGGTGTCAACCTGTCGGCTGGCATTAAATATAGTGAGAAGGTGAGGTGTAGGGGTCGACCTGTCGGCTGGCATTAAATATAGTGAGAGGGTGAGGTGTATAGGTGTCGACCTGTCGGCTAGCATTAAATATAGTGAGAGGGTGAGGTGTAGGTGTCGACACGTCGGCTGGCATTAAATATAGTTAAAGGGTGACGTGTAGGTGTCGACCTGTCGGCTGACATTAAATATTGTGAGAGGGTGAGGTGTAGGTGTCGACCTGTCGGCTGGCAATGAATATAGTTAGAGGGTGACGTGTAGGTGTCGACATGTCGGCTGGCAATAAATATAGGCCCTGATGAAAAAAATAAAGTGGACATGGCGACCTGTCGGTTGCTATTAAATATAGTTATAGAGTGAGGTGTAGGTGTCGACCTGTCGGCTGGCATTAAATATACTGAGAGTGTGAGGTGTAGGTGGCGACCTGTCGGCTAGCATTAAATATAGGCCCTAATGACAAAATAAAGTGGACTTGGCGACCTTTCGGCTGGCATTAAATATACTGAGAGTGTGAGGTGTAGGTGGCGACCTGTCGGCTAGCATTAAATATAGGCCCTAATGACAAAAATAAGTGGACTGGCGACCTGTCGGTTGCTATTAAATATAGTTAGAGAGTGAGGTGTAGGTGTGGACCTGTCGGCTAGCATTAAATATAGATCTAGGCTCAAATGAATAAATGAAGTTGAAGAGTGTGAGAGTGAGGTGTAGGTGTCGACCTGTCAGCTGGCATTAAATATAGACCCTGATGAAATAATGTGAAAAGTATATTCAATTATTAATGATCCTGGGGCTAAGGTACAGTTGGGCGGGGGGGTCGGTACTGGCTGGAACTACTTTCCTCTATATGTTAAAACGCCTGGGGCTATAGTTCAGTTGGGCCGAAAAAATACCCCCACCAAATAATTTATTTAGGGATATTTAGTTAAGCACATGTACTCTAGTTAAGAAAAATATAGTTTATAATTTTTTTAGTTAAGCAACTATAATCATCGTATTATTTTATTTTCTAGAATTTCTATATCAATGGTGAAGCGATCATTGATCAAGCAGACGCTCTAATTTTTAATAATAATCAAGCGTGTAAACAGTTAACTATGTTTAAAAAAAAAAAATTATGTTACAGGTACCTCTTTATAGAGTGATGTCATGATGGAACCTGCAATGGACAGGAAGCGACCACGCCCGAACTGGCTCATACATTGTTCAAATTATGACTCAGACTCTCTAGTGACACTAAACGATTTGGATTCATGGAAAACTTTATTCAGAGCTGCGGAGATAAGACAACATTCCACTGTCCTAGAGCTAGCAAATTATCTCGGAGAAGGGGAAGTGCTAAACATACAATATCATCGTAAATGTCGCAGCATTTTTACAATGAAGAAGGCTCTGATTGAATGCCTTTTGTTTTTTTGGTGCGCAAAAAAACACTTGCCAGTCATATCACCGGCATGTCACTCGCCAGTTTCATTCAGTTACACGCTTTGGCACCGGCATCGCAAGCGGTGGGCCAGCGTTACAGACGTTGGGCCAGCAAAAATCCAACATTAGTTCAATGCAAGGTGCTTGCTGTGCTTAGCTATCATTGGACTGGAACACTGTTGGGCCAGCGTTAATGTAGGACAGTGGTGGGACTCAAATGGCAATCTATTATACGCCTAATCAAGTGCCCGCATATATTGCGTATCATGCCTCTCCCCAAAATATACAGGAGGCGTTCAGCCAATGTTAGGCCAGCGTCGCAGACGGTGAGCCAATATTGACCTTATATTGTTTCCCGAATTTTATAAATAGACTAGTCTATCCAAAAAAAAACAATAAAAAAATTAAAGTCGAGGGTCGTGGGGCGAGGGGGTCGAGGGGTTTTTCGAGATATCCCCCAGAATGTACCTGCCTTAGCAATGGCTTGAAGTGCACAGAAATGTGTAAATTACAAACATGCACCAACCAAGCCAGTGAACAGGACTCAGAAGGAGAGCTATCAGACTCCGACAATGATGATGATGAGGGTGATGTCAAGAGGCGAATAGCTTACTTCGCATTAACTGTAGGCTACTAACATTACTACAAATACCTTATCTTTAAATTTGTCATGATAAATAATATTATGTCAATGTAGGCTGAAGTAATCTGATAGTACCTCAAAATATAGTTTGATAGAAGAATGTGAGGATGCTGATAGAAGTTGATATTTTGACGTATTTTCCTCAGAAACTGTCCATATTTCGACTTGTGATTTAAAAAAATATATGTTACTACAAAATGACATAATACATATTTAGCTGATCTCAGAAAGTATATATGGTGGTGGTTTATTGTTGTTGACTCTATTAATGAGTCCAAGAAGTATGAAATTACGACAGTAAATGTCAATTATGGAAAATCTGTGTTCGTGTTTTACCGAAATGGATTGGTCTACTTACTTGATGATATCCACTATTAAGCTACCAGGCTGTGACGGCTATCATATCAAAACATAAACTGGAGATAGTCTATATAGTAAGTCATAAAACACAATTAGGTTTGGCCACCTCGAGTGGTACCGATAGGTGAAATTTTGGACCTTGGCCCATGGACTAAATGAGCACAGCAAGCACTGAGCATTGAACCAATGTCGGTTTTTTGCTGACACAACGTCTGTAACGCTGGCCCACCGCTTGCGATGCCGGTGCCAATGCGTGTGACTGAATGAAGCTGGTGAGTGATATGCCGGGTGATAAGACTGGCAAGTGTTTTTTTGAGCACCAAAAAAACAAGAGGCATTCAATCCCATGCTTGGGATTATATACATAAGGGGCGGACCATTTAATACCGGGGGGGGGGGGGTATGGTTTTTCTTCCCAATCAAATTATTTTTTTCCTTCCAACAAGAAAACATAACTTTTTTTCTCCCTGAGCAAAAACAAACAATTTTTTCCTGAGATGTCACAGACAAACTTTTTTTTCCAGGACATGTTTATAGAGCCATACAACTGCGAAACGGGCATGCATGGGACGGTCACGTGTAGGCCTACAGTAGCCCATAGAGTACAGGTTGACGGCATTATTGTCAGCAACTAAACTGATTACAAGAAACTACTCAAACGAGACATTGACCCAATTCTGTTTTAATGTTAGACCAACGTCTGCGACGAAGGCCCAACGTTGAACCAGCATTGGCGGAGTACAATGTTTAAGAAAAAGCTGTCCCGTCAATACACATTATTGGGGCAGCTGTTTCGCAATCCCCGCAGTAATGAAGTCACCCAGCTAAGAGCCAGAGTTATTAAAGAACTTTGGTGGAATTATTAAATCACAGATGTCACTCAAGTATATATAGACTTGCTATGATTTGGAAACTTGCTCTTAATGCGGCAGTGGGTATAACATGCATATCTTAGTATTTTTATGATATAGGGCCTAGGCCTATCCACAGGCAATTTTACATTCTGGGGGACCCATGTCCTACAAGCTTTAACAGTTGACTGGACCTTTAATTAAAAGGCTCATTCCAGTGTGCCGGTATAATACCTATATGCGTTTGACCTTTCTTTGGCAGTTTCCGACAGATTTGGAAAGATCTGCTGGCTGTCAACAATCTATTTTTTTCCCACACATAAATGAACAAATATTTTTTTTCCCACACTCTATAGTCTACAGCAAACTATTTTTTTTTGCCAATTTCGTGAACAATTTTTTTTTTACCAACCCCCCCCCCCCTGGTATTAAATGGTCGGCCCCTAACAGTTAAAGTAAGACAAGCGTCCTAAACAGTGACTCAACATTAAAATGTGTTTGGCCAGCTGTAGGCCTACGTGTATTGATAAAACTATAATCGATGGCCAGCCATTAAACAAGAGACATTAAACCAACGTCGGGTGGATGCTGGAGCAGCGTCAGCCAACATCACTTGATAGCCAGGTTAGCATCACAGTAGGCCTATATTATAATTTCCCGAATGTTATTATTATACAAAAGTTATAATTATATAAACAAATAATAACTGTTTTTAAAATTAAGTCGAGGGGCGAAAGGGGGTCGAGGGGGTTTTCGCTGTGTTGTTTGCTGTGTTGTCATTTGCGAGGTGTTATTTGTAGGCCTATATGAGGGTTTCTATAATTTGGTCGACATTTTGCGGCAAGCCCCTTTAAGTCCAAACTGTCGAAAAAATGTGTACATTCTACAATAATATATACAGAAAACAAAGTATTCAGTACAGATAAAAAAATATTTAAATTAAAAATTATTTTAAATCTAATTAACTAATTAACCACTTATTTCTTTATTTCGCAGTTAAGCTAATTAAAATCTTTTGTTTACAAAATCTTATGGAATTTAATTATGATTCTTTGTCCAATTCTCTAACTTTTACTGAAAATTTGATACTAAGTTCTATATCTCTTGTTAAATTATTCACGTTTCTTAAATTGTCTCCTTTGAATGACATCGTCATGTAGTATCGCTCAGCGCATTTTTTATAAACAAACCATTTGCAGGCTATTAGCGTGCGCGGCACTCGTGAACAACGGCTGAAGACGGGTGAGTGTTTTATATCTTGAAACTTATTATTTCCTATAAAAGTTTACAAAAAAGTCAAAACGTACCTTTTTTGTATGTCTCCTCCATGACGAAATATAAATGGTGACAGACAAATCCGTTTTTTCCGTATTTCCGTTGAATAGACAACATTGCAATAATTTTGCTTCTTGAACCATTAAAAATAGCGTGTCTGTGAATTACACGCCTAATTTTCTGTGTTTTGGGGGTGAATACGTCCCTCCATGACAGTCACTCCGTGACAAAATAAATTGTCACGGAGGGCCATATACGTCATGGAATAAACATTTGAGGGTATGCAATGCAATGTCACGCATGTCCAGCATGGCAACGTCCACAGGAGTGTAAATATTATAGTCCATTGAAGCATAACGACTCAGCTGCTTTAATATAGGCTAGGTGGGTTAGGTCGTCATCAATCGCTGAGTAGGCCTACTGATTGTGGGCCCACTCACATGTGCAGATTCAAAAGCTGTAAACTAAACAAAGGAATTTCTTCTATTGTTTTTTATTGTTTATTAACACTTTGCAATTGCTATTATTGATTTATTGATTTCAGATGGTTCGATTGAAAAAGAAGCCTTTGTCTGGAGCCGAAAGACAGCGAAGATATATGGCCAGGATAACAAATGATGAAGAATTATTAGAAAAGCATAGAGAGAAAGAGAGAGCAAGATGGAAGAGAAGACAGAGTAAAATAGCTAAAAGTGACAGAACGACTCGTAAACAAAGGAAACAGTGGAGAAAAAATAAACGAATGTACAGGCAAAAGAACAGTTAGCTTTACAAAACATTGGAGAAAATCAAACACAGAATGAAACACGTGGTCATAATGAAGCAGAACCAGAGTCATCACAAAAAAAGCGTGGTCGCAGACAAGTAAGACGTGAAAAAGCCAAAGTATATAGACGATTAAAACATGCAGAAGAAAAGCTGAAACTGGCTGAAAGAAAAACAAATATGTACAAAAAACGTCTCCAGCGCCTAAATAAAAATATAGCACTTACAAAACCACAAAAGCAGGTTAATCAACTGCTAGGAAAGAGCAAAGTAACTAAAAAAGCCAGAAAACAGTTATTCTTTTCTTCTGCTATTGTATCCGCAATCAAACAGAAGTACACAAGCTCTCGTTCAATCAAAGAAAAACAATTCATTATGAAATTAGTTCAAACAAACATAAAAAAGTACAAGATGACCTATATGGCGAAATATACATTTGGCATGAGCAGTAGAAAATCTTTACCTAAGCTAATTATCAGTGGCAAGTCTACAATATACAGCAGGAAAAAACACGAATCAATTTCCCAACGAATTGGTGCAGTGGTCAAAGAGTTTATATGTCGGGATGACAACAGTCGTGTTACTACAAGCGAAACCGACACTATTACTTGAAATAAAGTAAAAATGCAGCGACGAATTCTCTGTGAAAAGATGGTACGTCTACATACTAAATTTTCACAAGAATATCCTTACAGGATCAGCTACAGTCTATTTTGTAGACTTAGACTTTTCTATGTTGTGCATGCAGCGATCCGAGACAGAGAGTCTTGCTTATGCAAACAGCATGAGAACTGCCACCACATCCTTACAAGGGTATCAAAATTAAATATATTCACTCCCTCGATTCAAACCATGGAAGATGTTGTCGCTGCAGCTGTGTGCCCCAATCCCAACTTAACTGCTACTTAAGAGACTGTGATGGCTGTAAAATTAGCCTTGATTTTGTGAAGTCTGATAGTACTGATACAATTACATGGTTTCAATGGGATGATAAAGAAGAAGCTGGTAACGGTACAGAAAAATCTTTTGACAGAGGTTTCTGGTACTCCTGCGGAATTATGTGATGAATTTCAGAATAACTTGCCTAAGTATACTTTACATGTCATGGTCCTGAAAGAACAGTTTCGACAGTACTACTTCATAAAAGAAACTCCAAGTTGCACCGTAATTATTGATTTTTCAGAAAATTTCACCTCCGGTAGAGCGCGATCCATCCAATCAGCACACTTTGGCGGGTCTAACAAACAGATTACTCTGCATACAGGAGTCGCATACACAAACGAAGCAACAGTCTCTTTCTGCACAGTGTCTGATTGCACAAGGCACGACGCGCCTGCGATCTGGGCTCATCTCCAGCCGATAATACATCTCTTATGTAATGCATGTATCAGCACAATTCATTTTTGGAGTGATGGTCCTTCAACTCAGTATAAGAATCGTCATAATTTTTGTTTCTTCACGAGAATTCCAGAATTTGGCCTACAAGGCTGTACATGGAATTATTTCGAATCATCCCATGGAAAAGAAGCAGCTGACGCTATCGGAGGAATTGTAAAAAGAACAGCTGATAATGCCATTAACAGGGGAGTTGATATCACGGACAGTGCAGCCTTGTACAAAAGTTAAACTTTTTTTAGTAACGGAAGAAGATATTACAAGAAAAAAGATTTATATTTGAAAAGTTTCAGTAAACTAAAAACTGTACCAGGTACAATGAAACTTCATCAGTTGATTAGTGTGTCAATGGGAAAGCTATTGGTAAGGAATTTGTCATGCTTCTGTGCCTTCCCTGATATATGTCAGTGCCATCAGCCAAAAGAGATAACCTTTCCAAATCCAGTTTCTGGGAACATCGCTGGCACCGATACTATGTCTGCAAACACCAGTGACAACTATATGTTGATTGCAGTTCCTGCAAACAGCACGGACAATAATACTGTACCTGAAGTTCCTGCAAACATCACCGTCAATAATACTGTACCCGAAGTTCCTGCAAACATCACCGTCAATAATACTGTACCTGAAGTTCATGCAAACATCACCGTCAATAATTCTGTACCCGAAGTTCCTGCCAACATCAATGTCAATAATACTGTACCCGAAGTTCCTGCAAACATCACCGTGAATAATACTGTACCCGAAGTTCCTGCAATGACGGACAATGGAACTGTACCTGATGTTCTTGCAAACATCACGGATATTGAAAATGTGCCTGAAGTTCCTGCAAACGTCACGGGTATTAAAACTGTGCCTGAAGTTCCTGCAAACATCACTGACATTAAAACTGTCCCTGAAGTTGCTGGAAACATCACGGACATTAAAACTGTACCTGAAGTTCCTGCAAACATCACAAACATTAAAACTGTGCCTGAAGTTCCTGCAAACATAACGAACAATAAAACTGTGCCTGAAGTTCCTGCAAACATCACTGACATTAAAACTGTCCCTGAAGTTGCTGAAAACATCACCGATGTTAAAAAAATACCTGACGTTCCTGCAAACATCACCAATGACGAAAAAATACCTGAAGTTCGTACAAACGTCACCGATGATGAAAAAATACCTGAAGTTCCTACAAACATCCCGGACAAAATCATGATAATACTGTACCCGAAGTTCCCGAAACGGCATTGGCAACAATACTATACCAGAAGCTAATGACAATATCGTGGAAAACAACAATATGCCTCAACTCGCTGACAAGATTACTCGGAGCAATGGTATCCCTGAAGATCTGACGGTAGTTGACATTGATTGTGGAGAACGCCAGATGAATGGTGCACCAGCGAAGTGAGTACTTGAGGTTTTTTTACAATAGGTTATTATAATTATTATTATTACAGAAGCATTACATGCAAAAGCAATTATTACATGCAATATCAATAAATTGTTATTTGTATTGTGACAATAAAATAAATCAATGATATGATGCTTCAGTGGTCATATACCATCATATACCATTGTAAGAAGCTCATACCAGCAATCCAAGTTAAACATATTCCTTATTACATGAAAATACATCCTTATTTCTAATCTTCTTCCTGTGTAAACGCCAAAGTAATCTCATGAAAGTGAAACATGTTCCTGACAAAATCACTGATAATATTTTTTCTTTTATATTCTTATGATGTCATTTGTTTTCATTCCAGAGAGAATGATTTCGTCATAGTACAAATAGGCAGCAAGCATTTCATAGGACAGGTGCAAATAGTTGAAGAAGACAGCGATATTTTTTATCAAGTTTCTCACAACCAAAGGCTCATTACCATACTATTCATGGCCTATTTGTGAAGACACGTCTTGGGAACCTGAAAGTAGTATTGTTTACATTCTCGAAAAACCATCAGCTGTTAAACTTTCTAACAACAAGCGAAAAAATGTTTTTTTGTTCAATATTCCTGAAAGATTTAAAAAGTTTTTGTAGTTATAAACATAGTATTAAATGTGTATTTTGGTGTCAAACGAACATTTTGCAATGAGCAGAATGATAACAACAGAGTCAACGTGGATAATTAAACTGGACGCAATATTTTGATTGATTATTCATGATTATTTTCCTAGTCTTTCAGTCTAATTTAGTTTTTATATTGAGAAGTTATTTTATTTTTTACAGTATTATTTGATATGATTTTTAATTTGTTCAACTTTTGGTATCATGACTGTACCTGCTTTGTTTATTGTTATCGTTAATAAAGCGCACTTACCTGTTATTACATTGTTTGGACCGTTCACAACAGGATTCATAATTTTCGTCATGGAGTAGCATATTATATATTTCACGTCACGGAGTAGACATAACCATGTCACAGTACGGACAGGGGGTCCGTTATATATAATGTATAAATATATATATACATTATATACATAACGGACCCCCTGACCGTACTGTGACATGGTTATGTCTACTCCATGACGTGATGTCCCCTCCGTAACGTAATTTTGTCCACCCCGTGACGACGCTGTCACTCCGCTGACTTTATTAAAATTAAAAAACCTAATTAAACTAATTAACTACTTTTGTTAGCTCTGCTCGTTACGTAGTAGCATTCCTACTACGGCAATAATCAAGAAATGTTTGAAAAAAAATTACCTTTATTTTTCAAGCTCAATTTTTATAAAATGCCGACCAAATTATAGAAACCCTCATATTATCATGATATATTTTCTATGCCTATAGGGGCATGTTATTTATAGTCTTTGAACTTGAAAACCACTGGGCCTAGTCTATACTAGATCAACACTTCTGTGGATGGCTGCTTAATACCAGCTGTAAATCTCCCCATCAAACTTTGGGTCAACGTCGGGCCTACACATAGAGGCCTAATTCGTCATTTGAACATAAAAATGAGTGTGAGCGGTCTCTGGTGCAGTGGTTTAAGCTGGAAATCAGAGATTGCTGGTTCGATCCCTCCTCTGGCTTGGGCCCATGGGTACAAAGGTGGCCTAGTCTAAAAAACCGCATTTGATTCCATTCATGTGCGCAGCTTGGCAATACTATAATGCATGGAAAGGTAAAAGGCAGTAGTCTAGTCTATCTAAAATATTTTTTGTTGAAATAGGAAAAAAAATTGTTACGTTTTTTTTCAGAATTTCCGAACTTGAAGTACCCGGGACTTGAAAATTGGGGACTTGAAGTTTCCGGAACTTGGGAACTTGTTTTAGGGTAGACACCCTATCCCCTTTTTTCACGTCCAACTCTAGGTCGTTCAGACGAGCCATCTATATGGGTCTAGGTCTAACATTGTTTTTCACCGTTTAGCCATTCAAAAAGGTTTCCGGTGACATCACTGCGTTTCACAGGATAGGCCTGAATGTATATTTCTAACGTTAGAGGGCTACCATTCAATCGCCGGGGGGGGGGTGGTATTTTTAAAAATAAACCCTGGGCACGCTCGATCTTTATGAAATAAATATTATATTTCAAGACCTAGACAAGCACTAATTTTCAGTGGACCACCGGCACCGAGCCGTGTTAAAATTATGCTCAGATAAAATAATCCAGCCCTCTCGCCCCGCCCCGCCGGCGATTAAAGAGTGCCCCCCCCCCCCATCCTAAGAGTTATGTTGACTTTAAACATATAGGCCCAGTTTATTTAACTTCGGAACTTGAAGCGTCCCTCCCAAAATAAATTAGATCTACTTGAAGTAGAAATATTTGGTAATACCATCCAATGAAAGAAAACAATATTTTGTTGTTGTTGTGGGTCGAGGGGGTTGTGGGTCGAGGGTTGTGGGCGAGGATTCGAGGGGGATATGAAGATATCCCATAGGTACCGGTACTGGGGAACATAGATGCCGGGGAACATAGAGACTGGGAAACATGGGACCGTGGAACACAGAGATGCACCACATTAAAGTACAATACTCGGTACCAGAAAACTCCATCTTCAAGCAGCTCTGATGTGGAGCAACAAAACAATGTAATATTTGACGCAGAGTCATTGATAGTGCCAGTAAACGAAGTATCATGACGAGCGATGACTTTGTAATACTAGACAAATGATTATGACGTGAGGTTGCACTATGTGTGTGCGTGGAGAGGGGGGGGGGGGGTGAGGATCACCCAGTATCGCGCCATAACCACGTAAATTGCTCTCTATAGTTAATCTGAAGTAGGTTTTTTTCTGAAATATCTAACCATGTAGACTAACTGCATTTCTTCGTTGTGGTATGCCCCCCTGTTAAAAGCTCTTCTGCAGTATCCTATGAACCCACCTGCGGTGTTTCCGTTTGTCTTTTTTTTCAACCGTGGTATTTTAAATAAGGGGGCAATAATAATCAAATTTTGTTGCTGTAGGCCTATATAACAGCGCCCCAAAACAGATAAAGCCATCTTTTCAGGCACAAATCAGCCAAACTGCAGAACAAAAAAAATGCAGTGCTGCTAGTCAAAAACGCATGATATACACGCGTAACGCGTATATGGATTCGCAAAAAACGCATGACGCATAACTACATATGGATTCCTAGCTTTAGACAGTTAGCCTACTCAGATAAACTACGGGTAGCCATGATTGTGCCCCCATTCAATCGCCGGGGGGGGGTAGTATTTTTAAAAATAAACCCTGAGCACGCTCGATCTTTATGAAATAAATATTATATTTCAAAACCTAGACAAGCACTAATTTTCAGTGGACCACCGGCACCGAGCCGTGTTGAAATTATGCTCAGATAAAATAATCCAGCCCTCTCGCGCCGCCGGCGATTAAAGAGTCCCCCCCATCCTAAAAGTTATGTTGACTTTAAACATATAGGCCCAGTTTATTTAACTTCGGAACTTGAAGCGTCCCTCCCGAAATAGATTACTTGAAGTAGAAATATTTGGTAATACCATCCAATGGAAGAAAAACATATTTTGTTGTTGTTGTGGGTCGAGGGGGTTGTGGGTCGAGGGTTGTGTGCGAGGATTCGAGGGGGATATGAAGATATCCCATAGGTACCGGTACTGGGGAACATAGATGCCGGGGAACATAGAGACTGGGAAACATGGGACCGTGGAACACAGAGATGTACCACATTAAAGTACAATACTCGTTACCAGAAAACTCCATCTTCAAGCAGTTCTGATGTGGAGCAACAAAACAATGTAATATTTGACGCAGAGTCATTGATAGTGCCAGTAAATGAAGTATCATGACGAGCGATGACTTTGTAATACTAGACAAATGAGGGTGCACTATATGTGTGTGCGTGGCGGGGGGGGGGGGGATTACCCAGTATCGCGCCATAACCACGTAAATTGCTCTCTATAGTAAATTTAAAGTATTTCTGAAATATCTAACCATGTAGGCTAACTGCATTTCTTGGTTGTGGTATGCCCCCCTGTTAAAAACTCTTCTGCAGTATCCTATGAACCCACCTGCGGTGTTTCCGTTTGTCATTTTTTTTCAACCGTGGTATTTTAAATAAGGGGGCAATAACAATCAAATTTTGTTGCTGTAGGCCTATATAACAGCGCCCCAAAACAGATAAAGTCATCTTTTCAGGCACAAATCAGCCACACTGCAGAACAAAAAAATGCAGTGCTGCTAGTCAAAAACGCATTATATACACGCGTAACGTGATCCAAATATACGTACATACATTCGCAAAAAACGCATGACGCATAACGCATAACCACATATGGATTCCTAGCTTTAGACAATTAGCCTACTCAGATAAACTACGGGTAGCCATGATTGTGCCCCCGCGCGACACACCACGAAAAGACATTTTTAGGAACTCGAAACATGCTCTCATACATGTATTTTTGCGAAGAATCGCAATTGCAATACCTCCGACTGCCCCTTACGATGGACCTTATAAGGTCATAGCCAAGAGTGGCCGAGTTATAAAAATCCTAATGAAAGGCAAGGTGAAGACGGTAACTGTTGATCGCGTTAAACCTGAACACTTCGAGCGCGAGCCTGAGTCAGGTACCACTGCACAACGGGGCGGGGGCCCTAGGGTAGTGGTTAGCACCGCTGCCTTTCACGCCAGAGTTCGGGGTTCGGTTCCCGGACTCGGCGGTTTGAAAGAAACAAAAATGTTTCTTCCCCATCCACGTGTGAAAGTCAGTATTGCGGGGAGCCTCCGTGACCGAGAGGTAGCGTGCTCGGCCTCAGACCGCCAGGGCTTGAATTTCGAATCCTGTGTCTGGAGGACAGTGTCATCTCACCATCCTCAGGAGGTTCTCCTGGCCCAGTTTAGCCTATATGTGCACAAAGGTGGCCTAAAGCCCGATTCATTTTATTTACCACTGCACAACGACAAACGAAACCTGAATCTACGACTCCAAAGCCTGCTGCGATCACTCGCAAACCACGAAAAGTATGAGCATGCTCCAGTAGCACTACTAGGGCCTACTCAGAAGTCTCTTAAGACTGGAGTTGATACGAATATCAATACTAATACACTGTCTTCGACGCTTGGAATTGGTCCGGTAATCGCTCTACAGTCAGACGCCACCAGAGCACACTTGCCTAGACCACAAACAATCTATAAAATGCCGCATTCCAGAACTACCACAGTTTCTTGTGATAACGGGGACAGTGGGAGTTTTCGAAAGTACAGTAGATCTACAGTATTAATAATTATTTAGGTGCGGACCATTTCATACCAAGTGGGAGCATATGAGCCTATGATAAAAAACAAACAACCCAGCAAACATGAGACGCCGACCCAATGCAGGGTTATTGTTGGCCCACCGTCTATGACACTGGACCAACATTAGCACAGCATTGGATCAATGTGTTGTGCTTGTTGAGAATTTTTCCCCGAAATGTCACAGACAACCTTTTTTCAGGGCATGTTTAAAACCATAAATTGAAAAAATAAACTGAATACGGCGTTAGGTCATCGGTGTCGGCTCGATCACTAAAGTTAAGCAATGCCGGTGCTGTATACATTGGGACATGCGAGCAGCGATGTTGTGTTGTTGACTCAGAGAACCACGTAAATCAGATGCTCGTCTGACCGACCTAGAGTTGGACGTAAAAGAACCTCAATGGACGTAGGCGCAGTTTCCATCTGGCGAGACCCCAGAAAATCCACAATGTGGTGCGATAGCGCCCGTGGCGCGACAGCACAATAGTGCGTACTGCCACGTAACATACAGATACAGACAGGTATTACTTATGATGCTCATTCTAGTGTGAGGAATAATATTTTTATGCATTAGACTTTTGACCGAGCGAGGCGAGGAATTTTTTGTCTTTGTTTGGCAGTTTACGGCAGATTTGGAAAGATCTTTTTTCTCTCACACATAAATGAACAAATATTTTCTTTCTCACACTAGACTATATAAGAGCAAACTATTTTTGGGGCCGACTTTGTGAACAAATTATTTTTTACGAAAAACCCATACCCCCCGCGATTGAATGGCCGGCCCCTTAGGCCTGATATTCAGTGCCCGTTAATCAGAAAATAAGTTGAGCCCGCTCGTCAGAATGCCCATTAGTCATAAAATCATTAGAGGGAATTTTCGTCTTTGTTTGTCAGTTTCCCGCAGATTTGGATTTGAAAAACACTTCAAAAGCTGTTTTATTCAATGGTAATTTTCTTCATTTAAAGCTTGAACTTTTAAAAATTAGACCTGTTATAATTATTGTTTACTAATGTTTCCGCTTCAACTAGACTAGGCTATTATAGCCCAATCAAAAGACTCAAATCTAATCACATGATTTATGCTAGTCTACATGTAGACTAATCTAGATGTGGGCCTAAAAGTATAAATATTTAGTAGACTAAATATTTCCAGGCATAGTTTAGAATACACTCACAAATCTGTAGCGCATATATTTCGTCGATTTCTCCGTCAATTATCGTACTCCCACAGGAGTAAGCTTACTCTACGGCCCGTAGAATGGGGTGGTGAGACACCAAATCCAGTCCCATTGAAACGCATGTAGACCATAATGCCGACATTCTACGGGCCGAAATCACCACTTTCGTCCCTAACTACGCCCCTATGTGACACACCATAATAAAGCATAAACTGTCCTTTTTCAAAAACAGGTCCGAAAATGGTATGCTAACTTCCTGCGTTTTGAACTACGCTCCCATTTTGGTAAAAAGGTCCGTTGCCCAGATCTCCCGAAATATTCATACGCCCATTCCCAGAAAAGACACAAATCCTTCTTACCCCCTGTATCCATCCGAAAATCTCACAACACAGTATAGCTCATGCCGTGTATGAAGAAAACAATCTGGGCTTCTAAATTATCCACACAATTACAACATTCCTGTATTTTTTAAATTCACCAGAAGCGGAAACAACCATGTAAAGCAGTAATTTATGACGGACTCTCTAGTCGGTAGCCACCCTCCTTTGATTTTGGCTCATTTAGGGTGGTGTCTAATTTTTCCAAACAAGGTTGGAGCAAAAAGTTGTTCTGAGCAACAAAGTTTTTATTTTTTTGAATACATCAAACGATGTTGCTTTGGGAGGACTTTTATTAAGGGCTGATATGGAATCATGCTGTTTTCTCCAAATGCGCACTGCAGAGGACGAGGTTGAATGGAGTATAGCAGTGCTTACTCTTATTTAATCACAATAGTTAGTCATGGTGACCGTTTATGATTTAGAATCACGAAGAAATATAACACGTAAATCAGGATAAATGGTTAAAAACATCACAAAATGTTAAATTTTTCGTATTTTATATTTACCCATACAACCAGTCAATTACCATTGGGAAGCATGCGATCTATGAATTACCTGCCAAAACACACCATCCTATCTTTCATTTGTCACATTCATTCATCAATTATATGTATTTTATTCAAAAGTTTACAGTCTAATTTATCGCATCGACGAGGAGAATAAAAATAAAACATAGACTAAACACTTTTTTTTAGATTAAACAACAGAAAGATCAAATTATATAATCATAATCCTGAATCAATACCCTTCATATATGTATATCTTATCAACCATTTTTCATGCAATTTTGTACAGGGCATTTCGTAGGTCTAATATAGTACTATACCAGGATTCACATTCACCGTGGTGGATGAATTTCGCCGATTACTCCGTCAATTCTCAATCAATTTTCATGAAATTTCACACACACTATTTTCCATTCCTGTCGTGACTACCCTATAAGTTTCGCGGAGTTTTGATAAGTATTTTAAAAGTTAGACCATTTGACATGTAGTAAATAAATAAAAATGTTGCCCTCTATAAAGCCATTAGCTTCGTCTCAGAATTTTATTACATGTCAAATGGTCTAACTTCTAAAATACTTATCAAAACTCCGCGAAAGTTTCAGGGTAGTTACGACATGAATGGAAAATAGTGTGTGTAAAATTTCATGAAAATTGGTTGCGAACTGACTGAGAAATCCGCGAAATTCAATAATCTTGGTTGATGAATTTAATGTGAATCTGACTATAGTAGTACCGTAGTATGCCGAAAACCCATTTGAGCCGAAACTTAGGGACGAACCATTTGATATCTGGGGGGGGGGGCTAGAAAAAAATAGTTTGTCGCCACAAAAGTCAGAAAAAAAAAGGTTGTTGTCGAAATTGATGAAAAATATGTTGACCAGAAAAAACACCAAATGGTAACGTACATAATAGGGAAAGCATATGACAAAAAAAAAATTTGACGAAACAGAAAAAAAAAATTGTCGGACGTTGATCGCGAAAAAAAAAAATTGTTTTCTCTCGGAGGTAAAAAAGAAAGTTTGCAAGCAACAAAAACACTAGCCCCCCCCCCCCCAAATATCTAATAGTGCGACCCTTATATAAACACATTGTCATTGATCATCGCAAATGGTCCCTCTATTTTCCTCCTTTTTTTTCCTAACCCCCGGCCCTGCTCCTCACTGCCCAGTTTCCTTCTTTTTCTAAACGCGGAGTTTTATTTCTCTCAAGGTCAGATAAATGATGGAAGTTTGAGTCTAATCTGCAGGTCAGTGAAAATTGAGACTTTCCAAAAAGCAAGCAGTTTACCTTAATTGGTCCCTCCACTCAACAGTGGAGCTAATGCAGCCCTTGCACTAGGCCCAGACTAGTGGCAATAGAGTGTTTGACATCAGGTGTGATCCTGGATGTATGTAGGATGACAGTTGTTACAGTATCCCCTCATCTATTTTTACTTTGGAACTATACGACCTGGCGGGAGCGTAGCCCCAGTGGCTGAAACAGGTTTCAGCCACAGATTGACCACGTACAAAATCGTGGGACATTTCTTTGGACTGTCATATCGGAAAATATCGGGGAGTAATGAGGTCAAAAATAGTTTTTTTGGAATCAGTAACATTTCAGTTCCATGCTCAGCTCAGAAGTCGCAGTCATTAAAAAGTTGTGGACATTTTTCGGACCTTGGTGTCGGGATTGCTCTCAGTCACCGCCATGTTGTATTTTTCGGGTAAAGCAAATAGTCTACATCCATCCACGACCTCGGAGAGGATGACACGGCAGAGGGGAGTGGAGCTGAGCAAAAGGCCACAGCACTTCAGTATTGAATCCCACAGTGAAACCCAAATCTCCTGCCGATTGAGGGCAAATTCACTAGCAATGTCAATGTGCAAACACAAAACATTTAAATACCATGTGTTGGACCAACGTTGTACAAATGTCATACAAATGTGTTGTGTTTGCTGGGTAACGCATAACGTACACGGGCCATTTTCAAAATATTTCAGCAAAAACGGTAAAGACATGTCTTAAACTTTTTTCAAAAAGTTTGCATTATTTCATTATTTTTATCATTTAATCAGTTAAAGGGACTAGCCCAGGTCTAAAATCATTAAAAAATCGGTGATTTTATTTTGGCTTCTTACTATGACCATATGATGCAAACATGTCCATAGACTAGAACTGCAAAAGTTTTTTAATTTTTGTGCTGCGCATTTACCAGTTAGGCTAGATATAGAGACGAAATTCCCGAATTTCTTATTTTTGACATGGTTGTCAATAATTAGAAATCAGGAAGTTCGTCTCTATATCTAGCCTAACTGGTGAATGCGCAGTACAAAAATTGAAAACTTTTGCAGTTCTAGTCTATGGACCTGTTTACATCATATGGTCATATTAAGAAGCCAAACTAAAATCACCGATTTTTTGCTGATTTTAGACCTGGGCTAGTGCCTTTAAAGACATGTATTTATCTTGGAAAATGGACGTTTTTATTTGATATAATATGCTTGATTTGTCTTCACCGTGAGGTGTCCGAAGTATGTTTGCGATTTTTCGAAAACTTGTTAATGTCATATAATTACGTTATTGCAATTCATGACAGGTTGGCTCTATTTTTAAAATGTCTTTTCTTGATAATAAAATAAAATATGTATAAAAAAACTGACTGAATCACCAGTTATTCAATATTAAGTCGTGGTCCAAGTTTTGGAATACAAATGTATTTACCGTTAACAAGAACCCATAAGGCCTATTTTTTCTGCAAGTATTCAAGATGGCTCTAGCACATAAATTCAAGGATCTAGTCAACTATTTTTTTTTTAAAGTAAACAAGATTTGATTTATGGACAAAGATAAATGCAATATAAGTGTAAAATAGGATGTCACAAATAAGATGTCACAACAATAGGATGTATACCGTGTATCTAATAACCTTGGTTGAAAAATTAAATAGCTGTTCTAGATTATTCTTGTCATCAGTACATGAAGAAAACAACGTTGTGGAGTCAAAAGTATACACATATTTATTTTATGCCAAATAGTATGCTTTACCGTTATAATTATTTGTCTTTACCATTAAAACGGTAAAGACCGGCATAAAACGGTAAAGACAAATACTGCATACAATTATACTGAAAACCAGGCCTGCTATATAAAGCTTATATTACCTATGTATTTAACAATTTTTTTCTTTACCGTTACCGCAACATCTTTACCGTTACAAAACCGTCTTTACCGTTCAATGTTCTGTCTTTACCGTTATAAAATTGCCTATTATTTAAGCCATACCAGTAAAGACAAAAAACGATTTCCATTAATGTATCTAAAAGTGCTAATATATAACATGCTGCTTGGATATTGCACACTGATGCTTGACATAGAGTCCTATATGCATACATAACATTTAAATTCACAAAATCAGAATAAATTTTTCTCAAAATATCTTTACCGTTATTGCTAATTTTTTTGAAAATGGCCCACATATGGATTCCTAGCTTAAGTCTGTATGTTCTTCGACGGTATACTGTTCTGTAAATTCACCTGGCAACCGGAGCGTCGTACTGTAGATCATTTCGGCGGCCGATCTGCCCAAGGGTTCTTTAACGGCGGATCAAACACCGAGTAGCCTAATACTGCTAGTAAAGTAATAGTCCATGAATTCGGTGATTCGTGTGCGATAATGGCGGCATTAAGCTGACGATGAAAACGTTCGACCATGCCGTTCGACTGAGGGTGGTAGCTTTTTGTATTGTTTCTGATAATGCCAAACTGATTACACAAATTATCCCACAATCTGGATTCAAACTTCCCTTCATCGGTGGTGATGGTGGCCGGGGTCCCAAAACAAGTTATCCACCCGCTGAAGAAACTGTTTCAGCTTTAATATCTACGATTAGTATGGTTTCCGGCCAACGTGTGAAACGATCGACACAAGTCAATAAATACTTAAAACCGTCGGAGTATGGTAAGGGACCAACTATGTCGATGTGAACGTGGGCAAATCTCTCTGTTGGTTCAGTAAACTTGCCAAAAGCCGGTTCATTATGAAGAAAGTTTTTAATAGCGGTCTGGCAACCTTTGCGAGATCGGCACCAATTCGCGACGTCGATATTCATGCCATGCCAAGCGAATCTAGTATACACCTTTCCCAATAGCAACACGCCACACAGTGACTAAATGCTGAACTATTTAGTTGGGAGTCCTGTCACACTCTTTTCTATTACAACACGCCACACAGTTAAAACTGAACTATTTAGTTGGAAGTCCTGCTTATGCGCAAAATCGTGCAAACAGTGTAAGTTGCTTTGTAGCTCCATGCGAGGGATGTCCTAGCCCATAAAGGCTCGCAAAAACTTTTCTTCGAAATTTGGCTGTGATATATACCGCCTAGCGTGCCCCGTCGACACCATACAAAGATATTATCAAATGATTTAAGTAGCTGGAAGAAAACCGGTCGCTGGGCCATACAGGCCTACTAGGCCTACATTCTGTATGATTATGCATAGAGCTTATAATATTTGTATTATTATTTGCATAGGCCTACTTAATTTTGTATTATTACCAATTTCATGTAGATCTAGATCTATGCTTAGGCCTATTTATTTTGTCAAAATCATTGACATAGCCTAACGTTTTATTGTTTTTGATATTATTGTTGTTACTATGTCTCTATAGTCTGTCCGACGGTGAAGAATGGTCCAAAATAAAAGTTATCTTTTCGGCATCCAGTCAGTCAATTCTCAAGCGATTTTCATGAAATTTTGTAAACCCTATTTTCCAGTCATTTTGGCATCAATCCTGAAAATTTCGTGGAAAAATATTGTGTAGTTCAAAAGTTAGACCATTTGACATACATGTAGTAGGCCTAAATGTCTATTATACTCTCCTCTATAACATGTATAAAACCCATTAACTTCATTCCGGTTCATTGGTCTAACTTTT
Organism: Flabesymbios commensalis; assembly: GCA_964017125.1. Taxonomy (NCBI): domain Eukaryota; kingdom Metazoa; phylum Annelida; class Polychaeta; order Terebellida; family Flabelligeridae; genus Flabesymbios; species Flabesymbios commensalis. The sequence goes on along the minus strand of OZ024902.1, from coordinate 26,620,215 downwards.
GAAATTTTGAATTTTTGAAATTTTCAGGGTTGATGCTAGATGACCAGATAATAATCGTTACAAAATTTCGCGACTGAGAAATCTGCTAAAAACACCCAACGCTGGTGGAACTTGACTGCAAATAGAGATGAGTTTTTAGCTGGCTATTTTCAGATTAAATTTGCGGTTTTATGAAGTGTGTTACATGGATGCACTCATTTAATGTTGTTTTTTCAAAACATTCAACACTCTTTAAATAGCTTATAATAATACAGTATCTTAAACTAAAATGTATTAAGACGACCATATAAAATGAAATGAAATGAATCGGGCTTTAGGCCACCTTTGTGCACATATAGGCTAAACTGGGCCAGGAGAACCTCCCGAGGATGGTGAGATGATTGAGATGACACTGTCCTCCAGACACAGGATTCGAAATTCGAGCCCTGGCGGTCTGAGGCCGAGCACGCTACCTCTCGGTCACGGAGGCTCCCCACAATACTACCTTTCACACGTGGATGGGGACAGGGTTGGCAATATTGCCCGGCCCGGGTTTTCCCACCCCGGGAAAACCCGGGCTGGGCAATAATGCTTTTTTAGCCAAAGTGGGCAATAATGGGCAATAATAAAAAATACTAGAATATCACGAAGTGAAAAGTAAAAATAATATTGTCAAAGCACACAATAATAGGCAACAAAATAAGCCAATTGTAAAAGTCGAATGTACTAAATGTATTTTTCATAGATAATCTCAACATTAAATTTGTAATTGTGTATTCCCTTGGGCACTGAATACAAATGCGTGGCATGCATGACTGCTCGTACCATGACATCATTTAGGTTCTAAATGTGCAATTCGCTAGTTTTAGTGCTGAATTTAAATATTTGGTATCGATTTACAGTGTCTTTCAGTGAAACTTACAAATGAATATTAAAAAAAACCAATACGGATATTATTTAGACAAGAAAAAACAGTCAGCGATGTACTGCACTAGGTTAGCAATCAGAGAGACGTCCTCTCCGTAGCTGGGCTTATGGTTACGTAATGTGTAGACGCCAGACGGTAAACTTTCTATTGACAAGAGGTGTGATTGCAGCGCGCCTGAGAAACACGTAATTCGGCAGGCATTGGGTGAACACCCACTGTGCACTAGATTTTGACACTATGCTGTTTTATTGTCCCGCCAGCATCACAGACTTTGGAACAGCGTTAAGTCGACGTTGATTCAATGTATTGTGTTTGTAAGGAAAAGAAACAACCATTGTCTACGATGTCCATGCAGCTTTGATCTCGGCAATAATCTCAGAAGGCGACATGTGACACGGGAATTAGCGTTTGTGGTCTAGGGTTCGTATTTATATTATTTAAACAAATTAAAAGCCTGTCGTTGTGTTCCTCCTTTCCCAGTTTCTAGCAAATACTGATTTTTCTTCTAAATTGAATTTGACAAGATCATTTATTATCGGCAGTGTATGCTTATTTCTTTATCTAATAATAAATTATATTTGATAAGAAATTAAATTAGATAAGAAATTATATTAGATATAATAACCGAGAATACCAGCCTCAAAGGGTTCATCAGCTGCAGTGTGTGTGTACACATTAAAACAACATGTTGTTGAGTTAAAGGGACTGGCCCAGGCTAAAATCATCAAAAAATCGGTGATTTTATTTCGGGTTCTTAATATGACCATATGATGTAAACATGTACATAGACTAGAATTGCAAATTTTTATAATTTTTGTGCTGCGCATTCGCCAGTTAGGCTAGATATAGAGACGAAATTCCCGCATTTCTTATTTTCGACATGGTTGTCAATAATTAGAAATCAGGAATTTCGTCTCTATATCTAGCCTAACTGGTGAATGCGGAGCACAAAAATTTTAAAAAAATTGCAGTTCTAGTCTTTGGACATGTTTACATCATATGGTCATATTAAGAACCCAAAATAAAATCACCGATGTTTTTGTGATTTTAGCCTGGGCCAGTCCCTTTAATTTATGCCATAAACCACTTATATTCCCATCAACAGATTTCATTTAAAATCATAAAATACGTAGTTTTTAATACTAGTATCAATTATATATATAAAATAAAAATAGAATGACATCATGACTGATATTAAATTAATATTTTTAATGTAAATAAAGCAAACATAGGGATCAGGGGGTCTGAATTAAAAATGTATGAAATGGAGAAAATGGGCAGCCGTCCAATATTGTCCATTAAGACCCGTATTTATCCATATTGCCCGGGTGGGCCGGGTAATTAACCACCCTGGATGGGGAAGAAACATTTTTGTTTCTTTGTAACCGCCGAGACCGGGAACCGAACCCCGAACTCTGGCGTGAAAGGCAGCGGTGCTAACCACTACCCTAGGGCCCCCGCCCAACACGACCATATAAGCAACTGCGTTTTTAGCTCCCGCCGTCACCGTAGGTGAGACGGAGGGAGCTATGGATTCTACCTCCGTTTTTTTTTGGCCTCTGCTTTTGCCTATAACTTTGTAAGAAAATAAGCTAGGATAACAATTTTTGGTATGTGGGTTACTTCCAGGTGGCTAATGCACAGGTTAAAATATTTTTAATCTGAATTCAATACGCAAGGTTGCAGAGGAGAAAATGATGATGTTACGGCGTTGGGCCGTCCGTAAACAATTCGTTTCCGGAGCATATCTCTGAAAGTACTTGTCCAATTGTCTGCAAATTTCACACACAACACCCCTAGGGGGTCTAGTTGTGCCTTTTGGGGTATTTGAACTTTGACCTACTTCTGGTTCAGAACTATGACCTATTTAGACAATTTGACGCGCACTTCGTTTCCGGAGCAGATCTCGAAAAGTACTGGGCCGATGACAGTCATATTGCACATACATGTTCTCTAAGGTCCCTAGTTGTGCCTTTTCAGGTTTTTGGACCTTGACCTTGAAATTGACCCAGCACTTTGACCTAATTTATAACATCGGTAAATCCGACTGAAAGATTTTGCGGAATATCATGAAAACCGCTCAAGATAGCTACACCATTACTATAAAACAAATTGTGAGGTTTCAGGAGAGGATGCATCTTGAAAAATTTCAAGTCAATAAAATTAAAAATGGCCGCCTATCGGCCATTATTCACCTCGACAGGCCTGATATTGCGGAATATCATGAAAACCGCTCAAGATAGCTACACCATTAATATCAAATAAATTGTAAGGTTTCAGGAGAGGATGCATCTTGAAAAATTTGAAGTTGATAAAATTCAAAATGGCCGCCTATCATCCATTATTCACCTCGACAGGCCTGATATTGTGGAATATCATGAAAACCGCTCAAGATATCTACACCATTACTATAAAACAAATTGTAAGGCTTCAGGAGAGGATGCATTTTGAAAAAATTCAACTCGTCCCAAGTTCAAAATGGCCGCCAATCGGCCATTATTCACTTTCACATGGCCGTTATTTGGTAAACCGTGCTAGATGGCTAGACCATTACTATAAAACAAAATGTGTGATTTCAGGAGAGGATGCATCTTTAAAAAATTCGACTCGATAAAATTCAAAATGGCCGCTTATCGGCCCATTATTCACTTTCGCATGGCCTTTATTTGGTCAACCGTGCTAGATGGCTAGACCATTACTGTAAAACAAAATGTGAGATTTCAGATGAGGATGCATCTTTGACTTGATCAAATTTAAAATGGCCGCCTTTTCGGCCATTATTCATTTTCAAATGGCTGATATTTGGTAAACCGTGCTAGATGGCTAGACCATTACCTGATTACTATAAAACAAAGTGTGAGTTTTCAGGGGAGGATGCACCCTGAAAATTTTTAACTTACGAATTCAAAATGGCCGACAATCAGCATTATTTACCTCGATAGGCCTGATATCAGGTAAACCGTGCTAGATAGCTAGACCATTACTATAAAACAAAATGTGACATTTCGTGAGAGGATGCTTTTTGAAAACTTTCGCCTCAATCGAATTAAAAATGGCCGCCTATCGGTCACTATTTACTTTCACATTGCTGATATTTGGTAAGCCGTGTTAGATAGCTGGACCATTACTATTAAACAAAATGTGAGATTACAAGAGAGGATGCATCTTGAAAAAAATTGACTCGATCAAATTCAAAATGGCCGCCTATCGGCCATTATTCACTTTCACATAGCCGTTATTTGGTAACCGTACTAGATGGCTAGACCATTACTATAAAACAAAATGTGCGATTTCAGGAGAGGATGCATCTTGAAAAATTTTGACTTGATCAAATTCAAAATGGCCTCCTATCGGCCATTAATCACTTTCACATGGGCGATATTTGGTAAACCGTGCTAGATGGCTAGACCATTACTATAGAATGAAATGTGAGATTTCAGCTGAGGATGCATCTTGGAAAATTTTGACTTGATCAAATTCAAAATGGCCGCCTTTAGGCCATTATTCACTTTCACATGGCCGATATTTGGTAAACTGTGCTAGATAGCTAGACGATTACTATAGAATGAAATGTGAGATTTCAGCTGAGGATGCATCTTGAAAAATTCTGACTCGATCGAATTCAAAATGGCCCCCTATCGGCCATTATTTACTTTCACATGCCCAATATTTTGCAAACTGTGTTAGATGTTAGTCCATTACTATAAAACAAAATTTGAGGTTTCGGGGGAGGATACACCCTAATTTTTTAACTTGTTTATATCGAATTCAAAATGACCGTAAATCAGCTATTAGTTAACTCGATTGGCCTGATATCAGGTAAACCGTGCCAGATAGGTAGACCATTACTGGGATACTGATTAGGATCATTAATTTCAATGGAGGTTTGCAATCTCTGACAGACTGTCTAGTTCTTATCTTACTCTTGTCTGGGCTTCTTAGACCTCTAGAGTTGTCTTGCGTCTTGATTTTTGACCTAGACTAGGACTACATTAATAACCCTATACAAAATTGCTTAAATCAAATTCTAATTCGTAGCGGGAGCTCCTGGACTTATGTAGTCTTGTTAGTAAACAGTTGGCGGCCATCTTAATTTTTTGTAAAATACAAATGTAGGTAGGTATTTCGCGGCATTTTGAATAGGTTTTTATTTAAATAGGCCTAATACTGAAAATATACATGATTTTTTCTACAAACTTAGCTTACAAATTCTTCCATCTCATCTGGACTATAGATTATTAATGAATTAATTTACTAATTAATTATAATTTCAGGATGACACATTTAAGTATCATGGTAATCATTAGTGTCTATATATAATGGGATGGAGAAACCCAGCAAACACGAGTCGTTGGCCCAATGTTGGGCTGACGTTGGTCCATCGTCTACGACGCTGGCCCAACGTCAGCCTACCATTGGGCCAACGCCTGGTGTTTGCTGGGAACATACACCATCACACATGTCACAACAGGATGAAGTGTAATAAAGGGTCGCACAAAAGCAATTCAAAATTGGTAATCCATCACCTTATCACTTTATTAAATATTTATGATAATTTGAAATTAATAATAAATTAATAATAAAATCTACAAATAATCTATATGCGAAACAAAATACTAAATAACGTAATTCAAAATATTGGAATTTAATACCACAATAAAAAGTATATGATGATAAAGACCCATTTTAAGCTTTGTGACCTTTGAAATAACCTTCAAAATCAAAAGTGACGGTTCATCCACCCACCCGTTATTCCTTATCATATTAGTGATCTATCTAGCATGGGTGCCCTCTATTGCCCCTCCATGCCACAAAAAATGTTTTTTTCAGTATTGGCTGGCCTACTAATAGGTTTAGTCTAATGCATCGTGTAGGCCTATGTAAGAAGCGGGGGGACTATCTTTTTATGATTGATGGTCCCGTCATATCCTATAGGCCCAATTTGTGTTCTTGTTATTATGCCCTATAGCAATGAATATAATATATTTTGTGTTGGTATAGGCCTAATTATCCGTATTATATATGAGTAACACCAAAATGATAGCAGGTTATTCCAATATACCCAGAAACGCAAAGTCAGCAAAGCTAAATTGAACTGAAAGTTTTATAAGTAGGCCTATATATTATAAGCTATGTATAATAAGAGTAGGGAAGAGTGAGGGATTTTTTTTCTGAACACCCTCTGATGGATTATCCTGCTTAAAGGGATACAAGGCTCTGGTCCTAAAATCGCACCACATAATCTTCAGATATTAAGTATTTTTTAGTAATTATATCAACTTTCAAATAATTATGAAAAAAGGTATTTAAAACGATTTTTCACAAAAAAATGACATCTCCTTTATCGTCTGCATAGTGGACTTCCGGGAACCGACTCGATCCAGATTCGCGACCTTTGACCTGATGTGAGTCACTGGAGCTTAGCCTTGCCATGCTTGCCGTCAAAGACATAGATCTGCATGGGTCTGCATGGCATGGTGATCTCAGTCATTGTCAACAAATAATTTTACAATTATCTGCCAAAATGCCAACTTGCTGCGCTCCTGGATGTTTGAATAACAATAACGATGACCCAAGTCTATCATTCTTCCGTCTGCCTTGGAAAAATCGTATTTTAGTGGATCAGTGGCTGGCTAAACTGCGGCTGGTAAATCGGCCCGGAAAAGAAGCACGTGTTTGTAGACAGCACTTTGAAGACAGGTTTGTTGTGCTGGACGCCAAATACAAATTAGCCCCCGAACTTTACCCAAATGCATCTCCAAAACTTACAGCAGATGCTATACCAACTATCTTCAAACACAGACCTGCTAAGAAGATTAGGGATGCCAGTGAAAACCGGGCAAAGAAACGTGAACTAGAAGAGGTAAGCATTCTTTTTTTATAGAGTCGCCACACTCGGCGTCACGTAACCTGTGCAACAGTCCTCTCATGGCTATTCACTGACAGCCGAATTTCTGTCTAGGCCTCACGCCAGTGACGGTCAGACATAGGCCTACTCAGCTCATAGGCATAGTCTAGGTAGGGTGGCCAGGCCGAAAAAAATAATTTGAAAAAATAAGTATTTTTTTCGGTCTATCAAAATGGAGCCTTTAGTCTAGGTCTAGTCTCCCTAGACTAGGCCTACCATGCGATTTGTAAAACTGTTCTCCTTTTTTTAATCGGATGAATATTTAAAAAGATAGGCCTATGGCTATGACTATGCTAGTCTATGCCATAGACTAGCATAGTTATAAAAAATTGCCATGGCACAGCCATAGACTATGGCTGTGCCATGGCAATTTTTAAATGTAAAAAATGACCCTTTTTCAGAGTGCCTCTGAAGCTCACTTTAACACTACATTTTGTGCCATTTTCACTGTATCTTTTCAGATCTATACAAATATATAAAAAAAAATCACTAGTTTTAACTGTAACGTTACATCATCTCTGCCTGTTGTTGGCATATTTTGAAAAAAAAAATCAGAAAAAAAAATATTAGACTAGGGTCTAGGGTCTAGAGTTAGACCCTACACAAGTTTCAGGCCGTTAAGTCTGCAAGTAGACTACAGTCTGTTTCACCAGATCTTGAGAGTAGCCTTTTTTCAATTTGCTCTGTCGCTGTTTAAAATTTTCTAACAAAATTTTTCTCAATTTGCTCTGTCGCTGTTTAAAATTTTCTAACAAAATTTTTCTTGGATCATTTTTTCATCTTCCCCCAACATCCCTGAAAATTTGGTGGATTTTTTTGTGTACATGTATTATCGAAGTTAGACCATTTGGCATGTAATAAATTTTCAAAATTACAGCTCTTTTTAACATCATTACAGTTACAGTGAGACAAGAATTACATGCCAAATGGTCTAACTTAAAAAATACACAACAAAATTCCTAGTTTTTTAGAAGATCCTATTTTTCAGACAAACCTATTTTTCCAAGTTATAATTTCCCAGGGCGCACTTTTTGGGTCCTGAATTTCCCTGCGTGCACTTTTTGGGTCGTAGATCTGTCTACATGTTGAGGCTAGCTATTGCTACGCATATTTTTTTCTCAAATTGTGTTCTTTCTTTTTGACAAAATTTTACAGTTTGTATGAAAATGTTGTTAGCAGCTCCCTCCGTCACCGAAGGTGTGACGGGAGGAATTATGGAATCAGCCAGGTCCGGTTTTTTACCCCTTTGGCCCATTGGGCCCGAAGCGGTATTATCGTCCCCTTCATGCACTGCAGCACGCCGCCAGCTAACAAAAAATATTGTTAACTATAATAATAATTTTCACGAGATTCTTGAATTTGCGAAATTCCTCCTCGCGAAATTCCTAACTCGCAAATATTATCAGGTCTATAGTATTACACATATTTAAAGGGATACAAGGCTCTGGAAAGACTTCAATTTCAACATTTTCCAAAAATAAAAAAATAAAATAAAATTTTTTTTTTTTGCATTCACCCTAGTCTCGACCAAGTTGGTGGTCATTGTAAACACCAGCACGTGGTGACAGCTGGACATTTTTAATTCATTCAAACATTCAACCCCTCCGGCAATTTTTTTTTACTCAAGGTCATAGGTCAAGGTCTAAGATTCAAAAAAGTTCTTGGTAACTTGACAAATAATTATTGGATCTCTCGAATAATTAAAATTTTCAAAGTATTTTTTTTTAATTCGTGGAATGGACCTACTGTAGATCTGGTAATTTTCGCAAATTTCATATATTTTGGACTTTTCACAAAGTTTAGAATTTGCACATTTTCGTTTTGATTCAGTAGCGCTATTATAATAATAATTTTCACGATATTCTTAAATTCACGAAATTCCTCCTCGCGAAATTAAAACCTCGCAAATATTACCAGATCTACAGTATTACGCATATTTAAATCAATAGTGGCCGCAAGCTGAACATTTTTAAATTAAGGAGTTGAAATTTGTCAGGGCACCAGGCGTATTCCTCCATGAAGGTTCACATTTAGTTTTACAGTGATGGTCTAGCTATCTGACAAGTTTTCAAACACAAAAGTATTTTTCATTCATTTGAAGATGGCAATTGCTTCAGCAAAGCTAGCTTAATATCATGAATATGAATAAAAATTGTCAAGATCTAGTCCAGCACTTAACCCTGGACTGCTAAGTTAATTGATTTAGATTTTCAGCCACTAGAAGTTGTGTCTCGCTACCGCTACACACAACTTCCAAGTAGCTGAAAATTACTCATATATATGTGTTTAATATGAACACAAATATTTGTAAATCTTGATGTTTAGAAGATAATTTTATCCCCGATAACAGTAATTTGGTCAATTAATAAAACAGTGAAATTGACAACAATCGTGATCACCAGGATAAGCATTTAATAATTAGAAATTGAAACATCACATTCACGTAATTTGCAAAAAAGGAAATGTCAAGATATTTTTGAAAAGGTATATATTATATCATCCTTGTCTGAAAATGCATGAATGATGTGATTTTATAGGAAACATAATATATTTTTTTAATTCTCACAAATATCTTTTTCAAATTTACAGATGGCAGCTGCTATTTCGACTGCGTCAAGCTCATCTGCACAGCAACAATATGAAGCTGAAGTTGAACCAGCTGCACCAGATCTGACCCCAGCATGTACATGTCTGTCCTGTCCAATTCACCAGCATACAGGCCATGACATTGGTGTTCAGTCTGATCCAGTCTTTGATCTGAAGCCAAAAGCTGTACCCAGAGCAACACAGGTGGGTGTTAAAGTCAAAGACAGGATGTCACAGTATGACAGAAGCATCGCACAATGCAGCAAGGTCACCCAGACAGAGATAAAAAGTGTTAAAGAGAAAGCGTGTTGCACATCGACTGATGACCCTGGAGATCATATTTACTCTAAAATAGTAACCTCTACACCAAAAAAGAGGAAGCTTTTCGATTCAGAATCAGCTTCAACAATAGCCAACATCCTCCCAGATTTTTTAGACCAATCATTTGACTCATCCTTCAGCACTACCATAGAAGATGAGAATGATTCCGACTATGTGCCAGAAAAAAATGATGAGGAATATATCGATCATGAAGATATGGAAACTGAACACACATCTTCATCCACACATGCAAAAAAAAGATTTTTAGTTTATGAAAACGAACTAATGAAACTTTTGACATTCTGTCCAGATTGCGGTGCTGTTGTGGTGACCAAGACGTCATCAATTGAAGGAAGCCTTCTAAAGGTACAATACAGTTGCCTTTCCAACCATGATGGAATATGGTATTCACAACCTCTGCTTGACAAGATGGCAGCAGGAAATTTGCTTTTAACTTGTGCGACAGTTTTAACGGGAAGAACTTATTGTGACCTCTCCGAAATGGCTGAGGTTCTTGAAATGCCAATCCTCAGTGAAAGTCACTTCTACCACCTCCAGTCAGAGTATGTTTTCCCTGTCATCAACACAGAATATAACATTCACAGTGAAGCTGTGTTGTCCGATCTGCAAGATTCTCCGATCAGTGTTGTTGGTGATGGTCGCTTCGATTCACCAGGATTCAGTGCTAAGTACTGTACGTATTCTATCATGGATGCAAGGTCTGGACTAGTGACAGGGTTTTCTTTAATGCACGTGGGGCAATCAACTTCATCTGTGGCTATGGAAAAAGATGGTTGCAGAGAAAGTCTACAACTTATTCTAGACCATGACGTCTCCATTAAAGCCTTAGGAACTGACAGAAATGCTCAAATTACAAAGCTGATGCGGGAGGAGTTTCCTAAAATAGAACACCAATATGATGTGTACCATATGGATAAAAACATTCGCAAACGAATTGGAAAACATGCACGTTCCAAGGTTGGTGGTGATTTAACACCATGGATGAAGTCCATCTCCTATCACCTATGGTATTCTGTCAGACACTGTAATGGTGATGGTATTTTGCTACAGGAGATGATGCAATCCACAATATATCACATCACAAACAAGCATGAATGGTACGGTGTGGGTATGGAGAAGTATCATGCTTGCGCTCATGCACCCCTCGATGAATCGGCTGCGCGGAGCAAGAAATGGCTTATTCCTGACTCAACTGCACATCAAGCACTGAGGAAAATTTTATTTGACAAGAAGCTTAGCAAAGATATGCGAAAACTGTCACATGGCTTACACACTGGTGAGCTTGAGAGTTACCACTCACTGCTGACAAAGTACGTACCAAAGCGACAACATTTCTCCTACAAAGGTATGATGGCACGCACTCAGCTGACCATTTTGGATCACAATTTAAACATTGGCAGGGAACATGCCACTACCAGTGGTGGGGAAAAACGATTCAACACGACATTTTCCAAAAGTACGAAGGAGTGGGTTGCAAAACCAATATTAGAGAAAAAAGACCACAGCTGGAGAAAAGAGATTGCTGCACATATTATCCAATACCGCAAGGGTGAGAGGACGGCAGATGATATTATTGTTCCAAAACTGCCGAGAAACATTGCACGCAAAGAGAAACCATCGAAGGCAGAGCTTGTAGCCAGACATGAAAGCAGGTTTTAGGTTTCCAGAGGACATGAAAGCAAGTTTTAGGTTAACAAAGGAGTAAGTGAATGAATATTGCTTTATGTCGCTTTCTGCACAATCATACATGTAGCAATATCGCAAAAGAAGGAAGACTGAAGTCTGGACTGACTATGCCTTACACTTATCAAAAGACTTCAAGGCTTCTTTATATTTCACAGTCTTAGTACATTTATACTTTGTCAGCAGCGAGTGGTAACTGTCATCTCCAATATGCAAATTAGGTCATTTTTGAACATATATAGCCAATCGTCAGTCAGCTATATGTTATATTTACCAGGATAATTCATCAGAGGGTGTTCAGAAAAAATATCACTAAGATCGGATAAATATTGACGACTGGAGAGCGTTTATTTCGATCTTGGATATGCAAATTAGCCCATAACGGCCATCTTGGATATGCAAATTAGCTGATATTCAAACCTAAGGAGGATAATCCATCAGAGGGTGTTCAGAAAATTTTTCGCGAAAATCGGATGAATATTGGCGACTGGAGAGCATTCACGTCAATCTTGAATATGCAAATTAACCCATGGCTGCCATCTTGGATATGCAAATTAGCTGATTTTCAAACTTTAGCAGGATAACCCATCAGAGGTTGTTCAGAAAAAAAATCGCAAAGATCGGATGAATATTGACGACTGGGGACCATACACGTCAATCTTGAATATGCAAATTAGCCTATGGCTGCCATCTTGGATATGCAAATTAGCTGATTTCCAAACTTAAGCAGGATAATCCATCAGAGAGTGTTCAAAAAAAAATTTGCAATGATCGGGTGAATATTCTCGGCTGTAGAATTTTTATGTCGCGTTAAAAAAAAGCCATCAACATTGAAGTCAAATTTTAAGTGCTCTGACAGGCATCTTGCATACACAAATATGCCCAGTTTTTCAACTCAACCAGGGTCATCAGTCAATGAATCATCGGAATACTCTGCAGCTTTGATAAATATAGACAACAGTCAAATTAAACAAGTACACACTCTACAATAGCCTGTCACCATTATCAAACCTAATGACATAAAAAAATGTGATAAATCACGATAAATTGGCCTTTTGTGCGATAAATCTGCCATTTAAATTTTTTTTGAACAGCCACTTTTGACCTTATCCGATAACTGGTTATTATCAAAATGCAATACACATTTGAGCAGGATACATGAAAAACTGTTGACATTATAATGCCCACAAGGAAATGAATACTCAATATTGCTACTAAACGTCATCACTGGTTTAAGTTTGTATAATATCACTCACTTCAAAGCAGAAAAATATATTGTTTAGTAAGATAAAACACAAGCTGCTTTGCACAGTGAAGAATAATAATTACAGGGCTTTACAAAAACAATCGTTGGAGCAGTAGCCCAAGACTTGGTTCATGTTGCCCTGTCGTTGCCCACCAAAAATGTGAGGTTGCCCGACAAATGAGACACTCAATATGTTATTTTAGTCCCAACAATATGTACAAAATTATCTTTGTAGGCCTACCTTGTATTTTTTGTGTGTCAATTATACACAATAAATATAGGGGCCTAATGCAGAGTGTCATATCTTCATTAATTTTTTTAAAGTTAAACCTTTTTAAATATTAAACAAAAGGTTGTACAAAGTCTGACGAGCAAGGATCTACAGCTTCTGATCCTTGTCCGTCAGACTTGGTCCAGAGCCAAAGGCAGTGGTCCAGGGCTATTTCTATGTTGTCAAATTTCAAACGCTAAGATCTCAAGAACTATTATTTAGACAGGCTATATTTCTGATATAGGGGCCTAATGCAGAGTGTCATACCTTCATTAATTTTTTTAAAGTTAAACCTTTGTAAATACTAAACAAAAGGTTGTACAAAGTCTGACGGGCAAGGATCTACAGCTTCTGATCCTTGTCCGTCAGACTTGGTCCAGAGCCAAAGGCAGTGGTCCAGGGCTATTTCTATGTTGTCAAATTTCAAACGCTAAGATCTCAAGAACTATTATTTAGACAGGCTAGAAATCAAATTTTACTGTAGATCTGGTAATTTTTGCGTGTTTAAATTTTTGTGAATTTCGGATTTAGGTACTTTTCACGAAGTAGCACTATTATCTGATTATAAAAATATTTTTTGCGAGATTCTTGAATTTTTCCTCCTCGCAAAAATAAAACCTTGCGAATATAACCAGATCTATAGTATATATTTTACTAAATAGTAGGACTAGTAATACCAAAAGTTACAGGTCGCCCACAGTGGAAGGATTAACCCTTTCAGCAACTACTGATTCAATTCAATTGTATTTATTGGTGACAATAAAACATCAAAGCTTATAATATATATCAAATTATGCTATAGTCAAACAGGATGATAGGATGACACTATTGTCCCGAAATATATTTCATTCATTATCAGCTCTTTAACCCTTTCAAGCCTGAATTTACCAGTCATCTTCATCCACTACAAGCCGCGAATTGCTGTCGCAATTCTCGACTTGTAGTGGATGAAGATGATTTGATGTGGTTTAAAAATTACAGAAAATTGCCATGAATTGATGAACCAGTTTCATGGAAATTATCATCATAAAACCCTTAGTTTCTGGAAATTTATGTCTGTTTACAGGGATGTAAAATGATGCTTTAATGCATCGTGAGGAGTTAAAGGGTTGAGTGGTGCATTGATCATTATCCTTGACATTTTTTATCATTTGAAGCTGATCAGCATTAAAATTTAAAAAAATACATAATGTACATATATTTAAAATATGAACCTCTTTATAAACAATTTAATTTATTAACACAATTTATTTAAACATGATAACTCCAAATTTACTAGTAGGCCTGTCTTATTTTTGGTAAATGCAGTGAAGTAAAACTAGAAATATGCACCTTTATGAAACAAAAGTAGGCCTACACAGGGGTCAAGATACCTACAAAAACTCTGGCAGCCATGTGGGCCCCTCAGGTGCTAATTTTGGTCGCGCACATCAAATTGGTAGCCCACTTAATCGCATATATTTTTCCTTCCTATGTGAAAACCTGATTACTCATGACACATGTATCATGTATTCAGAAAATTCAGGTGCAGTAGTTAAAGGGACTGGCCCAGGCTAAAATCATCAAAAAATCGGTGATTTTATTTTGGCTTCTTAATTTGACCATATGATGTAAACATGTCCATAGACTAGAACTGCAAAAGTTTTTTAATTTTTCTGCTGCGCATTCACCAGTTAGACTAGATATAGAGACGAAATTCCCGTATTTCTAATTTTTGACATGGTTGTCAATAATTAAAAATCAGGAATTTTGTCTTTATATCTAGCCTAACTGGTGAATGCGCAGCACAAAAAATAAAAAACTTTTGAAGTTCTAGTCTATGGACATGTTTACATCATATGGTCATATTAAGAAGCCAAAATAAAATCACCGATTTTTTATGATTTTAGCCTGGGCCAGTCCCTTTAATATACATGTAGCTCATACACTGAATAGTGGATTATCTGTGAACAATGCTGTTTATACTCATAGACCCATAGGGATTTTATATAAATCCCAATGATTTTGAAGAATATCAAGTTCTAAAGGATAGTTTAAGCTCTTATACATTTGCAATGTGGGCTACCTGTTTGTCAACTTGATTAGCCCACAGCAAAAACAAGAGGCCAATGGCGAGTGGGTGACTGGGTATCTGGAACCCTGCTACAAATTAAATTAAACAGGGTCATCGATTAGAATATGTATCAACCCTTATCCTGCTAAGTTAATTGATTTTAATTTGCAACCACTTGAGGTTATGTCTCGCTACTGCGATCCACAACCTCAAGTGGTCGGAAATTACTCGTATCTGTTCATTTTGAGACCAAACATGTACAAATCTTGATGTTTAAACAGTTGTTATATTAAACTGGGTCATTGATTAGAATTAACACTTATCCTGCCAAGTTAATTGATTTAAATTTTCAACCACTTGAGGTTATGTCTCGCTACTGCGATCCACAACCTCAAGTGGTCGGAAATTACTCGTATTTGTTCATTTTGAGACCAAACATGTACAAATCTTGATGTTTAAACAGTTGTTATATTAAACTGGGTCATTGATTAGAATTAACACTTATCCTGCCAAGTTAATTGATTTAAATTTTCAACCACCTGAGGTTATGTCTCGCTACTGCGATCCACAACCTCAAGTGGTCGAAAATTACTTGTATTTGCTCATTTTGAGACCGAACATGTACAAATCTTGATGTTTAAACAGTTGTTATATTAAACTGGGTCATTGATTAGAGTTAACACTTATCCTGCCAAATTAATTGATTTAAATTTTCAACCACTTGAGGTTATGTTTCGCTACCGCGATCCACAACCTTAAGTGGTCAAAAATTAGGCGTACTTAAATTTGTTCAATTTGAGATTTGTTCAATTTGAGATATGTACAAATCTTGATGTTTAAACAGTCATTTTATTCCCAATAACTGTTTTAACTGTTTAAGCGGATAATAAAACAGATTAAAAACGACTAGCAGGTGATTAGCAGGTAAAGTGTTAATATAACAATTGTTTTTTTTCAAGTGAAACGATAAAGCAGCCAAAGTTAAATACAATAAAGACATGTTGATTATTTTATGTCAATAAATGTTAATTCAGAATTACTAAACAATGATTTGTTAAAGGGACTGGCCCAGGCTAAAATCATCAAAAAATCTGTGATTTTATTTCGGGTTCTTAATATGACCATATGATGTAAACATGTACATAGACTAGAACTGCAAATTTTCATAATTTTTGTTCTGCGCACTTACCAGTTAGACTAGATATAGAGACGAAATTCCCGCATTTCTTATTTTTGACATGGTTGTCAATAATTACAAATCAGGAATTTCGTCTCTATATCTAGCCTAACTGGTGAATGCGCAGCACAAAAATTATAAAAATGTGCAGTTCTAGTCTATGTACATGCTTACATCATATGGTCATATTAAGAACCCGAAATAAAATCACCGATTTTTTGATGATTTTAGCCTGGGCCAGTCCCTTTAAGTAAAAAAATTATGTCAGCCAAAAGGTTGAAGAATTGTACTTTTACATCAAAGTTAAATACAATATGGACATGTTGGTAATTTTATGTCAATAAATGGGTAATTCAGATTAATAAAAGATGATTTGTGTATGCAATTGTTTTCTTTCGCATTATATATTGCCAAATCCTGTGAAAGCGTCTTCTCCGATGTCCAAAGGAAAAGCTTCTCGAAGTGCTCCAACTACACATGAAGGAATTGGTACTCTGTTGTGTTTTCCAAGTCTGCCATAAATCCAGTATGTGAAGTGTCTGTACCCAGCAAACCGAAGAGCCCTGTGTGAATACAATTTACCATATTCAGTAACAGTGTTCCGTACTATTCAACTTTCCAATCAGTTTACCAACATTATAGCATCACCATTAAATCTACATGTAATTTACCGTATTAATTCCAATTTAAGTATCCTGGAGACCATAAAAAATGTATTTTATACTGTCCATACCATATATAAATCTTGTGACTGCATAATTTTTTTTCTCAAAAAAAATTGTGTGACTTATTTTGGACATGCATGTCAGGAATTAAATTTAGTCCTTATTTCTCGCTTAACTGGTAAATGTGACAACAAAAAAAACTACAGTCTATGGACATGTATTAAGAAGCCAAAATAGAAAAACTGATTTTTTTATGATTTTAGCCTGATTGTGTCATATTAAATAATTTAGCGCAAAAATGGGTGGACACCCCCCCCCCCTCTGAATCCTGGCCTGGCCTTGGACAAAGCGTTAAGCTTTTTGTGGGCAAGTGATAAATTGGGGGCAGTGGCCAACCGTACGTGATTTACCGTACATATAGCAAGTATTCCTACGTTTGAACCACAATTTATTTTCAATCAAATCAGTAGGCTCTAGAACTCAAGTCTATAGTCTAGGCGGCCTAGGCCTTTAATTAACAAATCGTCAGACTAAATCTGGCTACCCGGCCAGAGTTGACCATCAATCATTCAGTTAACGTTAGGGCCTACAGTCTGTTTCACCAGATCCTAGCCTTTTTTCAATTTGCTCGATCGCTGCTTTAAATTTTTTAACAGAAATTTTTTTGGATTATTTTTTCATCTCTCCCCAACATCGGTGAAAATTAGGTAGAATATCATTGTGTATTGTCTAAGTTAGACCTTTTGGCATAAACATGTGATAAAATTCTTGTTTCACGGTAGGCCTAATGGTGAAATGAAAGCTGTCATTTTGCAATTTTATTAGATCTAGGCCTACATGTCTAATGGTCTAACTTTGATAATAGTCTAACTCTATCATCTATGTCACAAAATTCCATCAAATTCTCAGGGATGTTGGGGGAAGATTAAAAAATGATCTGAGAAAAATTTTGTTCAAAAATTTTAAACAGTGACAGAGAAAATTTTAAAAGGCTAGGCCTGTAGACCTAACGTTATAGCCTAGGCCTAGCGATGACAACCGGAGTTCCGTATTCACGTTTTATCGCCCACACTGACACTCACGACTCGGTGAAACTGAATGATATTGATAGGCTAGTCAACCGAATACCGGTTGAGCAGCCCATTTCATCTTTAAATGGGCGGGGGGGGGGGCCTAAAGCAGGGCCAGGCTACCCTCTACTCTAACGTTAGGCCTAGTGGAGTCTGTGGCTAAGAACTTAATAAGTAGACGGGGATACCGGTAGAGTGGACGGGCCTACCTGTTTGGTGGAATAGCTGACAGTGGACCTTTTCTCAGGGTGTCGTGCAGGCTAAGTAGAGCGATTTTCAGAATTTCTTCATCCAAAACGATAGTATGGAGTCTTTGTGAACTGGTGATACATATTTCTTCACACAGTTCAACCATTTTGTCAGAGACTTTCGGCAATTCATGACAACAAACAGACTCAATATCCGAAGTCATGACAATACAGTTTCCGCAGGTGCACCATTCTGTGGAACCGACTCGATGGTGAAGTTTGCCGACCTCTAACACGTCACTGCCACTGGTGTCATTTTCGGTTCCTGTGTTTTCCGCTTCTTGTGCTTTTTCCCCTTCCCCGTAGGTGGGTTCATACATGTATTCTTCATCCATTTGACAAAAAAATAGTAAAATAATTTCGAACCCCGATAGCCTGCAGACAATGATGAAGATAGAGTGTTTACATTCTATTACGCCCCGCTGACGTGGCACGCTGTGATTGGCGAACAGAACCTGATGAACTTCCGCCAATGACGGCGCCCATGTCACCACGTGCTGGTGTTTACAATGACCACCAACTTGGTCGAGACTGGGGTGAATGCAAAAAAAAAATTTTTTTATTTTATTTTTTTATTTTTGGAAAATGTTGAAATTGAAGTCTTTCCAGAGCCTTGTATCCCTTTAAGTTCGAAAATCAGGTAATATGCATAGCAAAGATGGCAGCCAGGAGCTAATTTGCATATTCAAGATCGACGTCCGACGTAAACGCTCTCCAGTTGCCAATTTTTATCCGATCTTCGCAATTTTTTTTCTGAACACCCTCTTATGGATTATCCTGCTTAAATTCGAAAACGGGTAATTTGCATATCCAAGATAGCAGCCATGGGCTAATTTGCATATTCTAGATCGACGTGAACGCTCTCCAGTCGCCAATTTTTATCCGATCTTCGCAAAAAAAATTTTGAACACCTTCTGATGGATTATCCTGCTTACATTCGAAAATCATCTAATTTGCATATCCAAGATGGCAGCTATGGGCTAATTTGCATATTCAAGATTGACGTGAACCCTCCTCAGCTGCCAATATTCATCCAATCCTCACGATTTTTTTCTGAACATTCTCTGATGAATTGTCCTACTTAAGTTCGAAAATCAGCTGATTTGCATATCCAAGATGGCAGTCATGGGCTAATTTGCATATTCTAGATCGACGTGAACGCTCTCCAGTCGTCAATATTCATCCGATTTGCACGAATTTTTTTTTTTGAACACCCTATGATGGATTATCCTGCTCAAGTTCGAAAATCAGCTAGCTTGCATCTCCAAGATGGCCGCCACGGGCTAATTTGCATATTCAAGATCGACATGAATGCTCTCCAGTCGTCAATATTTATCCAATCTTCGCGATTTTTTTATGAACACCCTCTGATTGATTATCCTGCTCAAGTTCGAAAATCAGCTAATTTGCATATCCAAGATGGCCGCCATGGGCTAATTTGCATATTCAAGATCGAGGTGAACGCTCTCCAGTCGTCAATATTCATCCGATCTTCACAATTTTTTTTCTGAACACCCTCTGATAGATTATCCTGCTCAAGTTCGAAAATCAGCTAATTTTCATATCCAAGATTGCCGCCATAGACTTTTTTGCATATTCAAGATCAACGTAAACGCTCTCCAGTCGCCAATATTCATCTGATTTTCGCGATTTTTTTTCTGCACCCTCTTTGGTGGATTGTCCTGTTTGAGTTTGAAAATTTGCCATCCAATATGGCCGCCATGGCACTTTTGTAATATAGTCCCATCGTTACTGCATTGGCAATCAACTTTTAATTGTGGAAGGTGGAGACTTTCATATTTGCTATGCAAATATAAGATCTAGTTTTTGCAAATAGCGCAATAGGGGCAAGTTTGACCAATTTTATGGAGCCAGTTGAAAATGGCTTAAGACTTGCCATGGCCTAACTTGCCCGAAGTAAACAAATACAAAAAGAACGAAAAAATACTTTTTTTAAATGGCTGCCATTTAAAAAAAATATTGACAGGTGACCAAAACATTTTGCTTTGGTGGCAAGCCAGCTGGTAATTGCCTATATACAAAATCACAACTGCTCCATACTATAACTCGTTTGCAAGATTAAAATTTCAAAATAATATGGCCGCCATTTTTTAAATTTAAAATGGCCGACTTTTTTTTTTAAGTAATCTGCAAGAAAAAGAATGTAAATTTGCGACCAGGAAAGTAAGTACATATATACAAAATCACAAGCGATTTGGACTAGTGGTTCATGAGATACCGTGTTCATAAGGACTTTAAAAATTCAAAATGGCCCCCTTTTTCTGAAACCACTGAAACGCAGCCAAAAACCAATTATTTTGCGGTCAGGCAGTTAAGTCAAGTTGAGAGGGTGATATATAATCATTTAGTTCGGTATATTTATTGATTGAAAATCAAAATAAATAATATAATAATCATACAAATTTTACAATTGCTCTATGTCCAACTTGCCCCAGCCAACAACTTCAATAAAAACATACAATCATTTTGCCGATCTTTTATTGTATGGGCACGGAAACATTTGAAAAAATGGGGACCCAACTTCCCTCACTTTCCCCTACGCCTACTCAAACTAAACGACCTCATAGATACACTGACAAAACCACTGAATTAGTACTCATATTATCCCTAATAAAATCTCTATATTGTGTATTATTTTAAAAAAAACCAGCAGTGTGGCAAATTCTCCTGTACATCTTAACGAACTACATCTTCTGCTGGTGGCGATAGCGTAAGAACAGTCAACTTAAGCCTTCCTGTTTAATTATGTGTAAACCCGAGTTCGTGACAGCCTCTGATATGGATCTCATTTTTTCCAACTGCACCACATTCACCTCCTTGCTACATGAAAACCCAACTTTTTGCCTGTGAAGAAATGGAAAGGTATGGTATCACACCCACTGGAATAATAAAAAATGTATTACTGAATAGTATCGCACCTTAACTATAGAGGTTAATTAGGCCTATAGTTTCACACCTTAACTATAGAGGTTAATTAGGCCTATATACCTGATGCTGCTAGCCCCAGTGGCTGAAACAGGTTTCAGCCACAGATTGACCGCGTACAAAATCGTGGGACATTTCTTTGGACTGTCATATCTGAAAATATCGGGGCATAAATATTTTTTCTAGAATCGGTAACATTTCAGTTCCATGCCCGCATGCTCAGCTCAGAGGTCGCACAATCATTTAAAAGTTATGGACATTTTTGGGACCTTGGGGTCAACATCGCTCTTAGTCACCGCCATGTTGGATTTTTCGGGTAAAGCAAATACATCAATCCACGGCCTCGGAGAGGACGACACGGCTATGATGCTGCCAGTTATCTTATTTATTGTAGACCGTTTGGGCCTATGTAGAGGAGTCAACGTGATAGTTTGCACATAGACATATCTAAAAAATATGTAAGCTGTTTGGAAAACGAAATTGCTGCAAGATGTCCGGAACAGCATAAAAAATGCAAATCACATTAGCAAAAATATGGGAGAAAGCAGTCATTTTTGATATTATATGCCTGTTTGTGTGCCTTTTTTATCACACGGTGTCCATTTTGTACTCCATTTGGTACTGATGATCCCAGAAATCCATTCATGCCCTTAAATGACCCATGCGACTAAAATTGGCAAAGTTATGATATCTATAGGTCTAGCTCAAAATAGGGTCCCGCAGAAAATAAAAAACACTGCCAGAATGAACACCTTCACTTTTCATGATCCACTATGGTCATATAAACATATTCTGGTAATGTGAGTCTATACGCGATTTGCACACTCACGTCCATAAGATCCTGGATTACGTTTGTGGCAATATTATACAAGAAAAAACCCCACAACAAATAGACTGTATTATTATTGACTTTGTAAAGACAGGCTTAAAATAATTTGTCTATAATATGGAGCATATTATCTCCTAATATCTATCCTCTAATAAATAAAAAAGAGTATTGTAGTTTGTATTTACGATCAACAAGTCAATACATACATGTATCAATTTTATTCTCACCTGCAGTAGGCCTATATATGTGTCGGACTTACACAGTGGCTCGCGTAGAAATGTTTGAATATAACTGCATGCACGTAGTATTCGGAATCGAATATAAGTGCATGCGCTTATAAATAAACGAGAATATTTCTGGAGACATGACTAAAACAGTCGTTTTACACTGATAAGTGCATGCACGTTTATGCGCGGGGATACGATAAGTACAATTCAGTATCAGTCCGTATCTGACCTACGGGGACATACTACTGACACTACTACTACTACTACTACTACTACTACTACTACTACTACTACTACTACTAGTACTACTGCTACTACTACTACTACTACTAGTACTACTACTACGGGGACATTGTAACGCCTACGTCACATACTGTGATTCGTATAATACAACTTATAAATAAATAAACTAAGCGATTGTTTATTAGATACGTTGAATAAAATTTAATACACCATGAATTGATATCATTAGAATTACATTAATTCCCATAATATCCAGTGATGACTTAGTAACTAGACAGACCATTTACGGACGATGTGGAATCTGTATTGAATATTTTATTTGTATAACAGGACACCTAGTGAGTGTTCTATCGAATTTAAAGTGACACCTGGTGAAAGTGTATGGTCCACGTAGAGCAATGCTTATCTAATATACGGCTCGAGCTGTCTATATTACATTTTTATTAATTTTTTTAAAGCTGGACCAGGATATTCTACAAATCTCTCATGGCTCTTTTTGCTAATATAAATTACATATAAGTATTATTGAAGATTAGAAATTTCACGAGCTGGAAATTGACAATGTGATATAGACAGGCTGAGTCTCCTAACAAATATCTGTATCTCACGAGATTCCTCCAATCAGAAGCCTAGTTAAAGAACCAATCATGAGCCCCTTAGCCTCATTAAAGGGACTAGCTCAGGTCTAAAATCATAAAAAAAATCGATGATTTTATTTTGGCTTCTTAATATGACCATATGAGGTAAACATATCCATAGACTAGAACTGCAAAAGTTTTTAATTTTTGTACTGCGCATTCACCAGTTAGATTAGATATGGAGACGAACTTCCTGATTTCTAATTATTGACAACCATGTCAAAAATAAGAAATACGGGAATATCGTCTCTATATCTAGCCCAACTGGTAAATGCGCAGCACAAAAATTAAAAAGTTTTTGCAGTTCTAGTCTATGAACATGTTTACAGCAGCCCTGCATCATATGGTCATATAAAGAAGCCGAAATAAAATCACCGATTTTTTGATGATTTTAGACCTGGGCTAGTCCCTTTAATGAGCTGAACGAAATTCAGGGCTTTTAAGATGAATTTGCATATCAGGCCAGAACGGGCGTTGCCAAAATAGGAAATTTTGTTGAGGAGTTTCGTTTTCAAGAATCGTTCCTATTGGCTCAGACGGCTCATTATGCTTTACTTTTAACCAATCAGCTCAAGTTCAGTTTGGAAGTTGGAACCCGATTTATTTCGTTACCATTGAGGAGCAGACCCTTTCATTGAAACATCCTAGGCTGCAGGCACTCGTGACTTATATTTGTCTTTTTCTTCAGGCCCTCCAGAAGTTGTGTCGGGCCAAAATGGCCATTTTATAGACATACGTCAAAAAGGTTGGTCAGCCTTAAATGTTGTAATATAACATTTATAAATATATTTAAATATTGATACATCAATATTTAATTAAGCGCCTTCAAGTATTGCATGAACTGACACTTTTCGATGCTATCTTTCTTTTGTACGCTCCTTATGAAATATGCCGACAAATTATTTTAAACATAAAAACGCGACGATTGGAATTTTCCAATATTTAGTGTAAGGAGTCTTGTCAAGTTAAAAAAAATCCGAGAAAAACTCGGATTGGCCAGACCCTACCCACCCACCTCTGTCCAATTTTTTATTTGTATTTTTGGAAACATGTAAAAAAAAACGACAACACCAAAAAACACTTAATTTCCAAAAAAAAAATCCGAGTTGGGGCTTGACACACCCACCCACTTCCGAGTTTTTCTCTGATTTTTGGAATTTTTTTAACTTGACAAAACCTCTTACGTCTTGTGCCAGGAGCGAAAAAAGGGACAATTGCAAATAGAAGAATATTCGATCATTAATCACCAAGGCCCTTCCTATATCTAGCGAATTGCTTTGATTGATTTGAGGAAACGGGTCAGAAACGTATCAGTTTTTTAGACTTTTTCAACCGGCTGTTCTCATATCTGGTATATCTCGCGCTTGCTACTATCATATACGTGACATTCGTAGAATAAGGCGCTTTTTAACACCATATGTTGCTGAACAATAACAACTTTGTTGATAGGTAGCAAGCTGGAATATATATGTAACTCTGTAGGCCTACTGTTCAACGTCACTGAAAAAGAAGGTGCTCCTATCAAAGCTGCAGGGTGTACAGAACTGTTTGGCGCGGGTTGTGACAAAGTCTCCTCTATTTTGTCACATAACTCCTCTTCTAAAATCTTTGCACTGGATCGTTACAGGATCAAATTGTGTTCCATGACCTACCAGGCTCTGACCAGTGGACAACCAGTATATATTCGAAACATGTTTCAGCCATCGTGAAAAGTACGGACACTTTGTTCCAGTAATCCAGATCAGCTTAATGTTCCACGGGTTAGAACCGTGGTAGGCAGCAGTACATTTTCTTTTGCTGCATCTAGACTTTGGAATGAACTTCTTTGAGAAATTCGCCTTGCGAAAACACTTTCCGGAAGAAATTAAAAACTTATTTTTTTGATCAGGCATTTCCGACTTAAATCCTCAGTGGTCCGGTTGGCCCAGACAACAAACGCAAACGGTCTGGGAACTATGAATCAGATTACGATTATGTTTGTCGCGCCTCTGAGCTCGAATCACTGAGGATTTAGGCGCTATAGAAGTTTATTATTATTATTATTATCACTATTATTATTATTATTATTATTATTATTATTATTATAATCACTATTATTATTATTCTTATTATTATTTTGTAGAAATAAAAAAATCTGAATCCCAACCGTTTTTTGTGAACAAGTTAAAAACATTGAATCTCGCCAAGCTTTCCCATCCCAACTCTAAATCTTCGGTGTTGCGACATATGCTCGATTCACGGAACGAAACGCTAAATGGGCGCTGAGAATGAACCTGATTCGGATTTGCAGCGACTCTGAGCTCGGGTCACCGATGATTTAGGCGCGTTAGAAGTATTTTCATTCTATCCTGGTTTTTAATTTGAACAAACGTGTTTCACAGCTTCAATGCTATGGACCTTATTTGAACATGCCACAGTGCATGGTATCAACATTTAGGTAGAAAATATTGGCTCTTAGGCGTTATTAATTTGTACAAATGTATGTGTTCTACGTGTACCAGTTGTAACATGATTAACTGGTTTTCAAAACACAGGTGTGATGCCGAGATAAAAATCAATTTATTGTTACATTTCACATTTGATATATGTAACCATATTTTCTGAACATGATCTTTGACCATCCAGGAAGAATTGTTTTCATAGCTTCATGGCTGTTGCTTTTTAGCTTCATATTTAGATGCCAAATGACAATCTTTGCAATGTTTAAGTGAATCGTACATATTATTTCGGCTATACTCGTTTTTTCAGTAACACTGTAATTAGTAGGCTATATTTTAATCCTTGTCCGCTAGAATCGTATTTTCGTATTCAAGCTAAATAAAATTCATCGAAAGATCAATGATCAATGATTAGTTTGTTAATGTTAGTGTTTAATTGGCTGTGCAAATGGAAATGTGGTACCTGTAGTTTATATGTTGTTAAAAATGATTTTTAAATTTACCATGTTTGAGTCTCCGATGTCGCTATAATTATCAGTTATTATAGTTAAATATGTGTGTTTATGCGTCAGAAGCGTAATACAAATGTGGTACTTGTATTTGTTTTAAACTTACTTCAATATAACATGAAATCCCCTCGATGTCAAGCAATTTTCAAACCGGAACGCCGTCTCTGCTTTAGCGTTTCTAGGACAGAGCAAAAACGAGGCTCGTGGATTATTATAATCAGAACGCTGGTGTTTCATTTAGAACACGCGTGCTTACACATGAACACGTCAGATCTGCTGTATGACGCGTCAAATGTTCCATTTTGTTCTTCAACATTTCCGTTAAACACTTGAACGCCGTCCTTAACATTTGCATCACGTTTCGCGTTATGTATTGTACTGGACGCGCCAAGTGTTCGCCGATTTTTAGTGTGTTCAAGTGGGTGAAATTTACTCGAGACCAAAGTTGACAAAGCACATATTTTATTACCATTATTGAACTGATGTAATGGGCTGATAAAACGGCTTTAACTCTTACAGCGCGGGGATCGACTTTAGTCGTCAGAATCTGTAGACGGCAGATTCTGACGACTAAAGTCAATCTCGCACTGTAATTGTAAAAATATCTCTAATGGCCGTAGTCCCATGACTAAGACAGTTATGATGATTTCAAATTGAAAAAAAAAACATTTGGCCTTCAAGGTTTTCATAAAATTATTCAACGTTTTAAAGGTTAAAACGAATATATAGTCTTTAATGGAAGGCAAAGGGTTAATGATGATGATGGGCGACGAATACAGAATGTGGTTTTGATGGACGGCAGGAATGCGCTGGTCACGACAGGGGCTAATTTGACAGTGACCACCATTTATGGGTTGTTTTTTAATCCATCGATTAGCTATGATCACCAAGAAGCGGCCACTCCTGGCATGTTTACGAACGGTAGTTTTTCTATAACGTTTCTGTGGACGTCCCATGTATGTGTTAGCAGCAGTTGTAATGAGTTGTCTGCGTCGCTGTGGGTATTCCAACACGGGGTCAACATTTCACACAATTAACCAGCATCCAGTCGATATTCCGCTGTTGTTTGCACCAACTGTACTGAAGGGAAATTGAAATGAAATGAATCGGGCTTTAGGCCACCTTTGTGCACATATAGGCTAAACTGGGCCAGGAGAACCTCCTGAGGATGGTGAGATGATTGAGATGACCCTGTCCTCCAGAGACACGATTGTACTGAAGGGAACAAACTGTACACAACTCCCATGCATGAAATTTATGGAGGTTTTTTATAATAGAGTAAAAAACATTTGTTGTTGAAATTATATTTCTCGGTGTGATTTGGGAGGAAGGCACTAATCGTATAATAATAATATGACATGTTGATTGATGGTCACGAATAGGCCTTACTCAATAGCATAATAATCATAGCTTTCATTGCATTATCATGTAATGCAAGTACATGGTTTGTCCGTCTGCCCTTTCGTTTATTACCCCAACAATAACCTGATTGACGCCATAACTTATTGGAAGGTACATGTACTATACATCAAAATTCACAGTTGACCTTTTCTAAGATCCCCCTATCCTTGTAGTTGGGCAGCATATCGTGTCCCCCACCCCCCGGAAATCAATTTTTAATTGATGTTTCTAGATTGGAAAAATATCATAGAAAACAATTTGCTATGTTAAAAAGTTGTTGAAATGTCCCACATACCATTTTTATGCAAATTAATGCTACCATTATATACTGGAAAATGTAAGTTTCGTCATATCTCACCCCAGAGTGCAGATATCACAACATTTAAGGTGTCTAACCTCATGTTTTGAGGGTCCAAGCGCATTATAAAACTATTCTTGAAGTGATCAAATGTGTCTAACACAGTCATGCTATTGTGCAAAATATTACCGCCATTAACGTAAAGTCAATTTTTCGCTATAGCTCAGCTAATATTAAAGATAACTGCACATAACAAGTTTCCAAACCTATGTTGTTAGGGTCAAAAAACATAATAAAACTATTTTTAAAGTGATCTGATATGTCCTTTGCATATCTGTAAGCAATATAACTGCACATAATTATGTTGCATCTATGTTTTCATTTCAGCTTTGCGTTCCATTCCACTTTAATGTCGGTGGTGGTGGTATGGGTGGTATAAATACATACACTAGTATTCTGTGAAACGCAGTGACATCACTCGGTGAAAACAAGGTTATATAACACCCCCTCCCCCATACTTCATCATGTGAAACGCAGTGGAGTCACTCGGTGAAAACACGGTTATATAAGAACCACCCCCCCCCCCCATACTTCATTGTATTAGCCAGCTCGGTGAAAACAAAGGAGGTCGAGGTCATTGAGTTTCACAGAATAAGTTTCACCTACCACCTTTACTACCACCACTCGTTATGGTAGATATTCCACATTTTCCACATGTAGTGGTGGTGGCAGTATATATTAGGCCAATATGTCTAAACAAAATCGTGACAAGAGCGTAGATCCTAGAGCCCCCGAACATACTAAGTGTGCATGCAACCTTCATATGCCATTATGGTCGATTTACACCATTCAGTAATGCAAATAAACTGCTGCTGAAGATATTGTTTATTATATAATAGTTCACGTGCATAAAAACCGCTTTTAGTTGTGTGTTAGCGGTAGCCATTTTGAACTCAAACGTCAAGTATATATTTTTTTTTAAAGGTGATTGCGTAGCCCTACTCCCTAGTTTTAGACAGGTTTTGGGGTACCCCCCCCCCCCCTCCCCTATAAGAGGTCAAAATATAGGGTTCCTGTAGCCCATGGCTTAGGCCACACCAAATTAATTTTATGGATGACGCATTCCCAGCAGAAGAAAATGGAGCGAGCGAAAAAGCGACAATTTTTTATTTTCAAAAAATTGCTTTCTCGAAAAATGGGGCGAGCGAAAAGCTAAAAAAAAATTCAAAGAAAGAAACGTAACATTTACGTGATTTTCAGGTGGGGGGGGGGGGGAAATGGTGTCTCCAGGCAAAAATGGAGCGACAAAATAAAAAAAATAATAATAAAATTGGTGTCCCCCCCCAAAAAAAAAATGGAGCGGCGAAATATATTTTTTTTTTAATAAAAAAAATCAATCACAGTAAAATCGAGGCGGCGAATCCGTCATCGCTTGAAAACATGAATTAAAGCTTTCCAATACTTGTTATACTCACTTTTCATTTGATAATAAACAAATTATAAATATTTTGACGTGGAAATGCAAATTTGTAAACTTGTTTGTTTTTAACGACATTTATAGTATGTATAACCTTATCATTACACCATCTTAGTATCGAGATGTGCATTATATAACCTTATTTCAAGAAAACAACAAAATATTTGCATTTACTATCTAAATATAAGTCTACATGCCAGGCGCAAAAAATCTTCGCTGTTTCAACAGCCAGCCATCATTCCATATAGTGCATGTTTGCATTGTCACAGCTATCGTCAACAGTGGCGTCCACACCTCTGTCTAGGGTGGGGCTCAAGACATGATCATTGTTGTAAAAACATAACGTTCTCATTGAATGAGATTAAAGCCTTGTCCAACCACGGAGTCTCTCCCCACTGACATGACGCCTCCCCACTCTCCCACCCTTTGTGAACAGCTGTCACCCACTTGTGCATTATTTTTTCTTCGCGGAATTAGTACTCCACAAGAATCTGTTTAGATGAGTGCAAAGTTTATTTCAATAATTCTGGCGTCTTAACAATAATCGGCTAAATGGGGGCGGGTGCTACGGGGGAGATTTTTATAATGTGATCTAATTGACTAATTTCTTCTTGTCGTTTAAGGTGTCAGATTTGGTGACACAATTCCTATATTTAGAGGGGTACACTTAGTTTTCTAGTACAAGTGCATGCACTTATATCGAACATAAAACAATTTTAAAACATCCCTAAAACAAGCGATTTTCACTTATAAGTGCATGCACGTTTATGCGCGGGGATACGGTACATCCTTCAAATTAAATGCGATTTTTTAATTATCATTTCTCAGTGGTGATGTTAGTCATTAATAATTTCAATCTGCGGAAAATATATGAGGTTTTTACACTAACCCATTTACTAATTAGTTTATGTGATACTGTTGTTGTCAAATGACTTTCGGAACATATATTATGACCATAGAAACTTCTTAACATAGAATCTTCTGAATATAGCACCTCCGGAATAAAGAACCTTCGGAACATAGAACCTTCGGAACATAGAGCAGCCCCTGAGCCGAGGCTCGCTTGAGTAAACAGGCAGGCGCCAGTGATATCTAGGTTCTCATTTGGGTTCTAATTCATTCATTGTCCTGTTTTATTTTATAAAATGTGGGAAAACAAACAAATGGTCGGACAGTGTTTATAAAAGGTCAGTTTTCAACACGCTTGTCTGATTAAACAGATTTCTGGCAATTAGATGATAATCTTTCGGATTTTAATATTATCGGCAAGTATATATCTTAACATCCAGTGCTTATGTTCAAGTTACTTTTTTGTCAAAATAGCCCAGAAATTATTTTCCGAGTTTTTAAATGTAATCAATTGCCTTTATTTCGGCTAGAAAAACACCGCCGAAAGAAACGTTTGAACTGGTTTATTCATCATTATGAATGAGGTTCAACATTGAAAAAACCTGAAAACGAAGAGCAAACAATTATTAACATGTTTATTGTTGATATTGTACTACAATGACCTCTTTTGTTGATAAGTGCATTATGACAAATTTAATAATGCTGTATCTTGATAAAATGATATAATGTTGTATTTTGATAATATAGCACGATTGATTTATTTTAAATAAACACATCTTGTCATTAATCACTATTTGTGTAGATTGCCAGTTCCGCGTAGGCCTGCATTAAAGCTATTACCATATCATTATGGATGAGGTTCAACATTGAAAAAACCTGAAAACGAAGAGCAAACAATTATTAACATGTTTATTGTTGATATTGTACTACAATGACCTCTTTTGACGTTGTTGATAAGTACATTTTGACAAATTTAATAATGCTGTATCTTGATAAAATGATATAATGTTGTATTTTGATAATATAGCACGATTGATTTATTTTAAATAAACACATCTTGCCATTAATCACTATTTGTGTAGGCTGCCAGTTCCGCATAGGCAAACAACAAAGCTAGACTCCCGACGGTCGTCTTCGAAGACTAGCTTGATTGTAGGTGAAATGAGGAACCCCTGAAATTGATGTATTTTGTCAATTTTTTATATTTTCAAATTATGTTTCACGTGTGGCAACTGAATTCCAATCTCTGATATTTGTGACACCGCAATACACATAAAACATCATGTCGGGGGTGATGTTTTTGTAGTTTACAACAATATAGCTGTTCATCGACGAAGGAAGTAATTTCAAACTGCATACTATTTAGTTGTAATAAAATAAAGTGATTCAAAGTGATTCATAAAATGTAAAAGCGTAATAATGATTATCATTTTGTCAGTTTCAGCGGGGCGATTCATGACATCCTTGAAAATAAAAACAAAAAAAAACTATTTTATTTTACAAAAGTGGTTGCTGACAATATTCTCAACTGTATCAATACTGTCAATTATGCTTATCTACATCACTGTATACTGGTGTAATTAAGTCTTTAATCTACATGTGAACACAATACTTGTACCCTTGAAACTATAGGGTTGCGAGTGTCACTTTTAAAGTCGTCACTTTGTAAAATCGTCACTTAAGTACAAACGTTGAATTGATTTTTATGGTGACTTCACATACGATTCTGTGTGCAGAAATCACTTTAATAGGTCTCCGTTTGATATTTCACAGCCTTGCATATTAAGAATATTATTTTGTAAAAAAAGCTATTCATATCCAAGGTTTTTTCATTTATATTTACTGCCTGCTATAATATATATATACCAAAAAAGAAACGGTTTTATATATAACATTGTAACTACATAAAAGTGATATTTTGACAGTGCTGATACATACCATTGCAAACAATAAAGTATTTGTTTAGTATAAAAAATATATAAAATCAATTTGCAGTCAATTGATAATAGAAGCAAAATATTTCGCTAATTAAACGACCCATACCCAGCAAGCACAAAACATCCTCCCAATGTCGGATCAATCTGACATTGGGTGGATGTCTTGTGTTTGCTGGCATAGCGCCAAATTATCGTTTTCCAATGTAAAAGTGTTTCTCGTTACCTCAATCCGGAACTTCAAATGGGTATAAATTACTCAAATTAAGCCTGCCCCCTCCCCCATCCCACTAAAAAAACGTAAAATTCCCATTATCTTAGTTTTCTCGCATTTCCATTAATAAAGTTATAGCATCTAAACGTTTGTAATGATTGATATGAGGATATATGGCCTACCACTTACAAAACGTAGGTTGAATGTTTGGACAACGCCCCTTATGTTGTCTAGATATTGGATAATTATGTTGTGGCTACACGAAATGTTGTGGATATATTACCTAAGTCTATTCTGAGCTGAAGAGGTGATAATTAACAGACAAATGAACAGAACAGACAATTATAAACACGTATATATTTAGCCTATCAGGGATTTACAGTATCAGATCAATGGTGGTGATCATGAGTTGACCCTGCAGGGTTTGTGTTTCTTGTAGATCACTTGGGCGTCTGCCCCGCTATCTGGAGCCGTACGGAGCTGTATTTGATGACGTGTTTCTCTGTCTGTGGTGCCAGATGGTGAAAGTCTGGACAGTGAATCCTGTGACACGGATCTGTTGTTGGCCGTACTACTACCAGTACCACAACCACTACCCGCAGCCGCGGCCCCCGCACATCTGCTGTGTCCATCTACGGAGGCACCAGCCGGCTGGATGTCTATGTGGTTGCTAGACACTAAATCCGGTTGGAGGTCCGTGGTCACCTTTTGATCCTGTACGTGGTTTGGCGTGGATTTACAGGATTTTGGTGGCTCCCCCTGTTTGTCACGTTGATCACCTGCCTCCGCCACAGCGTTATCGTTGTCATCCGTGGGTTCCAGTGCCTCACGTAGAATACCTTTTATACGAGTGTGACTCTCGTAGATGGCCGGCTCACGGTCGTAAACACCACAAGATGGCTTGAAAGTTGCGAAGGACGGCTGCTGTTGTGACTGTTGTTGTTGCTGCTGATTATGTTGTTGCAGTGACAGCCTCTGAATCGCGTATGTGCCCAGGTCGGTGTAGGTCGTGGGGTTGCTACGTGATGGCGCCACCCTCTCACCGTAAGGATTCTCTGCCACTCGTAAGGGGGCGCGTCGTAGCTCCACCATCTGCGCGTAGTCCGCAGCACATGCTCTGTGCGGACAGGCTATGGAGATCGGGCTTCCGTGCTGCGTGTGTGCGTGAAGTTGTCCGTAATCCTGCAGCATGCGTCTGGCGTAGTTCTCGTCATTTTCATGCGAGGCGTCTTCTCCTAGAAGGGCGTGGCTCTTGGCAGGGCGCCGGGAACGTTTTCTCCTGTAACACAAGCAATCAGTGAAATAATGAAATACTAGATTGTCATGCGCCCCATTGCACAGTTAATTGCATGGTACTTTACTTGCAAAGAAAGGAACAATCAGGGTTTTTTTCCAGATTAGGGAATACATTATAGCAAAGTAGACAGATCTTATCAGCAGGATAATTTACCAACAGACAATAGTCAGCATGGGCTGTGTGCGCAGCCATGTGTAGCCTACTATGGTGCTGGTTACCATGTTGGTTATACGTAATTTCAGTGAGATGGATGAATAATGCATATTTGTTTGTTTGTTTGTTTGTTTGTTTGTTTGTTTGTTTGTTTGTTTGTTTGTTTGTTTGTTTGTTTGTTTGTTTGTTTGTTTGTTTGTTTGTTTGTTTGTTTGTTTGTTTGTTTGTTTGTTTGTTTGTTTGTTTGTTTGTTTGTTTGTTTGTTTGTTTGTTTGTTTGTTTGTTTGTTTGTTTGTTTGTTTATTTGTTTGTTTGTTTGTTTTTTGGTTCGTTCGTTTGTTCGTTCGTTTGTTTTTCTGTCTGTCTGTTAGAATTGTTTGATTCCTTTTTTAGTTTGGTCGGCCGATTGGCTGGCCAGCTGTTGGTTGGTTGGTTGGTTGGTTGGTTGGTTGGTTGGTTGGTCGGTCGGTCGGTCGGTCGGTCGGTCGGTCGGTCGGTCGGTCGGTCGGTCGGTTGGTTGGTTGGTTGGTTGGTTGGTTGGTTGGTTGGTTGGTTGGTTGGTTGGTTGGTTGGTTGGTTGGTTGGTTGGTTGGTTGGTTGGTTGGTTGGTTGGTTGGTTGGTTGGTTGGTTGGTTGGTTGGTCGAGTGTGCTGGGGCGTTGTTGGTTTGTGTTTGGAAGGAACGCCTATAGCTTTGATTTAACTTGATTAAACGGTCGTTTGCTATCAATGTCCATAAATATGCCACTGTTGATTACAACAAGAAATAAAAGTCAGTATACGACAATGGGAACAGCGAGTGTGCGTGGTGCATTGGCAAAGCGCGCGACAGCCTCGTGCGACTGTCATGCCAGTCATACATGCGTCCGGGTTCGAACCCAGCTGATCCTGGGTTTTTCAAAGAAATATCTTTGTTTGTCCTCTTTTAATGTGACTAGACGATCACGTTAATGGCGGCCTCGTCGAGTTGGGATTGAAACCAGTATATCGACGGTGATTTCGCGCAGGGCCACGGCATGCGCGCTCCCTCGAACGACACTGTTCATCGCATCTTGAATGGGGTGTTATACAGGCCCTTTAAAAGGGGGGAGGGTTCGTGTCATGTTGCCTGGAGATAAAGTGGGACACAAAAAGCGCTATTTTCTGGGAGTCCCCCCCCTCTTATATAAATTAACATATGATAAAATGATATAATCGTGCATTCTATTGTTTTAGACGTTGTGAACAGGAAGGGGCATAGTTCTTAAAGCAAATCAGTCGCTCATAATATTCACTTATGACGGACCCCACTCCTTAGAGCGTTGATCTTGCTGCACATGCGGGTGGACCTACAACCTATACTGAACGAATTATGACGATCCATCTCGTTTAAAGGGACTGGCCCACACTAAAATCATCAAAAATCGGTGATTTTATTTTGGCTTCTTAATATGACCATATGATGTAAACATGTCCATAGACTAGAACTGCAATTTTATTTTATTTTTTGTGCTGCGCATTCACCAGTTAGGCTAGATATAGAGACAAAATTCCTGATTTCTAATTATTGACAACCATGTCAAAAATTAAAAATACGGGAATTTCGTCTCTATATCTAGTCTATCTGGTGAATGCGCAGCAGAAAAATTTAAAAACTTTCGAAGTTCTAGTCTATGGACATGTTTACATCATATGGTCATATTAAGAAGCCAAAATAAAATCACCGATTTTTTTATGATTTTAGCGTGGGCCGGTCCCTTTAATAAACTACCAGCCATATACAATATGTGCACAGCTAAAGCTTACTAGTCTAATCATACACTACCATTGATCCCGGTCTACTCTGAGGGAATTAAAATGATTGATGTGAAACAATTTTAGTGAAATTATTTCTTTATCCGTGGACACTAATGTTGTGTTAATTTATGACGTGTTTCGCTGATTAAAACTGGCAGTGAAAAATAGCAGGAAGCTTCAGATAAAGTAGGCTTTCAAGTTGTTACACAGCAAAGGCACCGTCTGGGGTTTTGCTAAGCACCGGAAGCAAAGTGATAAAGAAGCAGAATGTGTGAAATGCCCCCGAATTAAATAAAAACGTGGACTAATGGAATTCTAGAATGAACATTTAAACAATACCAGGCTATGATGAAGCATTTCTGATATACTTTTTGGAACTGTTTTAGTTGTATATATGGGTGTACTACTGAATGCCATATTAGAAATGCAAACCAACACGACCATATACCTAGAAACCAGACATACCAAGTAAACATGAGATGTTGGCCCAGTCATGTTTTAATGTTCGATCAACATCTATTACGTCGGCTTTTTTATTATGCCAATGAAACGCTACGCGACGTTTAAGCAAATTGACCCGGATATTAGGGCTCTGGTTGGTCAACAAAACGTAACCACGTGGATATGTGTATAAATAAGAGTCACCAGATATAGGTAAGAAAATATATAATTTGTTCTATCGAAAGTTTTAACAAAAGTTTAAATAAAATCTTAATCTTGAAGAAAACATAGGGAATTGTCTGGTTAGATTGGCTGAAATAAAGTAGCATGCTACCGAATAGTCCCAAATAGACTCAGATATTCTGATTAAAGCTTACTCCTACACAATTATGATCTATGAACCTCATAAAGCTACTGTGAAGTTTAAGAAGGGAGACGTATGTTTTTATCGTGCTGCTAACTTCTAAGCTAGTAGTATATGCTATACTAGTAATCACTTCTTTATCAATATTTGATTATCGCAAATATTACCACTTTGCATCCCACAATTGCAAGGATTTTGGCCTAACGTTTGCTCAATGGTGGACTAACACAGTATATTATTAGTTTTTTTGTGTTGGCGTTGCCCCATGAACTTTGTCTGATCCAAGCTGGCAATTTCATTTTCAAACGGACGTGGACACCGTGTCGTATTGAACAAACAGTAATCTACTAGGCGTGAACTGTCCTGTTTGATATAGCCAAGTGAATCAATAACTCTGCCTAGCTCCTCTGACAATCACTACCCAACCTCAGACCAGCGCTTAGACCGGAATCTCAAGTATTGGGTGAGCTTTGGGTCGACGTCCTGTGTTTGTTGAAAGTTCAGTACTCCAGAACAACAGATTGACAAGGACACATTGGGATTGAGATGTCTGTAACATTGCGTAAGGCAAATATCGTTATGTTGCAATGGAAACAACATTGTATTGTGGCTTGTGTTAATAATTTTTGTATTGACATAGCAATATTTTGGACAGACAAGAATGACTTAAAATAATGACGAAGAAACAATTGTTTTTGTATTGAATTAATAATTCATTAGATCACACTAAAACGTACAAACCTTGTGAATATATTTATTAATATGTATACATAACAGTTCCATTATTTATAGCTGTTGTATCATTTTTAACATGTAGACAACCTTAATTAACCTTCTATACAAATAAAGAGACACAGCGGATGACTGAACTATTCGTTGTTTAGATAAACCGGACTTGAAAGAATCCTATAAATACTTTGTAAACGTCATTTCTAGGAAAGTTATCAATCAGACCTAGTCCTTATAGGCCCCTATCTATAACCTAATCAACACTACAAATAATATTCTCTTCCAACGTTATTCATCGTGTTATAATGCACTAGCGTGCAAGCAAACAGCTGCACTGCTTGGAGAAAATTAATACAACTTATAAGTCAACATTGACCCGATCTTGGACCATACTTCAGATGTTGGCCCAGCATTAAACTGACAATGGCTAATCACAGGGATTGTTTCCGAGGACAGCCTACCTAGAAAATACGAGGAGTTGACCCAATGTCGATTTAATATTGGCTCGCCGTCTACGACGCGGACCAACGTTAAACTAGCACTGGATCAACCTCTCTTGATTGGTATTCATCCCGCACATGAGCAGACTGGCCAGTCTGACTAAAAACTGTCTGATTTTGGGTATTCCCCTGCAGCTCGGCGTCAATGGGTCGGAAAAGCCCGATGATCAGTCGGGCGTGCCGGACTGTTCGGCGGAGACTTGTAATAAGGGTTCTCGGCCTCTGCAGCAGTCCCGTCCACAATGATCTTGTCGTTTGTCATGCCAATCAATCCTCGGGGACCAATCTAATTGAGAGGATTTCGTCACCGTGAAACATTCCGTCGGCGCTCCGCCACAAGACGTCCTGCCGCGCGTGAAACGCCTTTTAAGCGGAACCCTTGCCTACAAATATTCTCCGCGCGGTATCTGTCCGCGTGCACGTGAAAGGGGTGCGCTTCCGCGAAATCGCTCCCGCGTATTTCCGGCAGCGTGTGTGGCTAATGAAGTCGTACCGCATCACCCTTCGGTATTGTGAAAATCTGATATGAACAGCGCATCCCCAGTAAACACCAGGCGTTCATCTAATGATGCATGGCAGACTGTTGGGCCACCGTCTGCGACGCTGGCCCAACAGTACGCCACCATTGGATGAGCGCCTGGTGTTTTTCTGGGTGTGTGACATCCCGTGCCACTGTTAGCGGTTTATTGTGGATCTGACGCGCGGATACACTGGAGTCCGCAGACACCGTCCAGATTCTCATGTCATGCCGTCCGCGTGTCATAGCCAACTGTAACCAGTAACCCAACGTGAGCCAACGATTGCGACGCTGACCACCATTCAGCCAACGCTGGGCCAGAATGACCACCAGATGCTATTGGCTGCTCTGCCCCTGGCTTATATTTACACGTGTCTCTCCCAATCATCACCGCCATTTGCAAATAGATGGGTCGTTTATGGAGTATGGTCGGTAGGATGTGGCTCTGTATAAGTTGCTCATCTCTATGATCTACCACATTACAGGGAGGGGGGCGTGGCGCATTGGTACAGCGCCTGACTGCCTCGCCAGTCATGCATGCGTCCCGGGTTCGAACCCCGCTGATCGTACTTGGGTCTTTCAGATAGATATCATGGTTTCTCCCTTCTCGATATGACTAGGCGATCACGTTAATGGCAGCCTCGTCCAGTTAAGGTCGAGACCAGTACATCGAGTGAGTATGTTAAAGAATTCCTACTTGTAGCTCTGATAACGAAACGTTCTATATGGACTGATTAACCACATCTCCATTATGCAAAACTGGAGGATAACGAGACGTTATAGTCAAGAAGAAAAATGTACTTCGCACAAGCGGCCGTCTGTACAGTTTATATTTTCACACATTTCCGCGCTCCCAGTCACGTAAATATTCCAAACAGAGAAGCTGCGAGGTGGCAGACTATCAGTCGGTGTGTATTTTTCCGCACGGAAACCAACGCGTCAAGTCCGGCACCGCCGGCCGGCGGAGGCGGGTACCAGGCCGAGGAGGGGGCGAGCGGCGTCGGTTGGTTATTTATGTAGACATTATTGCGTCCCTATAAAGTACGTGGACATAGCCGGTGTAACTCTGTATTATTGCACAACTGGGATCAGTGTTTTCACAATCAGGAGCGTCATCTCCTCCCTGCTTGTTCTCCCTGGCCACAGAGATACCCACATATAGGCCTGCCACTCCCAGTCAGCGCAGCACATCCGCTCAAGTCTGCCCGATGTCAAACGACGGTGGCCATACGTTGAGCCGGTGTATTGTTTTGCCTGGTGGAGGCATTTTGGCCTTTTTCTAATATATAATCTGATCTCCCTGGCATACCCATATCAGCTTCAAATTGAACCAGCGACTGGGGTACTCAGCATAAACATAATTATATTGAGGCAAGCCGCCAGCTCACGGGCGACCAACCTACGAATTCGAATCCTTTCTGTCGGGATGTTGGCATAATTTACTGTTTTATCTTCATCGGGAAAATTAGTATAGGGTTAGCCTAGCTACATACATAAATGTTTTACAATATGGTCGGATTGATTATATAGCTTGTGATCCACATGGCTGGTACCCATTTATCTGGTTTGTTTAATAATAAAAATGTGGTAAATTCGTGAACGGTTTATGTGATTCTAGTTGATATATAGTGTGTATAGACCTATAGATAATTCCATTTTGTCTAAAAGTTGGTACGTTAGTACAATGTTCTGTCAATGCTGGTCTATGCAATCTTGAATTTGCATCAGAGAATTTGCAGCATAGCTATTGCAGGATAAGTTTATTATTATATATATCATTGAGAAATGGCAAAGCACACAAAGCCTTTTCATCTGAGAAGATAAAGTGGCTCAAGACCTTGTCACGATGTCGAAACAATGTTTGGCTAATGTATGGTATTAGCTGTGCTGCCAAGTCAGTAAACGCTTTACTTGTTTATCCAATATTGGCTCAATGTGTGTCCACCGTCTGTGGTGCTGGCCCAACATTGAAACACATATGGTTTAATGCCGCATCTAACGCCCATCTGCAACTAGGATAGAGTCACCAGAGGATTTAGATGCCGCGATAGATGCGCAGTGTCGCGATGATCCTTGGGGCATTGCTGGCCTTTTTCCTTGTGACGCTAAATGAGTACTATGGAGGAAGGAAAATATCCCGGGATTAGCCGGATACGACGGGTATTATCGCTGGCGCAATTAATTTCCATACATGTGCTAGCTCTCCGGTATGGGGGAGTCGTTCCCGCCGCCTGTTTTAGAACCAATCTACAACAGGATTTCGCCATCATGCAACACGGCACGATACGTACCCTCTCGGACCCGCTGGGAAATGAACTTCAAAAGAAGCACAAAAAATACCTATAACCATTTTGTGATGTTTTTATATGTTTATTTTTAACTGATGCTTATTTTTTAATAGCCGCGACCACATGTGTCTATATATGAAAAGCCGAGTTTATACATCACAGATCTGGAGTGTTATAATATGCTTTTCTCGGGGAGATATACAGTGTGGTTGATCCTAATGGTGATGCAAGCAATTGTGTCAACATTGCCTTGATTGATTGTACCAGTGTTGTTTTAATGCTGACTCACCGTCTGCGATGTTGGCCCAGCATTAAACCAACACAGGTTTGAGAAATGTGGTGATAACTGCAGATAGATCAAGTGACGTGCTCGCCAAGCTGGCTAAATATCAAAAATACTGTATTTCCTTGTGCATACTGTATTCCTATTGTCT
The DNA here is from genome assembly GCA_964017125.1 of Flabesymbios commensalis. Taxonomy (NCBI): domain Eukaryota; kingdom Metazoa; phylum Annelida; class Polychaeta; order Terebellida; family Flabelligeridae; genus Flabesymbios; species Flabesymbios commensalis. The sequence continues at coordinate 26,579,558 of OZ024902.1, read as the reverse complement.
GATATAGTGGGGTTCTTGAAGGTCATGAGAACAAGTTACAATAAAAAAAAAATCAAATAACTTAGCGTACCGTATTATTATACAAGATCAGAATGGCCTCAACAATTTCTAAGTTTACCTACTCATCTGTGAAATAAAACGTGAAATACACAAAGAAAAAAGTTATAGCTATGTTTATTGTTGTATGGGTAGGCCTATGATACGAACATGCATGTAGAACATTTCTATTAAATCATGCAACAACAGTGTTTGTTGTATTGTAAAGAGAGCTTAAACATACACCTTAATGACGCTTTAAAATGCACTTTATTTATCCCACTTTATACCGTATTTTTTTAAAGAATTTGTTGTTTTATATCACTATCATGGAAGTATAAATATTCCAAAATCACTTTCACGAAAAACTACAAGCAATTATCACTTAGTTGGATAGTATGTCGGTATTCGGAATGTATTCTGGCTAGATATATTCGTGTTTTATCCTCAGTATTTTATGAGTAAGATCATCGTAGTGTAGACATAGTAAAATATAAAACTGCTGGTTGAAAAAAGTAGCCTTAGTCGTTTTCTGTTTTTTCCCAGAGTAGGATTAGGATGGATGGATGCCCGTGATCCGTATGGTGAATAATCTAAATACATTATTCTCGGTGTCAAGGTGAACCTCTTGACAGAAGAGCTACTCAAGTATTTTTTGTGTATGTTTTTGGCGGGAATGGTAACTCTGTGGTTTGTAAATGTAATTTTTTTTTCGTAATTTTACCATTGTATATGTTAATCTATTCGGAATGGTTTACAGCTGATAACACACGTTATTTACTTTCAGGCGGGTCTTCTGGTACAGTGGTTAAAGCTGCCTGCTTGGAAAGTCGGAGATCTCGGGCTCGAACCCCACTCTGGCCTTCAAGTTTCAAAGAAACAAATTGTGTTTCTTCCCCGCTCACTCGTAAAGATTAAATATTGCTGGGAGCCTCCGTAACCGAGAGGTAGCGTGCTCGGCCTCAGACCGCCAGGGATCGAATTTCGAATCATGTCTCTGGAGGGCAGTGTTATCTCATTCATCTCACCATCCTCAGGAAGTTCTCCTGGACCAGTTTAGCCTATATGTTCACAAAAGTGGCCTTAAATCCCATTCATTTCATTTTTTTTCATCGCCTTTACATCCTAAGCAAGACAATTTATGCCGAGGCGAATCGTGAACTAGCTTGAGGTTACAATATTATATATGGCATCTTAATATGATATATGTGATATTTTTATATATTGGTGATGAAAATTATTCTAACTAGGTATTCAAATCACACCAAAGAGTTAGAAATATGAATACATGAACGTGATTACGACTCGAACGTTGACTGCAATAAAACCAGCTGCTTTGATAAACGAGATTTTGAGACAGGGTGAAGCTTTCATTTAATGACACCTTTTTCTCTCTTGCTTGTTTTTATTACGAAAAACGAGAGCTGTCTGCCTAAAGCGGTTGATGGCGTGGCATTATATCTGTAATACAATGCCGTGTGATACATAAACACGTTAATGTTCAAAGTAACTCAACGATGATCAAGGAACAGATCATGTTTTGATCGGAAAAAATGATTACACATTTTCTTAGAAACATCCCAGACGTCGCTTAAATGATGGTCTCTGTTTTGTTTATTTGCTGGTGTCTTGAATAGCCCGAAGACCAGGGGCCCTTATTATCGACCAATCCGATGCCTACGAGATATCGTAACTTGTACGAGGGTTGTTCCGAGTTTTTTATCGCGACGCAAGTGAGTTGTTAGCCATCGGGTTCCCCTTATAACAATCTCTACTTCTCAGTACCTATTTAAAAGTAATTAAATACCAGTAATTTTTTTTAGTTATTTTTAGACTCACCTTCTACGGTAGATAAAGACCGAGATGAGCATGATGGCACCCACCATAACACCAAGTAACACTCCGATCGTGATGGCTATCACCAACCCTGTAACAGATAAATAAAATATAAAGACCGAGCGAGATAAGCATGTTAGTATCCACCATAGCACCAAGTAACACACCGATCGTGATAGCTATAACCAACCCTGTAACAGATAAAGACAATATATAGACCGAGATGAGCATGATGGCACCAAACCATAGCACCAAGTAGCACCCCGACCGTGATAACTACAACCAACCCTGTAACAGATAGACATAATCCATCATACCACGTGCCAGGGAAAATGGTTCTGGTGAGAAAACTAGAAGGCTTGCAAGTGACAACCCACACGAAGTACTGCTTAAACATGTTAAAGCAGTATTTTATATGCGTTTCTTAATTTCAACGAGATATGAAATAGTGCTTAAAAGTATTTCATAAGGATTGTTACCTGCAACTAATCACAAGTTTGCCGCTAGGAAGCTGATCAGTGATATATTTTTTTAATTAAGATGCATCTTCCATCAATTCTGAAACGTTTATTTCATATTTAACCCTTAAAGCGCTGAATTATTTGTGTATAACCCATGGAAATCAAAGGGTTTTTTTCAATTTGAAATCATCATAAATGTCTTACTCAGCTCTTTCTGATTCATTTGAATACCTACGACCATTACACATATTTTGATTCTTACAGTGTGGAGACCGATTTTAGACGTCAGAATCTGACGTCTTTGAACGTCAGATTCTGACGATTAAAGTCGGTCCCCGCGCTGTAAGGGTTAACTATAACGTACTTTTTTAGTCGAATAAATAAAAATTTCCTACATATATATTTCCAACTGGAACAGGTTTGTCTTACTTGAACAATGTTTAGTAACATTAACAAACTTCAAAGTAAGTTTTTGATCTTTCACTTTGTATGTTTTCCGCATTCTAGCAGACCCCAGAAGCTCTTTTTTAAGTACTTTTGTAAGATCATACATAGCTTACAAATTTTATTATCGAAATTACTTTATAAACGTGAGATAATAGTTCAAATTTATCAAGGGACAGTTTATTCCACATTGCACTATGTCCCCGTCCAGAGGTAAGAAAAATCACGATGAAAAATACCAGCAAATACTAGCCGTTCACCCAATGATGTTATAACGTTCGCTAATCGTCTGCGACGATGAACCAACATTAAAACATGTAGCTCGGTCAACGTGTTGGCTGAGATATACCATCGACCTCTGAGGATGTATCCAGAATAAATTGCGGCAATGGCACAGTTTTTTTTTGCATCATAGCCAAATTTTGCGTGATTGTCGTCATGCGTCGCCTTTGCCCGCCCGTCTTTCTGTCACTTTTAGCGCTATAACTTGTTTCGCGTTACTGGAATGCACAATAAATTCACATAGGCCTACAGGTTAAAAGGACATGCCCAGGTCTACAATCATAAAAAATCGGTGATTTTATTTTTGCTTATTATTATGACCATTTGATGTAAACATGTCCATAGACTAGAACTGAAAAAGTTTTTTTATTTTTTGTGCTGCGCACTTATCAGTTAGGCTAGATAAAGAGACGAAATTCCCGTATTTTTTATTTTTGACATCGTTGTCAATAATTAGTAAACAGGAATTTCGTCTCTATCTAGCCAAGCTGGTGAATGCGCAACACAAAAAATTAAAAAAAACTTTTGCAGTTCTAGTCTATGTACATGTTTACATCATTTGGTCATATTAATAAGCCAAAATAAAATCACCGATTTTTTAATGATTTTAGCCTGGGCATGTCCCTTTAATCATGTTTTCGCTATATACATCCTCACACCTAAATGTATATGTCCTTTAACAGCATTACTATTTATGAAACTTAGTTACATTTCACAGGATTCGCATTACGATCTGATCGTCGACACAGCCAAAACACTGGTATCCTCATTGATTCAACCAAGATCGTCGGCATCTGAAACTAGGTCAAAATACTGTAGTACGGTGACCCTGAATTGCACAAATGTTCAGCTTTATCCTCACATCCAAGGTATGGAACCGAATGGTGCAGTCAGAATTAGCCATTGTTGGACTCGGGGCCAGTGGTGACCAGTCATTATCATCGGCTACAATGCTGCCTGGGCTTTTTTCGCTGGGTCGATACGAATTATCTTGATGAAAGAGCGAGATACGTGCAACCTTCATCAGCCATCAATCGTTGACACACTCAGCTCGGAAAACACTGACGTTGGCAGAACGCTGGTTTAGTTGTGGGACATCATGTATTGTGTTGGCCCAGCTTATAACCAGATTTTGGATGGAATCTTGTGCTGTTTTTGCATGCACGGTGTTGTTAGCAGACGAAAGAGGTCTTCTTTGCCTCGGACATGCCAATAATTAGACCAGCTTTTTCCACCGCGGCAGAAATTCAAAGAATTCAGAGGATACATTATCAGTAATACGTTTAGTGCTACGAACACAATTATAGGGAATATCACAAGGAAAATATAAAAAGTTGAAAATTATTTTTTACTACACGTAGACGTTGTTCTGATATAGTGATTAAGCATCGATACTATCGGGATGCTTACAGAGTTTATTATTTTTCTGTCCTCGATGCCGTCGCGGGCGTATCTGCAAATTAATTTAGCTATCACTAAGCGTTCACTGAAAAATTTAGTTTATTGTGAAAACATTATTAGAACCTATGTTCCTGGGGAATTCTTATCATGTATTTTTTTGGCACTGTGGAAAGTGTGAGTCCTTTCTATAAGTATTGATACTTTTAGGTCATTGAGTTAAAATTGATTGGGGTTTGAGGGGAGTAGGTTGGGAGTTTAAAATACATTTTTCACAGATATGACCTATATGCCTGTGAAATTATTTCCATATATTTTTTGCGCTGAGCCATATAAAAGCGCATGTTCAAAGATGGCCGCCCAAAAAGCTTGTGAACGCGATATATTATGAACCGTTAGTTGGATCGCATTCAAATGTGAAGTGGCTGTTCTCTATTTATTTCTGATTAACTTCTGGAATGAATCCATTAAAAACAATATGGCTGATGACAGCCGTTTTGTCAAAAAACATAATAATTTTGAAATAATATTGGAGTAGTGTCGCCATATTTTGGAGTTTTGAGGGATGAAGTAACGATCTGATTAACTTTTGGGAGGAAGAAATTAAAACCACATGACAGCCAGTTATTTTTGAGGGTTGTTTTTCGTGAACTGACCTTGAAATACTTAACGGGAATGCGAAAACAGTCACATCTATTTAATAATAAAAAATAAGATTTTCATTTTAGAAAAAAATGTTCAGTGGTCCGCCATTGCAGTTTTTTGTACTGTGGATATCCACAAATATTTCAGCTTCTGTTTTTTATACCTCCAATATAGACCTTACTTTGGGAATTTGTTTCATGACTTTTTGATCTCCATAATCAAATGTTTAGTTACTATGGCGACTAGCGAAGAAACTGGCGCTTCAGGAAAAAATCTATCAGATCTTTAAAATCTGATATCCAAGCCATAATTCAATTTTAGAGCTTGAACATTCGTTTTCGCTGTCTAACACACTCTTAGTTGTAATTGTATTGCTCGTCGAAATGTAGGACATATCGTCGCCTCGGAGCTAAAGGATCCTATCTGCCACTCTGACGAGTGTCAGATAGGATCCTTTAGCTCCGAGGCGACGATATCAAGACCATAACATATTTAGTAGACCTATGTATAAGCAGATCGCAGAACTGAAATCGGAAATGGCTGACTGAAGTAAACAGAAGGCTGTTTTGTGTTATTACTATTAATGACTCATATATCAGCTTTAATATTAACTATTGTTACATGTATGTACTACTATTGCATACTCCAAGCCATGTATGGCCCGAGTTTAATAAACTATTGTCTATTGTCTATCGACATATCGTCCACTGGTGAGCGAACAAAAGGTCGTATCTTTCACTTGTGAAATGGCAGATACGATATTTTGCTACATAACTGTATCCCAGCTCAAACAAGGCAGACGGCAAATAATGCAAAAATAAAATACCAATTTGAATAATTTTAGTTGATTAAAAAGATTGTCATCGATAGAATAAAAACACGTCAGCCAGTCACATCAGATTACATGTCGTGAAGTCTGTTAAATAATTATTCAACGTCATCATCCAGACATATCAGCAGTTAAGATCTGACTGATCGACCTCATTTTATTATCTCATCTTGAGTAGTTCAGAATCGGAGACATTTTCATTATCGGGAAAACATTTCTGGACAGTTTCTCCATATATTCAATGAGAAATTATTTTATCCACTTTAACATTTATGTGATATATATACATGAACACACACCAACCCTGTAGAGTTGTATAATCGATAGCTGAGATATACATGAACGCATTAAAACAACATCAATGCTGTGGTGTATATTGTCTGTCATCCTAGGGGGCCCTAGGGTAGTGGTTAGCACCGCTGCCTTTCACGAGTCCGGGGTTCGGTTCCCGGTCTCGGCGGTTTGAAAGAAACAAAATTGTTTCTTCCCCATCCACGTGTGAAAGTTAGTATTGTGGGGAGCCTCCGTGACCGAGAGGTAGCGTGCTCGGCCTCAGACCGCCAGGGCTCGAATTTCGAATCCTGTGTCTGGAGGACAGTGTCATCTCAATCATCTCACCATCCTCAGGAGGTTCTCCTGGCCCAGTTTAGCCTATATGTGCACAAAGGTGGCCTAAAGCCCGATTCATTTCATTTCCCATACTAGAAAATCTAGCCAAATATTGGACTACCGTCGCAATTACGATGGTCCAGCATTCAGCCAACAACTTGTTTATTTGCATTTATTGCATGGGTACCAGCAAACACGAGAAGAGCAACCAATGCTGGTTAGATGTTAGCCCACGGTCTACGATGCTGGCCGAACATGAAGCCAGCGTTGAACCAAAGTCATGTAACATTGCTGGGTACCTGTGCCACACGCACAACGGGTCAATCGGCAGACGAATCCGCTGCCTGCCACTCGCGCCTAACCGCATGACCAGAGGCACATCATTCTGGATTAGCCTTTTAGTTCCCAGGACGCGCCCGTCCTATTGCCCGGCGCGAGGTGACATTTATTTCTGTGGCGGCCGCTCTCCCGTCCATTTTACGGCCCGCAGTCCCATGGGACACGAGAGCATACTGCGGAAATGCGCCGTGCTGTGTGAATTCCTTCCTCAAATTCAAATTGCCTGGATCTTTAAACATATGTGAGTGATACGAGAGGAGGGTTTTGAGATGCCCAGAGGTCTAAGGGAGATTCGGCCCGTGTCCCGAGTCAGGGGGGGATTGACGAATGAAGACAATCTGAGATTCTGCTTGTCTGGCCGTGGAAACTCACTTTGCTGTGGATAAGCATTGTTATCCATTAATGTTGTCTGTTCTACTCTGCCAGCAGATTGAATCATTCTGCCACAGAGCCCGCGAGATTTCGGCCGCTGTTTTTGTTGTGACAGACCAATTCCTTTTTCCAGGCGAGGTCTCGGTCTCGGGTCGTCAAGATTTAGCATCCCCGACGATTCCTGTTTTCACGTCCATGGCCCCGTGCTGAGACAAAGACCAAACTATCCAGGAAACACGGGGCATTCTCCCAGTGCTGTTTCAATGTTGGGCCAGCGTCGAAGCCTGTGGACCAACATTGAAACAGCAGTGGGTGAATGTCTCGTGTTTGCTGGGTATCTGCCGGTGCCGCCACGACGAGTCTTAAATACCGTGTCGTCTGTCTGTTCCACGTTCTCCCTCAAATCCCGGGGAAGTGACACTTGAAATTGGAAACATGGTGGCGAGTCCAGGGATTCTTGATTAAACAAGAAAACCTCAATATTTTACTGTATAACCATTGTTCGCATACCACAGTATTATACTAAAATAAATTTGAACTAGAGAACATCGATTTTCCCGCCTTTATCAAATATGTCTGTCACAAATGACCTGTCGTTTTTTAGTCTACTCTCTTATATAGGCACCACATGAGCTGATATTTAACAGGTGTTTAATTTGAAAATACTACAACCTTACCCATCGAAATCCGACAATTTTGATTTTTCTTTTGAATAATGTGTGTGTTAGTAATACACAATGACATTTTTCACGACATATATTGGTAGTTAAAAGGTTAGTCTGAATAAGTATGACACTTAATTTCCATCGAGAACTGATTTTTTGTATGTACAGGCACAGGGTAAATAAATTCATCCAAATTCAGTCTTGTTCAGCATCTTTTGTTTACGACATGTATATATGGGCACTACACGTATACGAAAAAAACCCACATATTTTAAATACCTGATTATGTCGGTTAATACATTTTTTTATTCGCGAAGCGATAGATCTTGACGGTGTGAAAATATTGTCTCGTAACATAATAATGCATTTTTGCTTTGCTAAATTTTATTCCCTCAACTTGAAAATACCGGGAGCGGATTGTGATCTTCAATATAATTTACTATATTATTATATTACTCCAGGTCTGCGTCTTCACTGACAGTGCATACCTTATTATATCATTTATTTTTGTTAATAGTCGTGTTAGATCTTGATTTTATTATGATCTAACATTTTGAATGAAGAGCCCAGTGTTCATCTGCTAGTGGTGTTGATCTAAAACTAGATTTATATGACGCAAAAATGATATTTATATAAAATAACAGATTTATAGAAAAACGGTCATAAAGTTGGACATAAACATGTCGTGATAGTGTGTCAGGTGCTAAGTTTTGTATGATTATCATAAATATCATCACATCATAATCAGTTTTCATCATACGCAATTTATTCACACGTCATGTATGTAAGTTGATATAATTTTAATACAGTCTCTAGTGACTCACATTGTATGACCAGTCATCACTATATTACTCTAACATTTTATGTATGATCTCTGGATGAGACTTAAATAAAGACTTACTACTACTATGTCCCTATTATGGTATATATAAACATGTGTGGCGTCGACCGGACAGTCTGAGCCTGTCTCTAGCTGATGACACGAGAGACACGTTTAGACTGTCTGTCTGACCATGGATCTAAATAATCTGTAGAGACTCATGGTCTGATCTGAAGAACTTCTGTGTATCAGTAACTGTAGTGTGAAACACGTCTTTATCATCGTGTGTGCGTGTCTCTGTGGCTATACTAAAGACACGATAGACAGTTTCAGATAGACTAATGAATACAAAAGAACATATATGTACTAATCGTGTACACCTCCTATCCTGGTATATATGTGGGGTGGATCAGACCAGTCTGAACCTGTCTGTCTGGTTAATGCCACGAGATACAGATCAGGACTGTCTACTCAAGAGATATTGAATAACTTGAATGTGTGTATTGGCATTATTGGACGTACAGAACGTGTCACAGATACAAGGAATATCTGGCAATAAATCATCTTCTGTTATGACAGCCAGAGAAAGGTGATGTAACTGAGAATCTAATCCATCTGCCTGGAAATAACACACGACTTTGCAAGGTACCTCAAATTCTTAAACCATGTGCATTATTGCCTGGAAATATAGAAATACACTAAATTTACGGGACCTCATTCTTCGATCCTAATATCTTTTAAAGACGATCATCAATACAAGCATGGCAAATGCTGCGTTAGTATACCTTATTTATAGGCATACTTTGTGTTTGTTTAAAAGTGATTGTCTAGAGGTATATAACCACGTAATATGTCGACTCTTTATCGTAATTGAATCAATCATTCAATCAATCAATCAATCAATCAATCAATCAATCAATCAATCAATCAATCAATCAATCAATAAATCAATCAATCAATCAATCGATCGATCAATCAATCAATCGATCGATCGATCGATCGATCGATCGATCGATCCATCAATAAATCAGACTAAACTGGATGAGAAGAATCAGATAACACTGCCCTCTAGACACATGATTCGAAATTCGAGCCCTGGCTTTCTGAGCAGAACACGGTACTTCTCGGTCACGGAAACTCCCCACAATACTGAATCTTTATGAGTGTGCAGTTCGAAAAAAAAGTTGTTTTTCACATATTGTCGCTCAAGCTTTGCAGGCCGCAAAGTAGTCCTATTTTTCTATTTTTTACTTTTTTTTTAGCAAATCCTTTTTTGTTTGATTTTTTTTAGACTAACCTCCTATTTTTCTTGGTTATAATTTCCCCACGCACACTTTTTGGTCCTGAATTTCCCTGCGTGCACTTTTCGGGTCATAAATCTTTTTCTCCGCACACATTTTTTTAATCGGGAATTCAAATTTTGTTCTTACTTGTTTACATAATATTACACTTTGTATGAAAATATTGTTAGCTCCCGCCTTCACCGAATGTACGACGGAGACAGCTATGGTAAGAAAATAACATAGGATAACAATTTTTGGTATGTGGGTGACTCCTAGGTGAATTATGGACAGGTTAAAATAGTTTTTATCTGAATTTAATGTGCAAGGTCATAGATGAGAATAATGGTGTTACGATGTTGGGCCATGCGTGAACATTTTGTTTCCGGAGCATATAATTCATGTAATTATCAGGATCTACTTGTCCGATTGTCTTCCAATTTTACACACAACTCTTCTAGGTGGACTAGTTGTGCCTTTTGAGGTATATGAATTTTCCCCTACTTTTGGTTCAGTACTATGACCTATTTAGACGTTTTGACACACACATGAAAACCGCTCAAGATAGCTAAACCATTACTATAAAGCAAAATGTGAGGTTTTATGGGAGGATGCACCCTGGACAATATTGACGTAAAAATGTTAAACTTGGTTTATTTCAAGTTGGCCGACAGTTTACTATTATTTACCCTAATAGGCCTGACATCGGGTAGACCGCGTGTCATGTAGCTAGACCAGTACTATGAAACAAACTAGGAAGTTTCAGGGGAGGATGCAACCTAAAATAAATCAACTTGATCAAATTCAAAATGGCCGCCTTTCTTCCATTATTTACTTTCATATGCCCAATTTTTAGGAAGCCATTCTAGATGGCTAGACCATTACTATAAAACAAAATGTGAAGTTTCAAGGGAGGATACACCGTGGAAAATTTCAACTTGATAAAATTCAAAATGGCCCACTTTCGGCCATTTTTTTACCTCAACATGCCTTTAATAATGATAATGTATCATGCGCATTAAATTCACGGTTAAATATTTAACGTTTCCGTTGAAAATTTGTAATTTCACTTTTTCACAGGCAGCTAAGCCCATAAGGACAAAGTAAAGTGGTTTCGCTGCCCCCGTTATTACTAATTGACATTTATTCCGGACATATCAGGCATTTTCACTGATGGAGCAAACGAGTTGTTCTATCGATCCATATAATCTAATAAAAGCCATTAGTATTTACAGGACTGACCGTAACAGGTCAACTGGCACTGCCCTTCTACTCACCCCATATTGCTGAGCCGTTGGCTAGGTGTTGAATCGATATCTAAGACGTTGGTCCAACGCTGGATAAAGCCCTGCATGAATCGCATTTGCAATTTTTCCGATGCTGGTTATAACCTTAGTTTCTGCTCCCTTTCACTCGTCTCTCAATGTTTCGTCCCATATTACCTTCACCAACACTCACATTGACAGTATATCATTTGAGGGTCGCGCCCTTCCTTAGTATAATAATGCCATCCATTTTTATATTTTGTGTTGTAAAAATAAATGAATGTGGTTTTTTTCTTGACCTATACCTTATCCTTTAGCATATATGCCTAGTGTACTTATTCTCAATCCAGTTGACAAAAATAATATAGCTTTCGACATCTCCAGTTATTCTATGGAGAGGGAAATTTGGTAGCTACAGTACGCAAAGAGCGAGTTGTTCGCGGAAAAAGGCCAATTGATAAAGTCGTTACCAATTCATGCGAACCAAAGTAGAGATGTTATTTTCCACAAGGGTGCGCCCATCTGGACCTGTCCGGCATCCTGAATGACACAGTGTGCACCTATGTCATTCACACGCCACCGCTGACATAACCAAATTGCTGGGTCGAACAGGGAGCGCATCGTCTATATTAGGTATGGAATAACATTTGAACAGTGACATGCATTTGTGGGGTACACATGTATGTACCTCATCCTGTACAAATGCTTTATTTCTCTGGAATTGTTCTTTTGGTTATTAGAGTTACTGATCAAATGAATCGCATTTATGTCACTGCTTAGAGCTACTCATCAATGTAGGTTTTTAATATATATTGTGACGGATTTTAGTTTTGCGATTTGATTATCATAGCCGAGATAGATTCTCGCAGGCTGAGCACTATATTACAACAAAATGCCAATGAATTGATATATATTCATCTTTATTGATTGAATCTTGTGCTCTTTTTCTCGGGATTATACAGATTATACAGTCGGTTCTAAGGCTTTATCGACGCCAAACTACAACCCTGTGATGTAAAATTTCAAGGAAACCCATTCATTTAGCTGCCGTATCAAACGCGTCTATTGATGTGCCTCAATCAGCATCAGAAGGTTCCATGGAGAGTAGCGACATTGGCGCAGTCCTGGCTCAGCATTGGGACAAGGACTGTTTTCCAGCATATCTATTTACTCCGTGGGTAGAATCAGCAGAGTAGATATTTATGTCACAGTCCTAAGTGTCCTAGAAAACACGGGGCGTTCAATCATTGTTGTATTCATGTTGGACCTGCGTCACAGACTATGGTCCAGCCTTGCATCACCATTGGTTTAACGTCTCGTGTTTACGGGTGTAGATGTGCTATATGCTGCGACCATCAACTTCTCAGTCCAAAGAGCAGTCGGCCTTCTCCAATGTTTTAATTGGCTAATTGAATGGGTAAAGCGTGGGGCTCTCGGGGTCTTTGGTGCCCAGTTTGTCTCAATTCTTCTTCATTGCCAAGTTTTATCGCTCCTTGGTTCTAATCCTGGTTGTTTAATTTCGCCTGGCTGGGAGGATTGCCATTCAGGTTCTTCCTCGTTGTCCATAACGGTCTCCTAACTGGAGCTATAGTAGGCCTACCATTTAATCCATGTCACATGTCAATCAGCCGCAAACACAAGCAAGTTGAGTATTCCAAATTGCGTATTCTAATGTTAACAGTATGCCACGTGATAATTGAGATCAGATATTCAGCGTAAGATTCATATAGTAGTCACGGTATTTGAACAGTTATCATATAAAGAATATCGAGCTGTTTATTATAAATCACACACAATAAAAAACAGGTCAATTATACCCTTACATTGACACGGCCGTCAATAATCGAACCCGAGTTTTTTGTTTCACAATCAAATATTATACCTCTTAATCAAACTGAGAAACTGTTCTCTGTAACTGTGTTTTATATATATAATATAACATAGTAGTATCGAAATTTATTTAGTAATGTTACATTCCGTCAAAGTTGTAATAAATGTTAGCGCATTATCAAAGTTCAAATAACGAGAACAAAACAAATTTTTTTGAAAAATATTAATGACTTAGCGAGTCACAGTGTCTAAAATTAGATATCGTAGTATGGGAAATACCAAATATATTATTGTATGGAACACTTTGACTTGAGTTTGTGTACTTATCAACCCTGGTAACCTCGGCATTTACGAGCATGTTCAGCCTGATCACATGCAGCAAACACGAAACGTTGATCCAAAGTTGAGTTAATGTTGCGCAACATTAACTCAACATGTCACGTCTTTGTTGGGATTTTCAGACTGACATTTATGTGTGTTAAAAGTATCCATTATCAAAAACAATACAGGGGAAACTGATCATTTTAAAATCATGCCCGTAAAATCATTTTTTGGTAGTTTTATAGATCGTAATGAAAAAAACAAAAAGACATACATGGCTTACCGAAGGGGAATCTCTCTGTGTCATCTTGATGGTTATCTCCATTGTGGGGCTGCACTGTAAACACAAAGTCAGAACAGTTAGTAAGCATGATAAGTAGCCCTATACATGTGTGAATCTTCAATCAGCTTTATACACAATGTACTGACACTACAAAATGATCAAATAAATACTACGGGTTGTATTTAGAACTTGTCCCCTTGGATATAAAAGGGTGTATCTGACAAATTACAAAGTGGCAGATACACCCTTTCATATATAAAGGGGCGAAATAATTGTGTATGCACATGGGCGTGTCCTTTTTGCACAGAGAGATTTTTAACACACACACATCTTACGTCGTTCTTGTTAATATTCTTTCATACAATTCCGCCGATACTTAGTAAATTTACTGTTAAGGTGTTAGCATTGTCAGCTATAATCTGGCGGTCAATTTCTATCAGCTTTTTCAGGCTTTCGGCGTCCCGTGATGTCCACTTTGAGAGAGCCTGTAGGTAAAGGCTGCATAACGAGGCGTGGCTTGCCATGCATAATTTAAAGAACGTATTAGCCCCGAAAAGGACCAGTGGCACCTTGGTGCATGAGCACCAGGAATAAACGCAAAGAAAACAAGACGGATAACAGTTGGCCCAGCGGCCAGTGGCATTGGCCCGGTGTCTGTGTAACGCTTTTTGGTGGAGAGTGAATACTCAATATGTCAACGTCAGAGCAAGACATGTAGTGAGTGAATATTGCTTTACGCCGCTTTCTGCACAATTATGGCAATATCGCGACTGAAGAAAGCCGGAAGCCGGGACTATGCCCTACTCTTATTTCGAATGACTTCAAGGGTTCTTTATAGTGCATAGTATCCTAGACAGCACTGTACACTCCAGGCCTTTGAACAGTTTGGAGTTTGTTCAGGACTTGTGACACAACCTTACATGTACTATTGTAAAGTTACAGACTATTTGTATATATATGCGGTGAAAGCCTCACTCGCCTTCGCCTCGGTTTTGAGCAGAACACATCGCAGATGATAATTCCCCAAGCTGCCTCAATCTTAGGCCAGAGTCATTGATACAGTATAAGGGATGAAACCTGATACATGTGGGAGTCGATATCTAAATATTGCAAACTTCTGGGCCGCCATTTAAAACGTGTTGACCTATATTTCAAGCATCCGATTGATCGAGATCGTTCTCTGTTCTCAAACAGGTATCATATTTAGCTCTTCGTGTAGGTGGATCAACTTCTTGTTTTCTGGCAAAATTCTTAGATACATTTAGTAGAATTTCATTTCAGTAAGTGGACTTAAGTGGGTAAAAAAATTTTCGGGGTGATCTAAACATCTCATTAATTATACAGGTACTGTACATCAATGTATAATGGACAACATCGTCCAAAAATACAACCACATCATTAATTTTGTTCACGCGTAGACTGGATACTACACTTTAATATATATATACTCTATCCAATAAATAATTAAATATAACATTCTATTGTGTTGGGTCTAGTGTTTTCGCTTGTGATGATGTAATTAAAAGGTAATGCTGCTGTACGGACAGCTACACGTGATGACAATTCACAATTTAACATGTTTACAGGCGAATTAGATTTATATGAAACTATCTGTGCTGTTTCTGTCCAGGAGGATGACAAGAAGATCTGTCAGTTTCTGCTGGACTCGTATGTTAACGTGGTGTTAACGGTTAATTGATTTCACGTTACTTATATAAATTTGTCAATAAATGCGGCAAGAAATAAATACTTACCGTAATAGGTTTTGATAGATTAATTAAATACAATGAATTCTCAAAACAATAATGTTATTTTAGTAAAAAAATATGTGAGAGTTAATGCAAAATAATATTTTCTTCCACATCCCATTAATTCAGCATTGACATGCGATTCCAGGCTAATAACGTCCAAATCATTTGTTGTCCCCTTGTATTTAAAGTTGTTTTTAAAACAAGCTAAAATTTAGCTTGTGAAATTAGATAGAAGAGTTAATGTGTAAACTTTAAACTGAGAGGGTGCTCCCGTTTGGATTTAAGAAAACATCTTTCAAAAAAACTCAATAGAATAAAAAAGTAACCCAATGAATGGCTTAGTCATAGTCCTACATACAATGGGATGTGCAACTCAATTTTGCGAAAGCATCTGCCACAGTAGTGGTAGACCTTACACGACCAAAATCTCCTTTAGTGGTGTCCAACTGCATAATAAATAGATTTATCATTCGGTATTGTAATACAATCCAATAAGTCCGGCTAAGAAATTCGTTTACGACCGGGCAAAACAGATGTTGTATTGTTCACTGAGCGTCACTTCAAGCACAGCTCAACTCTGTTACAGCACATTGGGAATCCCCATTGTAGTTGATTTGATACCCGAGGAATCCGTCTGACAGGCAGCTTCTGTGCTAGCGATCACTTTCACTCTGCAAAAATGCAGAAAATATATGTTTTAAGGATGAAACAGACGATAGCGTGCCAGACGGTGGTGTTGCAAACTGGCAGCAATCACTAAGGATTTGCTGAGGTGGAATTATTGGATATACATGTGGCCTTGTTCTTGTTCTTAAAAGCACTCTGTGGACCACAGAGGGCTTCCAAGAACAAAAACAAGGTCACGGGTCTCCGAACAGAAAAAGCAAGGCCATGTTGCAAATGGAGACAAGGTGGTAGACAAGGCACCACTGCAGAAATCCGCAGTCACGCCGCCCACAGTGCGAGAATATCAGTTTTTGACGCTTGAACTGGAAGAGCAGTCGATCGGCTGGGGTCGGCATTATTGGAGTTACCACCTGGAAAGATTGGCTGGATATGGTCTAGAAGCCTGCTCACTGCCAGATTAGCTGCAGATGGCTTCGGCGCTCACTGAGCATGTTCAAAGCCCCGATATGCTAGTCCACAAAGAATTTGTCACGATCCCCCAGGCTTAACCTCCTCCTGCTGCCTCAGCTCATTGTTTCAAACCCTGCAATATTTTCTAGTTTAATTTGTGTCAGGTCATTCAATGATCTCAATGGCATATGTAATGGCGGAGTCTCCTGTCTACATCGCTGATGTTTATAACAATGATTTCCAACTAAGAGATATCTAAGCATCGCCAAATTATGTTTCGAGAAGACAGGATTAAATCTCGTTGTTTTATTTAACTGATGTTACCTCACCAAACACCAGACGTTGAATCACTGCTAGTTTAATGTTGGCCCATCGTCTACGACGCCGGACCAGCATTAAGCGAGTATTGTTTCTGCGTCTTGTGTTTTCTGGGTAACTATTACTACCTTGGCGACGCAGAAAGCACATTTGGCAGATCACAGTGACATCGGGTGTCCATGTTTGTTCTGATAATTATTATCGGAACAAACTTTAGTGTGGGGATAATAACGTGATTTGTATTACAGTGGGTTGTGCTTTATGCAGAATGGCAATGGTTATCAAAATAGAAAGAGGGCAAAACAAAAAGTGTCAGAAGAATACAAAGATAAGGTGCCGAATCAACGCCGGGACAACGTTGTATGCGGCGTTGATCCAACATTTGGGCAGACGCACACGAGTAGAGCGTAGGGGTGAAAGTATAGGAGGCTTTTAAATTTAATCAACAAGACAAACAGAATGCAGATCGCCAACATCTAATATGTGTGTGGCGGCTATTTCCGTGCAGATTCAGGCTCAGTGACCAAGGACGAGACGTCGTCCTGAGGTTAGCTCATGTCTGAGTCACCATCTGAGATGCTGACCCAGCGTCGGCTCAACGTAAGCACAAAGGGCAAACAGATCAATGAGTGAAACCAATCCTGATGGGTTTTCTTCTCGCCCTTCTCCTGCTGGAGCTTCCTCTCTATTCTCCAGCCTTCCCCATTATCGCTCGTTTGAAAAGCGTGGCGCAACCATATTGCTCCCTGGCTTTCCCCATCTCCTGCCCCACGCTTTTTATATTTCGTCACCACTCATCGATTAACTGGTGCCTGTGTTGTGTCTTAGACTTTTTTGTTGGTAAAATGTCAGTTATTCTGTGCACATTAAGGGTCATGCCAGTCCTGCAAGTGCAAATGACAGGGTCTATTCCAGCAGCGGTCAGCAATGCTTTGCCCTGCCCTGTCACGCTGTCTGGGGCAGCAGAGAGCAGGCGTTGCTGAATGAAGCTGTTTCTCTGTGGGATTAGCCGGGCTTGTAAGCGTTATAGATGTGTAAAGTATGTAATTTCATGCATGGCATCTTCTTGTTTAACTCGCTAATGGGCAGCTGGTGTAAAGGGCGCTATCGGGCGCGGAGAAAAGGTCACCGCCTTGTGACAGAAGCCCAGTGACTGCAGTCAAAGGGTTATCAGTGAAGTCAGGGGTTTTACGGCCTCTGGGATGAGCTGGCGTCTCTTTACAGGTCTGCTTATCGCGGGCGTGTACAGCCGGAGCCATTCTCGCAAATCTGCCTCGAGAGACCCATGATTTCGATCATGCTACAACAGCCGCCTTCTCTATATGTTCAGAAAGACACAGGCCGCGAGACTAATCGGACGTGTACCATGCAGCTATTAGTCTCGGTACTAAAAATAGTCATATGTATAATAGGCGACGAAATAGGACCTGTTAGCGCTGGTCATTTCAGGATGACAGTGACTAATCCAACGAATATTCACAAACTCATTCTGAAACTGATCACCAAATGTCATCAAGGGCATCGGTTAAAACTAAAAAGATTCCTAGAATCCCTTTTAGTTCCTAACATTAAGCAAAACAAGTTACGCGCATCGGAACTGCTACAGATTTTCGATACAGTGAAAGAACTCTGATTGACCAATATCTGAATTTGACATAATTATAGTACGTTATCGTTTCTTCCTATCAATAATAATAATAATAAGTGGTGTTTATCCAACTAAAAAGATATGGGAAGAATTGTCATTTTACATAAAAAAACAATATGGTGATGTTCGGTTGTCCAGTTGTTTAGTTTGTTGGACACAATTTAAGTGTATTTTAGGAGGGTAAATCCCGAGGAGCTCTACATTCTTACATGCCGCTGTAAGAGTACAGTAGGCATATATGTATACATTTAGTATAAATGTCAGAATCAAACATGTATTACCTAACACATCAAACAAACTATAACCAGCTAGGCATATAACCTATATAGAAGATACATAGTTTTTTATGGTCCTAAGAAGCTTTTACTGGCGCACTTCTGCTCCTGAACATATATCGTATTCTCCTAAAAATAGATTGTGAATATGATTGCAGGCAAGGTTTCTACATTTCCAAAAGAGGCCAAGCCGCCCAGGTAAAGATCAATGGCCCACATATAGGCCTATATCATGCTGCGCGGTGGAGGTGTAGAATGACGCCGACTGACTTGCTTGGCATTCTGTCATGGCTGAAAAGCAACAGGGTCTGTTTAATTAGCCACAGCTTCACCAGACAAGTGGAGACCGAGGGAGAATCGCTCGCGGCGACACAAAGTTTTTCGATCGCGTCCTGAGGCCAAGAGCGACGGAAAAGAGCGGCGGAAAATCGACACCTTATGTAGATGTCCTTGCAGCAAATTGTTGGTTCTTTCAGATGTGAATGTCAACAGATAGCAGACGCTGAACCAACGATGGAGCAGAATATTGTTCAGACGTCTGCGAGCAACCACTGGCCCATCTCTTTCCTGACTATGGCCACCCAACATCCATGAGCACCAAAAAAAGCAATGTCGTTACACCTTTAATACAGCTGATATTGTTAAACGTGCAGTGTCAGTCCATGCCGTGTACCTTATCCATAGTTGGAAAGACAAGGACTTTGGCAGACGCTATTTTCCATGAGTCTGCTACATAAAGTTTTTTATAACCCTTATTATTTCACTATTTACAGAAGATGAATTTTTGTATTACACAATATGTATCACTGACTATAATATATTATTGTATGTGACAATTCCTAGTAATACACTCTTGGAGCAAAATGTTATTTCAGGTTTTTCGTCCTATGGTAATATAGAGAAAAGTCTCACATGCTACGTATAATGTCCTCTATGTTACTATACAGCTACGAATCTTGCACATCAAGCGTGTATAATTCCATCACACTGCTCACAACATTGTCTTAGTTTTGCACAGTGGCATTTCTCTTCTTCAAAACGAAACAATTTTATTCTTTAGAAAATAGGCCTATGTAATGTGATTTTTGTTAATATCCTTTCTTCAGCTGGGACTGTTCTACATCTTGAAATTATACCTTTTTCGATCACAATACCCTAGTGCTGTACTTTGGCAATGGCTATGTGCGCCAACATCGAAGTAATGTATTTTCTGTGTAATACACCAGGGCTTCATGGATATGGCGTCGTGGGTGCACGATAATATTTGATTAGAATAACTACATGTTTATAATGCTCTGGCTGTATATGGATCAATATATCCCAGAATACAAATCTGATTACATAACGGGCAGGCAAATTTGTCATTTTGACCTCTTTGAATAATATATACGACAAAACGTGTTGTTCGTTTTCATCTTACCACAAGCATAACACAATGGCTCCGCCTTGGTACAATTATTGACAAAAGATGCATTTCTGCTATGTCAGTCAATGTATGTAACTAAACGACTGAACTAATATACATGTATACATTTGTATGCAATTTTACAATGTAAATTCGTCTTTTTTTACAATGATTAAAAATATATTTCCAATCGTAAATATACCTATATAGGCCTACACTGTACACAGGCTCATATTAAATTTTGACATTTATGACAGCTCCGATATGGAACAAGCCTACATGTTTCGAATTGAATTACAAAAAAACTTCAATTTGCTTGGTCAGCCAATTTATCATATTGCGACATTTTGAATATCGCCTGTAAATCATTAAGTAGACCTACGAAATATGTGTTGAGCTTAAACAATGAATGGATGCTTGAACATGTGTGTGCTAGACCATCATTATTAAGTGCACTGGTCTATTAGGGTAACCTATATCACAAACTTTTACGAGCCGTCACCGCCGTTCAATAACGTTTCTTCTAAAAAATCAAGAAATGTCAGAGGAGCTCGGCGGTGACAAGCTTTTAATTTTCGGTATTAACTGTCCCTGATAATATTTTAGTAAACGTTGCATTGAAAATCCACCACATTTTACAGTAAAAATAACGAATTTACATTTTTCAGTCGGAGATCATTAGAGACCATTGGCTCAAGTGTTGTACGTAACGCTCGGCCTACAACTAACTGATGGTATGCTTGTCGTGTGATTTAGGACAACTTGATGTGAAATAGCCGGATTTAACGCCCATCAATGGGTAGATATTAAGAACTACACTTGGGCAAAAACTTGGTTAACCCTTTACCCGCCAAATTATTCAATTTTAATTTTCACCCACTTGAAGTTGTGTCTTGCTGACGCGATCCACAACTTCAAGTGGGTGAAAATTATTCAGATTTGACAAAATGGAGGTTAACTCTTTTCAAATCTTGCTGGTTGATGTCACATTTTATCTTTAATATAATTTAAAATGTGGTACTTAATGGGCTAATAATAAATGAAAACCCGAATATATGCGGCACCGGCAGTTAAAGGGTTAAGAGTTCTTTGGTGTATGTTTTTTAAAATGTATTGCGAACGTTACCATATAATTATTATACACATTTGCTCCCCAACTACGATCGACATGCCGCCCACACTGCGAACCGCATACCCGGGTTTGCTGACCGAACTGATCTTTTTCCGGTAGATAACTAAGTAGACCTATATAATGCAAGACTATAGTCTGAGGGGTTACTATCCATTGTGTGTCGTAATTACACTGTAATCTGGTAATGGCGTAATGTCAGGTGAGGAATGACATAGCATACCGCTGGGAATCACTTTATTAGTTACTACAAAGAACACACGTCCCACCAAACACGAAATTTCAAGCAGCAATAAACCAACATTGGGTCAACGTTTCGTGTTTGCCAGGATTCGGCACAAACAGGAGCTTTTGAAAGTATTTTGTTCTGAGGTGAGAAAGCTAACAAAGCCATCGTCCAACTTTTCCTACGACATACGCTTTAAACCAGGCAATCCAGCTGATTCTACGGTACATACAGACGATAGAAACGAATAAACAAGGCACGCTATTTATGATGGTTGAGCCAACGGCTTAGACGTTGACACGTACAGCAAATAATAGTGAGCCGATATCTTGTCTTCAATGATGATACAAAAAATAATAATAAAAATTGTAATAAAAACAGGAATAATTTAATTATTATTAATAATAACATACCAAAATGCACTTTTGTGTGATGTAGTTATTTTTAGTTCATAGTAATTACGATATGAAGTAGAATCGTATTTTTATTGAACGTAAGTTTGACACAAGCAAGTTATTGCTTTTATTGAAGCTGTGACCTTGCCAGTGACACTGCTACCCATCTTGTCAATACGTCCCAGCCCCAACATTTTATACACTTCAGTCAGAAAAAAGCAAATGCTATGGACCAAATGAGTCCATTTCTTTTTTCCAGTCAGGGAAAAGGCAGGGAATTTGGGGAAAATGCCTCAAATCAGGGGAAAGTCAGGGAATTTTCTGAGCCTATGAGCTCAAGTTATAGTTTCACCATTGCCGTGACGCATCAAAAATAGGTGGAAATTGGTCGAAATAGGTTAAAATAGTTATTCTGTAATTTTGTTCTCATAAAAAATTGTGGGAGCCTTGTTAAGGAACTGCTTGTTTTTGTTTTGAGGTATCATAACTATACATTTTCCTATAAATCAGACCCCTCCTCCGCGAACGTTCATTTCCTTTTTGGCCAGATAAAAATCATGTCAAAACTCATAAATGGAACAAATTCTACATTCTAAAAATCAGAGGCACTCAGTGCGTTCGTAGAGGAGGGGAGGGGGGGGGGGGGTCGGATTTTAAACAAACGTCACAACTGCAAACTTGCTTCGTCACTCGAACGTTGGTAAAATGACCACCCTGTTGATAATTTGATTTGATTATGTAGCAGTGCCCTAGTGCGTCACTCATGATGGTGACATAATAACGACAAAGATACATATTACTTATGCGAACTACTTTTCCCATATTACATGTTAGCATAGTAGGCCTATTGAAGCGGTGTTTGGCACCGTTTCATGAGGTATAGGATAAAGCCCGAGGAACTCTACTTCAACCCTAATGAAAATCACTCATACTCAACAGTACGGTCGCGCCTGACTGATTATAGCACCATAGGCCTTCCATGATAATTGTTCTGTACTTGATGAACAATAACTCCCCATTCCCGGCTTAGAATATCGTGGTTGGACAAAGAAAATAATGCAATAGTGTGTTTTCAGAGGGGAAAAATGTCTGATTTTGTACAAACCTTGTGAGCAATTGGTCAGCGTTCCCAGCCAGTGTGTACCGTCACAGGTGAGAAACCAGGTCTCTTGACTGTGGTTACATCTGACCACTGCTCGCTCTGCCACTCGCTCAACCCATGCCCCACTGGGCGGCTTCAGGTCAGGGCAACCAGCTACTGCAACAGATACATCAACCATCATTGTTTATGTGATCAATTTTACATAAATTGCATATTATCATATTAGTAAATAAAAAATGTATTATAATATATCAATGGGTCATCATACACTCATGCATAATATATAAAATCACAAAACATGATCACATGAAGTATTTAAAAAAAAATAGTATTTAAAATACAAAACAATACCAATGATTGATACTGCCGTTATAGTTCGCCATTGCATGCATTTATTAATATTGGGCTGTCTATTGAATATATATGGCAGAGTGTTTTAGCGCTTCAGGGCCCGTATTCTCGATGTATCGTAACTTGTACGAGAATACCGGGCCAGGCATTTTCTTGAATAATGATACATTCTAAAGATGTATACGTCGTAGTTATGACCATCGCAATATCATATCGATATATTGAAGGCTGTGATAGTGGCTGATACGACCATCTAATTCCAAAGTAAAGATTAGATATTTTCTGTTTGATGACGTTTCAAGAATAGTCATAATTCTGTGACCAATTAAAAAGCTCAATGGGAACTGAAATTGACTAATTACAATATAAACTAGACATCAGTCAGTCAGTCAGTCAGTCAGTCAGTCAGTCAGTCAGTCATTCAGTCAGTCAGTCAGTCAGTCAGTCAGTCAGTCAGTCAGTCAGTCAGTCAGAAACAGCAAACCTCCGCCGAAATTAATGATCGTAATGATCATAAAACCTAATTTAGTACTAGCAGTATTGCATTCATTCTTAACCCTTAGCACACTTCTTACTAGCTCCTGTATCACCAGTTGTTGAAAGTAAATTATGCATTCAATCTTGAAACACAATATTTTGGCACTTAAATTTCACAAATAACACAAATTTTCAGTCACGTGAAGTTGTGGATCGCGGTAGCGAGACACAACTTCAAGTGACTGGGAATTCAAATGTCTTAACTCACTGCTCTAAGGATTAAAGTATGGTCCATCAGGTATATCAAAATAGTACTTTAGTACCATTCCATGTGATCCGGATCCGATGTCCGGATCGTATTCCGGTTCATCCCCACAATTTAATTGATTGTGGCCCGAAACACACCTCAGGTGAAAGTGAAATACGAATCTTTTAATTACTTTTTAATTAATCATGCGGAGATAATTAACCACGATCTGAAAGGTGATGTTGCGCTATAACATATAATCTCATAAAATGGCTTTTTAGCATTTAAATCGGATATGCTAATACTAAAATACTAAATTGTTGAAGGGCACTTGTCAAATAAGCTTATCGCTTATAATGTAAGTGCTTCAACATACCGATTTGTAATGGATATATTTATTTGAACTGACAATGCCAGTGCACGTGGAACCTTGGTGATCTTCTAATGTGACTGAACATAAAAAAGAAAGCAATCTGCCTTTATGTATATGGATTTTTGCCACTCAGCGATAGATCATAATGCATTGCTGTCATTGCTTAATGGGAAGAGACAGAGATATCACGGGGACGCCACGGGATCTTGAGGACCACGTGGTTTAATGTTTCGAGAAGACGTCCGTCCAATAATTTAACTCGGACCATCTCGGCGGTGGCAAACTGGCAAATGGCCGCCAGGGCTGAATGTGACAATCTAAAAGTGGTACACGGGTAACTCGCCAGAGGGGGTCGCCGGCTAGACGGTTAGTTTCCAGCCAGACGTAGGGGGTCTACGATGGCTCTACGATGCGCCAACATCTGCGACGTTGAGCCAGGCTTGTCCTTCTGGCTCACAACAAATCCGTGTAAACAAAAAAGTTGATCCAACGCTGGCCTAATGTTGGGCCATCGTCTGCGACGCTGGCCCAACATTAAGCCAGCTTTGGATCAACGTATGATGTTTGCTGTGGAGTGTCTGCGTTACTTTGCTGTTTTCTTCCGCTGTGGGCTTTATGTCGTTTATCAGAGCACATTTCATAAGTGGCTAGCTTCACAGTCCTTGCCGCTTCCTGCTGCGGAAGACTATGTAACTCGCTCACACTTTGTTGTCCTGCCGGGATTCACGGCAGGGGGAAGTGCGTGATACAGCCCGCTAGGCGCTTGCCGTGTTGCTCGCAAGCTACATTGGTGGTAGCGAGGCTGACCCAACGTTGAAGTAACGTCGCTTGCTCTTGCAATCGTCTATGATTTCTTTTTATCCGATCTTTCCTATGGAAACGTATTATGCATGTACGGGGAAATCAAAAAGTTCTGTAATAAAAGACTGTCACATCTGCACAATACAATGTCATCGGTATTATTCTGGTCCACTGTGAAGACCAATATGACGGTACTATGATGGGTTATTTTCGTGCCAATAAATACAGGGGTTCGCAAATTACAGACATTTTCACATTGCTTGCTTTTTGCGTGTGCCTGTGCCATGGAACCCACAAAAGAGCATGTCTGGTCTTACATTTATACAAGATGTAAATTAGGAATTATCCTAAGATATATTCATTGAGAGTTGGTACATCCTCCATTAAGAACAATCTTCACATTAAATCAAAATTTGCTGGTTTTAAGGACACCGTCAAAGACTAGCTTCGTAGTGGAAGACCTCATGCATCCTTGATCACGAGTTTGGAGCAGAGAGAAAAGCAATGATAGTGGAGGACCCAACCATAACGCTCAGATTATTGTCTTTGGGGGTTCGGGGTGAGTTGTGGGAGTGCATATTCCATTGTGCATCAACATGCAGAAAGATCTAAGAAGTGTGCAAGATGGGTACCCCACCAAATGACAGAGGAGCAGAAGCAACAGAGGTTGACAATAAGACGTAGGTCATGACTTGTAAAATTTGAACCCAACGACCCCAAGATGTTTTCAGATGTAGTCACAGGTAATTCATATTGTCTTTCCTCTTCACCATGAAAAACAAACAATCCAACATGGTGTGGATGGCAGAAGATGAGCCTCGCCCTGAAGTTTTAAAGATTGGTTCCCGTTCAAGAAGCGTATGTTCTGCAAATTTTTCAACACACAGGGAGATGTTCCATTGGATTTGAAGCCTCACAAAACTACAATCACTTACACATACAACACCGTTTTACCAGAGGGTCTTGGTCACTTTCAAAAAACCGCACGCATCCGAAGTCGCTGTGGACTTCTTCTGCATCATGATTGCGCAGTACCTCACAAAGATCATCTGACAAAGAGCTACCTGGATGAGGAAAACATGCACTTGATGGAATATTCACTCAACTCATCTGACTTGATTCCATGTGACTTTTGGTTATGTCTCAAAATAAAATCCAAGCTCGCTGAGAGACCTTTCTGAAGGATACAGGATTTTGCTAAAGCTGTTCATTCACAGGGGATACCTGTTTCTGAATACCGTGAGTGCTTCCTAAGGTGGCGTATGCCAATGTAACGTTGCATAGAGGTCGATGGAAAATATTTTAAAGGAATATTACTGTAATTTCTGGAATCATAAATATGTAATAAAAATATGACCCCTGTGTCAGAAGTTTTGGATCAATGTACATTGCGATGAGTGACTTGATAACTTTCCAATTATTCCAATAAACCTAATTCTGTGAAACTCAATGACCTCAACCTCCTTTGTTTTAACCGAGCTGGCCAATAGAATGAAGTATTGGGGAGGGTTCTTATATAACCTTTCACGATGTGACGTCACTGCGTTTCACAGAGTGAAGTATGGGTGAGGGGGTGCTATATAACCTTGTTTTCACCGAGTGACGTCACTGCGTTTCACAGACTATATTATGCCATGTATGATGTCCCATCCGTGTGATTTATACAATGTACGATGTCACATTTGTATGATTGATAGAAGGTATGATACCGAATTCGTCATATTTTGGTCTACACTCTAAACACACACATTCTAGTCACCTAACTATTCAAAAGTGGTAGCTGCCACTTTTTACAGTGGCAGATACGACTCTTTAATAGTGAGGTGACGTAATCCCAGCAAACACGAGACAATGAACCAATGATGGGTCAATGCTGGCCCGCCGTCTACGACGTCGGCCCAACATCGACCCATCATTGGTTCAATGTCTCGTGCTAGCTGGGATGTTATCCCTAGTTTGCATTGCAAAACATGGAAATGTTCTTTCTACATAAACGTGTTGTTAAGAGTACACATTTTATAATATATATACCAAGTGAGCTACGATGTATATATGATTTATATAAAGGAGCCTACAGTGCTTAACCCCAAGTGCGATATCCCTTTTTTGCGAATTATACAAACTGGGATGTTGCATGCGCACGGTTTAAACCAAATAAGTTGCCCGACATCACACATGTGTAAAGCATTTACAAATGGAGCATCTTCTTATGGTTTATACAATGCCACTTCTGTATGCCATATAGTGGGCCTTTGTAAAGTTATGATATCACTTGTCAGGCACAGTTTGTCAGTGAAATATAATGCAACGCTCAGCCCAAACACACGGGGCTAAAATAAGACAAGCGTCATGTGAGGTCCTCAAGGAACAAGTTATTATTGAATCAGCTGCCACGATATTTTGGTCCATCCATCCAAGGGATTTAAAAATATCAACGGCAGGCAAGAAAGTGTGCCTCTTTATCCGTGTAGTCGCTGCATGTTTGCCTTGAGGTTGGACCAACAGTGGGACACGTTGGACCAACGTTATCAGCTTATTTCTCCAGTTTACTTGAATCAAGTTGTTTTATAGAATATGTGTCTTTGTTATTCCCAGAGGGGTAGTTGACTGGGTCTGAATGTTTAACTAGACTGCTCTCCAAGGACAAATCAGGGAGACAACAAAATCCCCAGGAAAAAAACACTAACCGAAACGTTGTTCACCACTGTTACTATGGTGCTGTACTAAAATGGGCCAGTGTTGTAACAACGCTTGTCCAACACATCGTGTTCTCCGTCTCCTCTTTCCTCGAGTGGCTTGTCATTCCGAAATATTTCACTTTTCCCTGCCGTTATAAACGCGTCAGCGAGGCGGAGATTTAGGTCGACCTAAACATTATCGCATCCTTTTTTATGAATAACATTTAATGGATATGTTCTATACTTTCAAATGTTTCTCTCAGAAGCACTGTAAATTCTTCTCAGTTCACCCTCGTCCCACGTGAAATGATGATTAAATTTAATTCATTTACGCTGGACGGGGTCAGCAAATCTCGACATGCAGACAATAACCTCAATAGTTTTAACAGGAATAATAAAGTGTGATTCATTTTCAATAATTGTATTTATACAAAACGTCTAAGTAGATTTGTTATGTCTTTGTTTATGTTTTAGGTGGCGAACCATTAAAATGTTTCATTGTTTGAAGACTTATCATTATAATACGTGTATGTACAAGCCAATGATATACCAAAATTATACACATATATCGCTAGAATTAAACCTTTGAATTGAGAGTAAGAAGTGTAACAGGGATCGCATGATACGTTGTGTGAAGACAAACAGCATGTTTTTGTAATGTAGTAGGTATATGCTGTATTCCTGTCTATCCCAAATGTGTTTGACAAATCTACGATTATAAGCTAACTCTTCGGGAAGCCAGGGATAATGTCAGCCACGTATACGCATACATATTTTATTAGATGTGGGGTTTGTTAAATCTAGTCCTGAGAAACTGGGAAACACTAATCTTTGCATCAAAAGAACGAGGCCCGCCTCGTTAAATAGAGTCACACCATCATCAATTTTCGGCAAGGAAAACGTGCAGCTTCAGCCTGCCATAAACCTCTGATAAGGCGACTACTTCATGATGATCACTTGGTGTTAGAAACAAATACAGCAACGAAATCAATGACGTATTTCAACTGCCCTCTATCTCATGCTGAAGCAAAACAATTATTATGACGCAGTCTTCACGAAGAATGTTAACGTAATATATTGGCCAGGCCATCTATAAGCTCAATGCTGGATCGACGTCGTTTTGTAAAAAATGAGAAAAATATTATAATTCCGATCAAAGTGAAGTTTTTTACACATGTATGTGATACTCCAACTATGGTGGAAGGTCTTTAAGAATATTTATATAAAAATTACAGTAAAAAAAATATCATGAGAATTCATGAAGCCACATCAATAAAATCTGAAACTGTAAACAAGTTTTTCGAATTATCCGTAAGCATTCAAAGAAAAAAGAAAATTACAGCAGAGAGAGTGTTCTTGAGCACAATACGGATTCATTCAATCAAAGTAATTTTGTGAGAGTTTTCTTACCCACTGCGGTGAGCTCAGGAGAGGTATCAAAATGAATCACCGCTACCATTTTTATGTATTGATTCCGTATTCAAATTTCTCAGAAGCCAACATAAAATGAATTTATAAATTTACATTCTACCCTCCCCCCGGACCACAAGATATAGGCCCGATGCTTTCTGGGTAATACTAGAATAACTAACGGCAGACAGAGAACACATTATTGGTGTTTAGATTCTATTATTTATTTATTTACAAGGGCCAGACCTATGTCTGCGCCCTTTCTCAAGCTTGATTGTAGACAATGGATATTTTGCCCGTTTACATGTATAAGCAATTTGAAAATAATTTTCGCGTACTTTTAAAAATAATAATCGGATATCATGTAAATGAATATTCAATATTATTATGCAAAAAACTATGTTTAAAATGTTCCTCGGCAGTCTGGCTGCAGTCCGTTGGTCTTTACCAAAATGTTTTGGATCACGTCCCATGGTGGGCACAGTTTGGACGGGTGTTTGCTGACAAAATCAATCACACTCTGCAGGTCTGCTGTCCGAGATAGCAGCCGAGCCGTGGCTTTGATTAAACGTTTTCTGTTTCTGCTAATTTGCCCATTATTTACAGCAACCATTGGTGGCTAGCTGTGTTTGCATGACGGCAGCCAGGCGACTGGTAGGTGTCCCTGCAGCGTGGTGCAGCCTATACGTGGGCTCACAAACGGATCCCGACAGAGCTGGTGATCAAGGCTAATGAGATGTTTGCCCAACGCAGTGCCAACGGCTGAGACGTTGGCCCAGCATTGGGTAAACATCTATAGGGCTCCCCGGCTCCGCTGATCTTGATCCTGGCCAGACGGCGACAGGCATTGCGCACTGCCAGTCATTTCCCCAGAGGTACACTACCGGTTTCGACAATGGCGTGACTGGCATGCGCTATGGTGCGCCATGCCGGCTGTAGCCGCTCCTGTTACCAGTGCAACTACTGCCAGACGAGCAAGAGTCACCAGCCAATAGGGAAGAAAGTCTGGTAAAGAAATACTCCATGCACTCATGCACACTGCGACGCAGGCACTAAATGTCGTCTGCCATACAAGGCTGCAGGGAAAGTTACGCACTCCCAAACGGGTTCGTTATGCCAGCATAGAGCCATTTATTTGTATTTGTGTCGCAGTTAAAGCCCTTTAAATGTCGTTCTTCATATCGCAGATCACATTTTCACCAAATAAAGATTTAAGCCACGCCACCAACCTGTCAGGCTAGATCAACACATGCCCCAAACCTCTAATTCCAACCAAATCAGGTACAGATGCTGACTTGACATTGAGCCAGAAACACCATGCTCAGTGACTATATGTTTTTAAATAGTTTTGCAAGCTCTGCATCTATCTCAACTAGGCTGCCTCCTTAATGGCTGCCTGGTTTTAAATAAAGCTATGTTAAACCATGAAATACCGGGGCAATGGGTAAA
Organism: Flabesymbios commensalis; assembly: GCA_964017125.1. Taxonomy (NCBI): domain Eukaryota; kingdom Metazoa; phylum Annelida; class Polychaeta; order Terebellida; family Flabelligeridae; genus Flabesymbios; species Flabesymbios commensalis. The sequence goes on along the minus strand of OZ024902.1, from coordinate 26,548,731 downwards.
CACAATTCATTTATCATATAACTGAGCACTGGCTCACTATGTTCAGATAACGACGAAAGAGCCACCTTGTGACTAACAGTAATTTTACCGTCAATGTAAAATTATTAAGCATCCCCGATGAATATCTGGATACTCATAGTGTTTAGCATTTCCCGTCCCCGCCACCGTCGCCGCGAGCGTATATATCAATTTAGCGCTCACTAAAAACTTAGCTAATGAAAAAATAATTCGCATGTATATATATGATTTATGTGACAGGGCACCGAGCCATAAACGGCCATTTTCCCAGTTGGCCGCCCAAAGAGCTTGTGGGCAAAATATAAGCCTTTGGTTGATTCTCTTGGTATTTCTTAGGATCTTATTAGCTTTTGCGATGGGTCCATTAAAACAAAAAGGCTGCCGCAGCCATTTAATAAAAAAATTGACGTGGGGGAGTCATTATTTTCTTCTTGTTTTTTTATATATACTGCAGTTAAAAAATGTTTCGGGGGAACATTTGGTGGGGTGGACTGTCCTGGAAATAACTAACCGGGATGATTTTAATGTGTTCTTGCCAAAAACAGTCACATCTAGTTTAAATTAAAATTCCGATATTCTTATTAGTTTGGAAAGCAACTATTAATTTAAAAGGACCTGTGACAAAGTGTAGGCCTAGCCCAAGCACTCACTGAGCAAATAATTATTGTTCTCAATAGAGGAAATGCAAGGTGTTAGAAAGTGAGTTTACTGTCACTCTGTGCACGTGTATCAGATGTATGGTGGCTTAACCCTTTAAGTCCTCACGATGCATTAAAGCATCATGTTGCATCCATGAAAACAGATTAAATTTTCCTACAAACAAGGGTTTTAGAATAAAAATTTCCATGAAACTGGTTTACCAATACATGTCAATTTTCTTCATTTTTTCACTGACATCAAATCATTTTCATCCACTACAAGTCGAGAATTGCGACAGCAATTCGCGGCTTGTAGTGGATGAAGATGACAACGGTAAACTCAGGCTTGAAAGGGTTAACATCATGGCGTCAAGGCCACTGATTTGAGCGGCCGTTGATACACTGTTTCGTGTTGATTTTTGAATAAATAGAAACAATACATACAACCATAGTATCAAAACATAATACGTTCGCATAACGTCGTTTTTTATTACAAGCAGCGCAATACAGACCATGCTGTAGGTTTGTTTGAGATCCTGGTGGGCTCATCATATCTGTGGCTGGATGAGTCACTTGAGGGGCTGATGAGAGTCAGCCACAGGCGTGAATGATGGAAAACTCTGGCATTATTAATTAGTAATGTGCCATGATGGTCCACAGGGATCGTGATGGTATCCCGATGAGACCAATATCAGATTCACTGTTTTGACTGAGATAATAGTTTTCACATCTGGGCTGAAAACTGACGCACATTAAAGAATTCTTATTCCGCTGTGAATTGTAATTCAATGGGGTGATTTACATTTTTACACGGTGGGTCTAGCAGACAAACAACTATTTAGCTGCACATGTTTTATTTCATCCTTTTTTTATGACCGCCTGGCATGATCATTAAATTGCTAATCCCATCCACGTGCAAAATCCGCTTGACTGTTTTCTTGAGAGCGATCCGGCAGCATGATGCGTCCCCCATGAGAAAAGCACAATGCGGAGAAGGCGAAGAATTCGTGATCGATAAAGTTTAGAACGATATGCTTGCCAGCTGCCGAACTATCAGCATTGGATAGCCACTACCATGTTTTGAATTTATCATATTTTTGACAAATCAGAATGATAATCTGTGCATTTCTGCAAACACGAGGCATTTACCCCATGTTGTTGTAATGTTGAGCCAGCGTCGCAGACGATGGTCCTAGATTACAGCAACATTTTGTCAATGCTTCGTGTTTGCTGGGATGTAAGCAAAGCCATAATTATTATACATAATTAATAATCGTGTACTATTATTTTATTCTCAACAGCGACTCGACCTTGAAATTTATTCAAATTTTCAGCCACTTGAAGTTGTGTCGCGCTACCGCGACCCACAACTTGAAGTGCTCGAAAATCACTCTTATTTGTTTATTTTGAACACAAATATTTGCAAATATTGATGTTTAGACACACATTTCTTCCCCAATAAAATGATTTGGTCGACTAATAAAACAGATTAAACGTCATATCCACGACACACATCATTTCATAGAGTGATAAGAGCTGGGCGACCCTACGAATACCCGCAAAATGGTCCAACACTATGGTGTAATGTTCCACGATAATTGACCAGCTGACCATGACGTCATAACATCGCACTCACTCAGGGAAACTGTCACTGCTGAATGCAGGACTGTATCCCTGCAAACGGCAGACGGCTGCCCAGGGATGGCTCAATCCAGAAAAAAAAATATTCACCCAATGTTGGTACAATGTAAGTCCACCGTCTGCGACGGTGGACATACATTGTACCAACATTAGATGAACATCTTGTGTCTGCTGGGAATGTAGGGTTGTAAATGGTCAGAAAAAGACCAGCGTATTACCAACGTCTCCTGCTTCTGGTATCTGGTCGACTGTGAGCCACGTGGGCGTTTTGTTCTCTGTGGCTTCCTTTCAGATGTTTTTTTTTCCAGTACACAGCCTAGATCATGAAATATGTAGGGTCTGTCTCACTTGTTCAGAAATATTCATGTGACTGCGTGTCTAATGGACTTACGTGTCCGGTCCTGAGCTGGGTCGAACCCAACTGTAGTTATTATTATTATTATCATTATTGCGTCATTTATTTTTCTGTTCAAGGACTGTTCTAGGATTAACCAGTGAGATAAGAAATATGTGGTTATTAAGGCTGGATTCACTAAACCAATCACATATTTGGGTTAGGTATTGTGTTATGTCTCATAATAACCATGTAATCATAGTTCTATATTGTTTGTTTGACTGAAAAAACACATCACAATGCTCAACACTGTAAATTAGTATAAATTTGAGAAGTAGAAAGTGTTGCGAAATATAAAAATGGTAAAATCCACCTATATTCAGGATGGTGTCTACTGGTAAAGATGTGATATTGGCCGCTCTAGCAAGTTAAGTCGATGATATTGATTCAATTGATTCAATATTATACCCATGGCCTACACTCGTCACCACAATGAAATGACGGTTGTTGGCCTAATGTTTGTAGCCACAAAACGATATATTTGTGAAGACGACTGTAGAACTGTATGATTGTAGCCACAAAACGATATATTTGTGAAGACGACTGTAGAACTGTATGATCGGATCATGTATATCGCAGCTCGCATCTTTCATATCTCAGTTCAGGATGTACAAAAGATTCGTATGACATATAGACGTAGGCCTACTGTAGGCCCTACGGCTGATGCGGGAAGCGCCCAGTCTATGAATTGAGTCCGCACAGTACGTACCGGTACGTATTGTTCGGATTGCAATTCGGCTGGTGCGGTTCATGCATAGCAGCTATTCTTACGGTTCGGATGTCATACGTATAGACTATTATGCTGTCCATGCATAGTCTTTCACTGATCCGAACCCAACGAACTGCTACGTATCTATACATATCTGATCTGTACAATCCGAATTGAGATACACACCATACGAATCTCAAGCAGTAGGGAGTGATTCGGTCGGTCCGTCAATTTTTTCAACATGCTAGAAAAACCCCGTGCCCTCCCGAACCGCAACGCACCATACAAACTGTACGAATCTACTCCCTGATTCCGGAAGGCGATTTATAGAGATTCGTATCCCGTTAGAAAAGGGTGTAAGTCCCGTCGATTTGTTACATGTTACGGACGACCGGACGGACGGACGGACGGACCGACGGACGAGCAAACGAACGAACGAGCGAGTGGGAGCACGGACGTATGAGCGAACAAACAAACGAATGGACAGACGGCAGGACGCTGAACTCGCCGTTTAGCAACACACGCACTCACTCAGTTTAATTTTAAACATAAGCATAAAATATACATTTAAGAAAACTATTCTCCTCGGTTACCTATACGGTACTTTGGCCCCTACGCATGAACTTTAAAATTTGGGACGAATTATAACCCCCCCCCCCCAAAGAAAAAAATTTGATTAAACGGAATACAGTTTTCATTGTTTTGTCATAACCGGGTTTATTTATCACTGTTTATTTTCAACAGCTTTCAATATAGGCCTATATAGAATGAAACACTCATTGAATGCAATATAATTTTGGTAACAACAAAATCAAATTTGACCAGTGTATAGGGTCTAATAGCAATGTGTATCAAAACACGTTTTGTGTATTGTTGCTCATTTGCGCTGCAAAAACGCGGATCTTGCCAAATTGACTGTATGTACGGTGAACATGGATGCAGGACGGCAACTTGACCGGCTCATTAAGCAGCGGTAAAGTGCCTGCAAAATGACCAAACAGAAGCAGCAGCTCTGCATCAGGCAGTGTACCTTAAGCCTTATAGGCCGGTATGGCGACCGAGGCTCATTTTTACAGCTCGTAAAGACGACCCGATCACTGGCGACCCACTTCTGGGTATCTGCGACGAAGGCTGAGGCGGCGCGATATTAAACTGGCGGGTACATTGGTGCAGTCAATCACCGTTCTGGTTTTTAACGGCACAAATGTGGGAGAGAGTCGCGAAATAGAGGCAGACGCGGAGACTCAGTCTGCGAGATGGAGGTGCGAGTTCATTATAACTGTACGGTGACCTTAGTGATTCGTGCCCGAACGTTGGCACAATATTGGGCCAGGTGGCCCAATATTGTGCCAACGCTCGGGCAGCATCTGGGAGGGGTGGCTGACGTTCCGGTTTGTCTGAGAGATCCATGGACCCCGGACACCGTACGACCACCACGGGAGCACTGATCTCGAAAGGAACCTTGTGGAGGCCGCCGCCGCTCCAGAACCGGCTGGGTCCGGATTCGGATTTACGGCCTGCAAGAATGCTGCCGCCCTGTATGCGGCGTGGTGGCAGGAATGCCTAATATCCCGGCGGCGTACGACAAACTCTGCTCCAAGAGCAATCACCAGATCACGGAATCTGTGGTGTTTTTAAGCAGAACGTGACCCAGTGTTTTTTGCCGGGGCGCAGGTCAAGAAAACTGTCGCAGTACGTGCCGTAGCAATGCGTAATTAAAGCCTGTGAAGATAGTGTCATCTAATCAGAGAGGAGAGAGAGTAAAAAACCATGATCTGGATTCAATCGATATCATCATGTTCAGAGTTTCACTGCATACCGTTATTTAAAACAGTCGTAATCGCATTTTATATTTATCATATATAATCTGTTTTATTATATTTTCTCAATTGCACAATAGTTATAGAGGCCTATAGCTGCCTAATGTCTACAGGGGCCTATGGAGGAAGCGCCACACTTTATCATGTTTTCAACTCGGGAGTTCCCTCTAGGTCAACATCTCGTGCCTTCTGTAAAACGTGCACAGACGTTGCTCGAGGCAACATTCATTTAATTCCCCATGACATACAACCCTACGTGCAGAAGGCCGGGACAGGCTGCTTTTTCAGGGCAGGTTTTTTTCGCTAGAAAATTATGGTCACGTCCCGCAGTCTACGCGGAAAGAAGCATGCATGTTTAATTGGACCGCTCTTAATGATCAATACATCATTTGAAATTTAATCAAGGATCTAAAAATACTCGGCACGTACCTCCGTATCTGGCTTATCTGGGCCGCGGGGAGCCGTGTTATCGCTGCTGTATACGCAAGAGAATCCAGGCAAAAAAAATATTACGCTGGAAATTATCCACGTCTCGCGGTGCTGCGTAGAATAATATTTGTGTATTTTATGGGATTTTTATTATCTCACGAAAAAAGTTCCTAAACAAAACAAAGCTTCATTTAACGTGAAAAAGTGCACTAAACAGACATTGTCGTTAAGTTATTGCTCATTTCTTTGAATATTTTTACCACTGAAATACGTTGTGAAAGTTTGTACCAATATAAAATTATTATGCGATTGTGGACACCTTTGTAGATTTGTCATGCAAACTTAACCCTCGATGCGCTAAATTATACAATTTAATTTGTACCCACATAATGTTGTGTCCCGCTATCACGACCCACAGTAAGTGGGTAGAAATAAAATATTACATTTGTAAAAAAGCTATTTCAATGCTTATTTCTCTTTTAGATTTTCTTTTTAACCCTTTAAGCCCTCATGACGCATTAAAGCATCATTTTACATCCCTGAAAACACAATTTATTTCCCTACAACTAAGGGTTTTCGAAGGGAAATGTCCATGAAATTGGTTTTTCAATACATGGCGATTGTCTTAAATTTTTCAGCCACATCAATTCAACGGCTATTGATGCGATTGGCACTTTAAGGGTTATCAAGGTTCCCGCTAAACGAGTTTTTTGTTTCACGTCGCCATGTAGACGTCGCTCAAACCCGTTGTTCAAGCCACTATAACTATAGTCTTTATGAACCACAACCAAATACATCAGCGTACTACTTTATCTAATTTCGTGATAGGAAATATGTCGCAATCTTTAGTGGTAGAGAACATGTGTAGTAAATTTGAACGCTTTCCCTGTTGTAAGGTCTTACGGAACAGTTATTGTTTGTTATAAGCCCAATTATTCGGGGCAGTGTATGTGTCCATGTTACGTTGCTGTGACAGAACATATCATTCCAGCCCTTTCACCGCTAGGCACGACTGTAGTCGCTGTCAATCCATTTTATTAGCCCATTAAATCACTGTAATCAGTGGTTATTTGCAAATGTGGTCTCAAATAAACATGTGATATGCGTAATTTTCACCCACTTGAAGTTGTGGGTCGCGGTAGCGAGCCACAACTTCAAGTGGGTGAAAATTTAAATTCTATATTTTAGAGCATTAAGGGCTGATACGTTTACATGATAAATTTATTTTAGTACACTCGTTTATAATCGTAATTGACAGAATATAGTAGTCCAATTTGAGCTTAAAACCAAACATTTTTTTATGCGGTGAACATTTATGAACACGAACATCGTGATCCCCATAGCTCAGTGGAAATTTGAGTACGAAGGAGAAGGCCATGCCGCCCGAAGCAATGAGTGGCAAACCCCATATGTGCTGTGCGACAGCCACGTCAGGCCAGGACAACAGATCGACAGCCTGCTCGACCAACATGTACGTGTTTTTATCGCCAATCTGCAATGGCAATGAAAGTTGTTATGTTGAAAAACGTCTGGTATCGATTTGTTATGATGCAATTTATCAATCCTAACTGATATTACTAGCTTTGGGCTACAGTATTAATATGTCGATAGTGGAACGAGTTAGGAGCTCTACTACTTGACCAATTATTGTTGTCACATTTAATCACACGAGGGAACTAGCTGTTGATTACCCCCGTCATTTCGTTGTTATTCAAATGAGAGTGTCGTATGTGTGTCGTATTTGAGTAGATTATACGACATTATTGTTGCTAGGGGTTTTATATATGGGCCTACAATTGTGGAGTTTTTAGGCTGCCTGCTGATGCATGAGGCCCTATTTTTACCCGTGTTTTATACACTGAAGGAGTAATACATTCAAACTGTCGTCGATTTTTGCAACGTCCGTAACTATAATTGATGCTAAGCCGTCGTAGAATTATATGATTTTACTTTGTACACTAGAGATATTCGCTGTCAAATCCTTGGGTACAAAGCGTGTTCCCATCACATTATATTTAGACTTAACGTCAATAACGTTGATTTAAAATGAGAGCAACGTCGCGCGCGACGTTGCTTCCACTTTAGATCAACGCGTGCACCTCGTGTATTATCACTTTGGCTAGTTACCTTCATATTTGATGAGTGTGTGGTAGTGCCACAAGCTGGTCGCTTCATCTTGCGTGTCGTCACTGCTGGTGAAGTGCAGGCGCACTGAGTTGTATCGCGAGCGGTAGAGATGAGTGACTCTGCCTGGCATGGCGACGCCTGCAGTGGCAGAAGACGCGGGCAGGAGACCGCCGTGCAAATGCTTGTGGTGCTGGCAGAGGGAGAATTTCTTCACGTCCTCGCCGTCCTGTATGACAGCAAGAAGACCACATCTGTTGCTGCCACTTGCACTGCCCCCCGGGTTTGTCCTTCTACCCTGTGGTGTGGCGTCCACCACACCTGCCTGACCGCCACCCCCGGCCATGGCCAGCGCGCGCTCAGAGTATGCGAAGTGGTACAGGGTGAAGTTGATTACTTGGCCTGGTTGTGTGTGCACGTGTAGTGGGCAGGCCCTGGTGCCCAGACCTGCCGAGGCCTTCACGGTGGTCGTAGCCAAGTACCCCACATCTGATTCCGCCTCTAAAGTACCAGCCCTGCTACAGCGACTGGACGGCGTGTTGACCACTGTAAAAAAAAAAAAATACCATTGATCACACAATATGGTACATTTAAACAAGCCAAAGCTACAATTACTATTGTTTCAACTCCCATATAAAATCGACAGTTAGAAATGGAGAAGCTGCTATACCAGAAATTGGTCAGTTCAACCTAATTACACTATTAAAGGGACTAGCCCAGGTCTAAAATCATCAAAAAATCGGTGATTTTATTTTGGCTTCTTAATATGACCATATGATGTAAACATGTCCATAGACTAGAACTGCAAACGTTTTTAATTTTTGTACTGCGCATTCACCAGTTAGGCTAGATATAAAGACGAACTTCCTGATTTCTAACTATTGACAACCATGTCAAAAATAAGAAATACGGGAATATCGTCTCTATATCTAGCCTAACTGGTGAATGCGCAGTACAAAAATTAAAAACTTTTGCAGTTCTAGTCTATGGACATGTTTACATCATATGGTCATATCATAGATTAACCACATATGGTTAATCTATGGTCATATTAAGAAGCCAAAATAAAATCACCGATTTGTTGATGATTTTAGACCTGGGCTAGTCCCTTTAACCGCCAAATTATTCAATTTGAATTTTCACCCACTTGAAGTTGTGTCTCGCTGACGCGGTCCACAACTTCAAGTGAGTGACAATTACTCAGATTTGACAAAATGGTGGTCAACTCTTTTCATATCTTGCTGGTTGATGTCACATTTTATCTTTAACATATTTAAAATGTCGTACTTAATGTGCTAAAAAAAAGTGAAGACCAGAATATATGCGGCACCGGCGGTTAAAGGGTTAAACATAGCATGGCCTTAAAGACTGAAGTGAGCTTGTTAGAGAGTGGAGATAATTGATTTCAATGTTCCCCTGCATATCTACCGCCTCATGGGGCAGTTTAACGACGTATCTGCCACTTTACAAATATACATGAGTTTGTGGCAGATACGTTCCTATTCATCACCCAATAACTTACCAGAGAATGCTGTATTTATAGCATTATTATATAGCCTATCATCGCTCATTGCAGAACATTATTCTTGTAATGTTATTGTAACCCCCAGCTGTAATGCTGTTTTTATAGCAAAGCATACCTAACATCGCTCATTATAGACAATTGATCTTGTAATGTTTTTGTAACCCCAGCTAAGGCTGTATTTATAGTAAAGCATACCTAACATCGTTCATCATAGAACCAATCTTGTAGGCTAATGTTATTGTATCCCTTAGATAATGCAGTATATAGCATAGCATGCCTATCATCGCTCATTATGGAACGTTGATCTGGTAATTTAATTGTAACCCCCATTTAGTGCTGTATATATAGCAAAGTAGGCCTATCATCGCTAATTATGGAACGTTGATCTGGTAATGTTATTGTAACCCCTAGCTAATGCTGTGTTTATAGCATAGCATATCTATCATCGCTCATTATGGAACATTGATCTGGTAATGTTATTGTAAGCCCTAGCTAATGCTGTGTTTATAGCATAGCATACCTACCATCGCTCATTATGGAGAATTGATCTGGTACTGTTATTGTAAGCCCTAGCTAATGCTGTGTTTATAGCATAGCATACCTATCATCGCTCATTATGGAACATTAATCTGGTGATGTTATTGTAACCCTATCTAATGCTGTGTTTATAGCATAGCATACCTACCATCGCTCATTATGGAGAATTGATCTGGTAATGTTATTGCATACATATTTGGAACTTTCAACTATATAAATACATGTGTTGTTTTCACTCTAGTTCCACGCCATATAATCCCATTTTAGATCATGTAATTTAGCATTTTATATTCAACAGTGTTTTATAATAGCTTTATCCAATCATCTACTTCTGTTTCGTGTTGGGGATATTTGTTTATATGTAGCAAAATACCAGATTCCATTCCAATTGGGCAGCTTCGTTTCCATAGTCTAGGTTTATAGTAGTTTTAACAGTGTGAAACCAATGGTCGTGTTCTACATCTGCTTTTTGAAATTGGGATGGGTGGGGGGTGGGATGGTGATGGTTGTCCGTTATTATGTTCGTATATATGTGGGTAATCTATGAATGGCAGGGCGCGCCACAAACAATCTCACATTACATTGTGATCAGCTCTGTCAGGAGGACGCCGCTAGTTTATGCCGGGGACGGACACGGGGCACGATTACCCTGATGTTTAACAAGTCCCATTGGATAGGATAAATCTTTCTGTGGAAGGGATATTGTTTTGTTTTCCTTAGATATCATTGCTAATGGCCCCAGGGCGTATGTAGCAGGTTCAGAGGAATCTATATCATTCCTCGCAGTGGCACGGTATCTGGTAAACAAGAATACCGACCCCCGCGACCATTAGACAATATTCCAGGAGAGTTACTTTCAACACGAGTGGAGGCCCTGGGGACCATGCCACTAAGAACCTTAAAATTAAATTAACTTTCTCTTATTTACATAAAAAAGTTTATTTTAACTTTTCAAATGGAAATTAGAGAAATTTAAGATAATCTTAATTATAACATTTTTAGCAGGATGGTTCCTTGATGCAGTGGTTAAAGCTGCCTGCCCGGAAAGTCGGAGATCGCGGGCTCGTCACCAGCTCTGACATTAAGATTTCAAAAAAATAAACGAATTTCCCCCGCTCACTCGTAAAAATTCAGTATTGTCGACAGCCTCTGTGACCGAGAGGTGGCGCAGACCGCCAGCGCTCAAATTTTTGTGTTTTAGAGTGTCATTTCATTTATCGCACCATCCTCGGGAGGTTCTCCTAGCCCAGTTTAGCCTATATGTGCACAAATTCATTGACCATAAACACAATTGTGTTATTTTTTTGAGTTTGTATTTTAAGTAGGTAATTGAAGAGATAGAGATTAAAATGATATGAAATATATGGTGATTTTGTGCAATCTTTATACATGTAGGCCTACATATAAGAAATCCGCAAGAGTTTACCAGAGAAAGACAACGAGATAACCCATGACATTATCAAGATGGAATTAAACCCGGATATTGGTGTTTTAAGACCTCTTGCCAAATTAGTCAATTTGAATTTTCACACACTTGAAGCTGTGTCTCGCTGACGCGATCCACAACTTCAAGGGAGTGAAAATTATTCAGATTTGACAAAATGGAGGTCAACTCTTTTCATATCTTGCTGGTTGATGTCACATTTTATCTTTACCATATTTAAAATGTCGTACTTAATGTGCTAAAAAAAGTGAAGACCAGAATATATGCGGCACCGGCGGTTAAAGGGTTAAACATAGCCTTAAACATGGCCTTAAAGACTGAAGTGAGCTTGTTAGAGAGTGGAGATACTTGATTTCAATGTTCCCCTGCATATCTACCGCCTCATGGGGCAGTTTAACGACGTATCTGCCACTTTACAAATATACATGAGTTTGTGGCATATACGTTCCTATTCATCACCCAATAACTTAACAAGAGTATTTATAGCATATATAGCCTATCATCGCTCATTACAGAACATTATTCTTGGTATGTTATTGTAACCCCCAGCTGTAATGCTGTTTTTATAGCAAAGCATACCTAACATCGCTCATTATAGACAATTGATCTTGTAATGGTTTTGTAACCCCAGCTAAGGCTGTATTTATAGTAAAGCATACCTAACATCGTTCATCATAGAACATTGATATTGTAGGCTAATGGTATTGTAGCCCTTAGATAATGCAGTATATAGCATAGCATGCCTATCATCGCTCATTATGGAACGTTGATCGGGTAATTTTATTGTAACCCCCATTTAGTGCTGTATATATAGCAAAGTAGGCCTATCATCGCTCATTATGGAACGTTGATCTGGTAATGGTATTGTAACCCCTAGCTAATGCTGTGTTTATAGCATAGCATACCTACCATCGCTCATTATGGAGAATTGATCTGGTAATGTTATTGCATACATATTTGGAACTTTCAACTATATAAATACATATGTTGTTTTCACTCTAGTTCCACACCATATAATCCCATTTTAGATCATGTAATTTAGCATTTTATATTCAAAATACCAGATTCCATTCCAATTGAGCAGCTTCGTTTCCATAGTCTAGGTTTATAGTAGTTTTAACAACGTGAAACCAATGGTCGTGTTCTACATAGATCTGCTCTTTCAGATTGGGATGGGGGGGGGGGGGGTGATGTTTGTCCGTTGTTATGTTCGTTTATATGTGGGTAATCTATGAATGGCAGGGCGCGCCACAAACAATCTCACAGTACATTGTGATCAGTTCTGTCAGGAGGACGCCGCTAGTTTATGCCGGGGACGGACACGGGGCACGATTACCCTGATGTTTAACAAGTCCCATTGGATAGCATAAATCGTTCTGTGGAAGGAATATTGTTTTGTTTTCCTTAGATATCATTGCTAATGGCCCCAGGGCGTATGTAGCAGGTTCAGAGGAATCTATATCATTCCTCGCAGTGGCACGGTATCTGGTAAACAGGAATTCCGACCCCTGCACCCGTTAGAAAATATTCCAAGAGAGTTACTTTCAACACGAGTGGAGGCCCTGGGGACCATGCCACTAAGAACCTTAACATTAGGATTAAATTAACTTTCTCTTATTTACATAAAAAAGTTTATTTTAACTTTTCAAATGGAAATTAGAGAAATTTAAGATAATCTTAATTATAACATTTTTAGCAGGATGGTTCCCTGATGCAGTGGTTAAAGCTGCCTGCCCGGAAAGTCGGTGATTGCGGGTTCGTCACCAGCTCTGACATTAAGATTTCAAAAAAATAAACGAATTTCCCCGCTCACTCGTAAAAAATCAGTATTGTCGAGAGCCTCTGTGACCGAGAGGTGGCGCAGACCGCCAGCGCTCAAATTTTTGTGTTTTGGAGTGTCATTTCATTTATCGCACCATCCTCGGGAGGTTCTCCCAGCCCAGTGTAGCCTATATGTGCACAAATGTGGCATAGAGTCCCATTCATTCATTGACCATAAACACAATTTATGTTATTTTTTTGAGTTTGTATTTCAAGTAGGTAATTGAACAGATAGAGATTAAAATGATGAAATATATGGTGATTTTGTGCAATCTTTATACATGTAGGCCTACATTTAAGAAATCCGCAAGAGTTTACCAGAGAAAGACAACGAGATAACCCATCCCGGTTATTGTTGTTTTAAGACCTCTTGTGTTATTGTATGTATTTTCTGTCCATTTATCTACTGCATCATTTCAAATAGAATTTTCTAGTAAAATATAAAGCGACATCTTAGAAATGATTGGTAAATCATTTGTTATTATAAAACTGGCTATTATATCTTTGTTCATACATGTTTCAATGATGTGATGCAATAAAATATCATTCATCATTGTCGAAATGGATTAATTATATCAGTTTGTGTAATGTGAAATGTCTTTTTGACTAATTAAGTTAAAACTCCAGTGACAATGAGTTTCCTTGGCAGAAACATTGCAGCCAATCCATCTCAAAAACGATCTTCACAACTGTGATTATTTGATTAACAAGTTAGATCTCACGACCACATTAATCAGATTATTTCATTACTATTGGCGAATTTTCCGAATCAAATTACCCAAGCAATTAATATAACTGAGAATACGTGACAAGATGGTCGACCGTAAGAAAAGAGGTTATTAACGGCTCTGTATAGAATGATTCAGCGCAATAGGGGAAACTCTGCTAACAATGTTTTTATATTGCTTGTACACTGACAAATTTAGGCCACTCTTATAACATTATGGATATAATAATGATAGAAAACTATACAATTCCAAGCAAAGGTTTTTAACGCAGTTCTCTGTCGCGGCAACGACGCAAGTAGGTGAGAAAATAATTTAGAAAATAAGCTGCATGTTTAGCAATCCGAAGCCTACGAATACGGGCCTAGGTAAAATAATGTACTCTTGTATTACACATCCCACGAAACAGCAGGGACATTGAGAACACAGACTACCTTTTTTTCTTAATCGCTTCTCATCAACAATTTTTGAATTTGGTATCCGATTGTTAAATTATTATCAGACTAAAAATGATTACTGGCCTAAAAAAAACACTAACTGTTGATTCACGATGGTGAGCTTTGACGTTTATTCGTCCATGCTCCAACGTGGGTAATGTTATATTATAAAAAAAGGGGCTGGAAACTCGGATCGTCATAAACATACACATTATGGAACCGTTTCATTAACCGGTGTAGTGAATGCAGATGTACAGAGATACTGCGAACGTATTGTGGAGCCTGGGTCTTTTTTATTATTGATCTCAATGACGTAATTAGCTTTTCAAAGTTTTGTGCGATTGTGCAGTAGTTTTGTGCAATTGTGCAGGTTTCCATTATTCATATAATAGGAGTCACATAAAATGCCGATGACTGTGCGTTGCTAATGAAATAGATCCACTGACTACATATAATGATTGTTATTTCAATCAGTTTGTCTTGCCGTGGGTAATAAGCAATCCACAAAAACATGATTTGATCTGATGCTCGATCCGGTTACTAACAATCATTAATTAAATTAGTCGTCTATGTTATTGTAGTTAACCCTTGTCCTGCTAGACCCGGATATATACGGTTTTAAGCATATTTTAAGCCAAATAATATGTCACTGAAATGGACAATACAGTTTGTGGTAGATGCTCAGTTAGGCAAATAACGCAATTTGGAAGATGTATATTTTCGAAAAATATCTATATTTTTCGTCATTTGAAGCTGGAAATTGCGTTAGCAATTCCAGCTTCAAATGACGAAAAATACAATTGAAACAATTCAGCAGGACGCATAACTACCATAAAGTCAAGGAACTGCTCTCTAATCACAATCTCCTGTTATTCAAAAGGTAATGGATTTACCTTTTCTTGCGGCAAGATTGCCATTAGAATATAGTATCGACTCTCGCTGATGAATTACTTGATCAGCTTGATAATTATTATTAATTACATCAGCAGAGCAAATGACATTGTTTTTATGAAGAATACAATGAATAAAGTTACATAATTCTACAGCAATGTCTAAAGGGCGGACGCTCTCTCCGAATGTGTAACCATCTAAAACATACCAGCTTCTAATTAATAAAAAATAAATATTATTCGTGTGCACATGTCCGCGTTGATAAACGGACACAAATATTATGGTCAGATGATCTGCACTTTCAGAAGACTTTGATTTTTGTCACAAATTTACTTTATTTGTATCCCGAGCTACATGATCCTTAGTGTATTTACACTGTCATTCCGCACATTGCAATCATTTAAGAATGTTTCAAATAGTTCGGGTATCAAATGTCAAGCATTGATAGTTGGCAAGTTGGCATAATTTTGACATTTCCATTTGAAAAGCGCCATAATATGGCGCTTTTCAAATAGAAATGTCAAAATTATAATTTGTGTATATTGTACAGAGATTCTACTTTTTGAGTGTCGTTTGTGCTCCTATAGGGGTGTTGATGTTATGTTAAGCCTGTGAATGGCTGCGCTTGTTGTGGATCTGGTGTCTGCTAATTGGACGTGCATTACAGGAGACTGCGGACGCAGGGATCACTGATGTCAGCTATGAACGAGCGATCCTCCTGCATCTCAGGTGATTCAACCTTCAAACCCATAGTTAATCACCAACGCTGCAGTCTCCGCTAACTAAAGACAACACCATCATCCGCGTTAAAATCACCCCCTCCCCTGGGCTTATTAAAGGGACATATCTTCCACTTTGAAAATAGGCAGATGAGTCCCTTTAACCTTTATAGCGCGGGGGTCGACTTTAGACGACAGAATCTAAATTCGGACGTCTAAAGTCGATCCCCTTCTGAATTCTGACGTCTAAAGTCGATCCGGCACTGTAAGAGTGAAAATATTTATACTGTTCGAAGACCCATAACATAGGTATTCAAATGAAGCAGAAAGAGCTAACTAAGACAAATTAAAAAAACTTTTGTTCTCCATGGTTTATACAAAAATCCCAATGGGCGATATGTAAATCCCAATGAGCGATATGTGGCCATGTAGCTAATCCCTTTTGTATTCCACACGATTAACTCTTAAACACCGGGCTCGACTTCAGTCGTCAGAATCTGACGTCTGTAGACGTCAGATTCTGACGACTAAAGTCGATCCCCACACTGTAAGAATAAAAATATTCCTAATGGTCGTAGACCCATAACATAGGTATCCAAAAGAATCAAAAAGAGCTAACGAAGGCATTTATGATGATTTCAAATTGAAAAGTACCCTTTCGCCTTCAAGTTTTTCATAAAACAAATCCAGCAGAAATTGTATAGAGGTGAAATTTTTGTATGTATAAAATCGCAAACCGTCTTATGCCTGATGCCTGTTATAATTCCCGATATTATGCATTTCTGGTCTTAAATGCTAACTTTGACCAGATCATGAATCATATTCATAATATTGCAGATCGCTCTATCACTTGCAAGGATGCAGATTAGCACAGTTCAAGAACGTATCTCCACCACATTAGTTGGTGAATTGGTCGCGTGAGACCGCATCCTCAGCAAACACGAGTATTTGACCCAATGTGTTTCAATATTGGCCCACCGCCAACGGCGCTGGACCAACATTGAAACAACATTAGGTCAAGTCCTCGTGTTTGCTGAGTCGGTCCATTTTATGATTTCATGTTAAGATGGGCGCACGTCAACGTGAACAGAGTGTCATTATCTGCAGGGGTATTCATACATTGCTCCCATCTGAAGGCGGACACACTGATACAGAGTTGCTGGGTATTCAACAAAACCTGTCTTTTTCGTGAGATGGAGATCGCTTCATAACGTTTGGATCTTGTTCAAATCCTTCTCTTAGAAACGTGATCTAGTCAATTTTGGATTTGGGCACAAATAGCACAAAGCTTAATGGTCTGTGGTCATGTACTCATGTATTATGAGGACAAGGAACGCGCTATTGATCGCACGACCCCATGCACATGCACGGTGTAATTAAGAGCTCATTATTAATTAAAAGCTACTGTTTCATCTACATCAAACATTGTATCGCGCCGGCGATCTATGACTTAACGATGGTTAAAATGACAACATTATAATAAAAAGCAGGAAGACAAAATCAACCAAATTAATGCAATAAAAGTGATGACATTAGAATTTTAATCTTAATGTAAATTTTATTTAAAAATTAACGTTAAGTATTCTACTCAAATTAGGCTCCCCATGCATATATTGAATAAATTACCCAGTAAGCACGAGACGTTGAACCAATGTTGTTTTATTAATGGCCCATCGTCTACCACGTTGGTCCAACAATAAAACAACATTGGCTCAATGTCTCGTGTTTACTGGAAAGGGGTCTGCGCTCCTCTGAAAGATCTTTTGTTTTACAGTGTATGGTAAATTATAATGGTGTGTGAGATTTTTCAATAGTTAAAAGCCGGTAAGTTGTATTTGGGTTGAAACTAGTTTCAAAGTTAATAAAATTTAACTATTTTACACTATTGAAAAATCTCACACACCATTGGGAATCCAAGTGTTAATTAATGGTGATCCTTACCGGGGATACAGTCATGCGTTGCCTCCAGGTAGGCAGTCAGATCGGCGGGGCAGGGCTCCACGTTGCCGCGCAGCTCTGAGATGTCGAAGATACACTGCTGTCGTCCGGAGCAGCGTGCGTCCACGATGTCCAGGACTTCGGTGGCACATCCTATGTAGCCGTAGTCCCTCATTACACACTTGCCCTCCACCACCATGCGTCCGTAGCGGGCCCTACGCATCAGGATCACCTCATTCATCCCGCAAGTTATGTTCAGAGCCTCGAACTGACAGTACGCCGCCATCACACCTGACAAACACAACAAATGTAAAACTGTTAAATAGTTAGTTTTTTTGTTTTTATGTGGTCTGTTTAGCAAATGTTATAATGTATTATCCAAAAGTTGTAAACATAATACAGGGAAAAATTTGTTCAGTATCGCATAGAAAAATTTGTAATTGATTAGCAAAACATTCATACATCAATGATGAGGATGTCTAGCAAGTTACAACTGGGAAGAGAAAATTGCTAATCAAAATTTTTTAAACAAATTTTTCCCTGTAATATATAAAAAAGGCAGATATTTATTGGCTTTTGTACATTTGCAATTCTGATATGTCACCATGCAATGATCGACCAGGGTCTCATTTAATACCTTAGCCAACCCCCGCATTTGATTCCAAATTACAAAACATAACCGTAACATTGTCTGTCGCTGCATATATGGCCGATTATTTTGTATGAGATTAACGATATATGAAAACCGAGTACAAAAAGGCAATGCGAAATGCAGTAACTGCTTACTTAAAGTCGTTACTGCTATTTGTCTTTTTCGGGAGAATACCTTAGATTTATTTCATATCCTGTTTATATATTGTTCTTTTATCTGTCTAAAGATCATGACTGTGTTAGAGTTCAGTTTTACCAGCACGTACTCGGGTCTGACTCGGGGATCAGTTAACATCATTGAAATAAAGGAAAATAATACGGTGTGAGATCACCGTTTTCTTTAACACTAACGTTACAACATATTAGTACGTTTTCTCTAAAAAAACCCGTCCTATGACAACTATCATGTGAGCTGTAGACGAGTGCTAGCAGTCCAACTCATTACTTACTTCACGGAATAGTGTCTGTGGAAAATGTGTGACAATTACCGATGGATGCAATTTTGACATAATATCATGAGCTCTAAAATTGAATCCAATTTTACTAAATTACTTTTTTCAACAAATTTATGTTTAAAGAGATCACATTTCCATATCCATGGCGAGGTGGAATTACAGTGCAATAATGTCGCCGGCCAACGTTTAATGTCATATGTGACTGAATGTTAATGCTGTTATCCCCCGAAAACACGAGACGTTGAACCAAAGATGGTTTAAGGCTGGCTCAGTGTCGCAGACGATGTCCCAACCTTATACCATCATTGGATCAACGTCTCGTGTTTGATGGGAGTTGGGGGGGGGGGCTGACTGTATCAAAAACAGCGCAGAATTTCATCAGCACCGACGAGCATCTCTGTTTGGATCAACATCATGAGGAGAGCAAAAAACCATCCTGATCAGATTCAGGTTCGTCAAGAAGATATGGCCGACATTGCCATTTACCTCGTCCAATTTGCGGACTATCTATCCATTGTTAGTCACCATCAACAAGGCTTTGGTGCATACTGCTGTGTCAAGACAAACAGCAGTAACTGATTACTTATAACCATAAGCATTTACTGCTGTTTGTATTTACACAGGAGCACAGTCTCCCAGGTTTATCATTCTTTTGTCGCTGTTCTGTCATGAATGCTAATATTTAATGCCATATATCCGCCTTTATGGTGTGATTGTCAGTATGCGAGACCATAGTGGATAAATGGTTCTATGTAAATCACGGCGCTGTTTTATCTATGTTAGAAGTACATAATTTCGTAATTTGGAGAGAATAAACCCATCCAAGAAAAAAAAACACTTGAAATTATTGGAGCAGCATATCCAGTTTTTTTAACATTTAAACATTATTTTAAAGTCATTTTACTAGGGTGACTGAGGGGTTGCAGTGAAAGTATAATGTATACGTATATCAATGATTAATTTACCTCTTCTTTTCATCAGGGCTAGAATGTTTTCAATAATTGTTTTTTTTTTTTGAATTATTAATATTACAAAAACATAAATATCCTTCGAATAAAATATCATATCTGATGCTGAGAGTATATCAGGAACTATTATTAAGAATAAGAATTTCCTTTGTATAAGAGAGACGAATAATTGGCCCTTTACAAAATGGCCAATAATCCCAAGGGGCGATATCAGGCGAGTTTACAACGGTAATAACGTTTTAACCCTTAACCCTTTAACCTCCGGTGCCGAATATATTGAGTTTTTCACTCAATTATTACCACATTCAGTACCGACTGTGCATGTTAAAGCCATAATGTGACATCAATCAGCACAATTTGAAAAGAGGTGACCTCCATTTTGTCAAATCTGAATTATTTTAACTCACTTGAAGTTGTGGATCGCGTCAGCGAGACACAAGTTCAAGTGGGTGAAAATTCAAATTGAATAGTTTGGCGGTTAAAGTGTTAATAAGCGCTACTATATTAGTTTCTGACCTGTTACATTAGTCTATAAAATCACTGATCTTGGGAATTAAATGTGTGTTTAAACATCATGATTTGCAAATGTTTGGTCTCAAATTAAACAAATATGATTAATTTTCACCTACTTGAAGTTGTGGGTCGCGGTAGCGAGACACAACTTCAAGTAGGTGAAAATTCAAATTATATAACTTGGTGTTATAAGGGCTGTACATGGAGTGATTGCATGAGTAGATTAGGTTTTCACTTTCACGTCGACGCGGGGGCTGTTCCCTTGGACTGTTTTCATGGTGATCCATGCAACAGTAACGCAATCGCTCAGTTAGGTGAAGAAGCAGGTCATGCTTTTATAAAATCATACAAAATTGGGAAACAGAAGCTATAACTGTTGTAGTACTGTGGATTACCTTTTCTGTTGTGTCATTCATTCCTCCCCAGGCGAAGAAGACATAAATAAAAGGTGGAGAAACTACGGGTCCCTGTATGATATACATCTATCACGAAACGCTTCTACCCGCTAATGGTAATGATAATCACATTTGTAGATTTATAAGGCTCAGCAAAACTACTTCTGCCAAAAAGATTAAATCATTCTGTTTGGCGGCGCAAATCGTCAAAGCCTGTGGTCACATCGTTATAAGGGATATCTGCATCGCTGGACCAACAATTAACCAGCATTGGGTGAATGTCTCGTGCCTATACTGGAGACGTCCCGCCCCCGGGCTGGGGTATGGGTTTAGCACAGCTCTAGCTTAGTGGAACCGCAGAAAGACAGATTTTTTTGCTGGGGAGAACTGGGCAAGTTGAGCCGGGTCATTCAACGGTGCGGGAACACCTGCGGGCTTTAATAAAGAGATCGTCCAAATGGAATACGTAATAACCCGGCAGCTAAGATGCTGTGGTGGAGCGCCGTTTCACTATTGCCAGACGTAGGGCCACTGCTCTGTCAACTTATCGCGTTAGTCTAATAAGCTGCGGAATGACACGTTTGCCGGCCAGCGACCAATTCAGGTGATTTGTAATCCCTAATCTGAACCGGGTGGCGATGTGGAGATTCCATTAGAGGAACGGTGCGGCCCTCATATTGGACCCGCACCTACGCCGCAAATCTACACACCCTCCCTGTGTCCCAGTCATGGCCGGCGAATGTGGTCTTTATTTTTTATTAATACATTTTCATTTTCTTCTCGTAAATTAGCGCCGGATCCGCCGCGCATAATAACCACCCCTGATGAAGCCGCGTGCTGTAAAATGGCCACTCTCGCTGACAGCTTCTATTGCCAGGGGATTTGTTATGAGTCTGATGTCTCCATTAAACGGCACTTGTTCTGAATGAATAAATACCTGATACACAAACGTATTGACCGTGGATTATATGTGTCTCAGCTGCAGTGATGTGTCTGCGCATTTCATGACAGTCAGCTAAAACCCGGTATTAACGAACCGTGGATTGTTTTAATATCTGCGAAACTGGCCCAAAAGTGACCAGCATAATTCCAGCAAACACCAGACATTGAGCCATTGTTGGTTCAATGTTGGGCCAGCGTCGTAGACGGTGGACCAACATTGAAACAACAATGGCTCAATGTTGAGCCGCTCGTATTATCAGTGGAATAGCAGTATAGCCCAGCCAAGCAAACATAAAACATTTGTATAACATTTGAACAATGTTGGACCAACGTCAAAGACGTTGGGACGACGCTGTACAAATGTTATGCAAATGTTTTGTGTTTGCTGGGAGTATCTTCCTGCCGATGGATGTTTTTTTAGTTCATCTTTTATGCACTGTGCCTGTGACGGCTAGACTGAGCCCATGCACCTTATGTGACATAATATATGAACAGTTGAATGTGATGACTTTTATTGCCCGAGAAGCGAACGTGAAAGCCACCAACCATCGGAGACATCCTTTAAAAATTCACAAGCTGGTGGGCAGGGTGTTTTTTGGAAAAACGTACTTTACTTATTGAAGTTGGCCTATCCTCTCAAAATATTAAATGAGGCATTTATCGATGGAGGCGGGTAATTTATTTTTTTAAATCCAATCAAATATATTTGGTATCATTTTTTTTGTGGTGTAATGGGACGACGTGTTGATTCATATACTCTTCACTAAAATAATCTGTGTAGTAGTAGGCTAAAGTACATTGATATAGGGCTACATACACATATTGTCTTCCCAACTAAACTACATTGATATAGGCATACATGCACGTATTGTCTTCTCAACGAATCTGGTTTTGCTCAAATTTTACTTTCATTTATAGATACGTATGAAAACGCTAACGAGAAAACATCAGTGGAATAATCAGAAATAACAAGATAGCTGCTCACATGAAAAATAAACTGTTTGATGTACAATTGATATAAATAATTGAGTGAAAGCTCATACTATTTTGTCACCCTAGTAAAAGAAGACATAATCAAATAATTTCTCATCTCCTGCAATTAAAATAAATCATTATCCATACAAATTGTTGCTTTTCATTGTATCATCATCCAATTCATGTACATAAATCGAGACAGCTTGTATATTTAATGAATTTACCCGAGGCACGCATCAAACAACATCAGTGTATAATTGGTTATCTCTTGGAAATTGGCATTTTCTTCCTCCTCGGAAGTGGGTTGCATGACGGGAATATGAACGGAAGTGACAGACAGAAGTATTAGCCAATCAGCTAATGACACCGCTGACTAGTTTAGCCTCGCAGACACGGAGGCATTCAGTCTGGGCAGGCTGCGTTGAAAATTAACGTCGTGTAGCTATCCCAGAAAATTATAAACGTTGCCACAATATTCCTGCAAAGCTGGGCCAGATGGCCTAGCATTGTAACAACATGGGATCAATGTCTCGTTTTTGCTGGATACACACTGACGGCCATCAAACACGACACGTTGACCCAATGCTAGGCTAATGTTGGCCCACCGTCTACGACGCTGGGCCAACATTAGCCCAGCATTGGGTCAACGTGACGTGTTTACTGTGACGTAGGTATAGGTATGACGTAAAACATGCGCGTATTGTAAATTCAATTTATTGTGGAAAGTGGTTGAAAATACCATAGCTGAAGAATTATTTTTGTGTGACAAATGGGACGGAGTCGGCGTGGGGTGACTATCGTATTATCTCTACAAAGTAACTGACTGATGTTGGCTGATCTCATAATAACAGCATGATGGACGTAAAAACACTGAGCATTACCTTTAAATGGGATTTTATTTTAGGCGATGCAATTCCCTTAATATAATCTGAAATACAAATGACTCTTGCTATTTCTTTTCGTTATTCCACTCTTTTATATTCCCAATCATTGCAGAGGCTCTCTACACATGTATGCTATAGAAAAATGCTAATAGTAATATTCTGTTCTCAGAATGTATGAGCCATACTGAAGTGATCTTTTCGTGGTAAGAGTTAGTGTTACATCCTGTCACGCCAGAGCACGGGGTTCATTGCACTCTCTCCATATTCAAGTATAAAATATTCCTCGTCCACGTAAAAATTCAGCATTATGAGGAACATTCAGTATTGTGAGACCGCTAGAGTTTGAAATTCAATCTCATTCTCCTCCCACCATCATCAGGAGGCTATCCTGCATGGCCCAGATTAGCATACTTCTGCATAAAAGTGGACTAAAACCTCAGTTATTTATTGTGGAAGGTTCACTATCATGTGGTTCCTAAAAAATGCATATTAATCGACCAACATTCTATTGTACATGTCGTCACGTGCGCCTTGTGATTAAAGGGTTATAAATATATACCACTTTAACCCTTAAACCGCCGGTGTCGCATATATTCGGGTTTTCATTTTTTATTAGCACATTAAGTACCACCTTTTAAACATAATAAAGATAAAATGTGACACCAATCAGCAGTATTTGAAAACAGTTGACCAATATTTTGTAAAATCTGAAATTTTTTCACTCACTTCAAGTGGGTGAAAATTCAGATTGAATAATTTGGCGGTACCCTTTAAATACCACTGTAATGAAGTCATCATTTCAGAACAATAATATACATGGCTTTGCACTCTCATCTTGTGTAAGCTCCACTTGCATCGCACTCTGACATTTGCTGACTAACCTCATTAACAGTAGACAGAGCTAATTAGCTGTACATAATTAGCCTGCTGAGCGGGGAGACGTGTTTAACTAATGTGCATTATCATAGTGTCCGTCCTGCTGCGTTAATAATCACACATCACTGTGTGCTCTGCTGATGGGTTAGATCACAGCAAACACGAAACAACTGTATAACATTTATACAATGTCGGACCAACGTCGAAGACGTTGGGCCGACATTGAATAAACGGTATACAAATGTTTTGTGTTTGCTGGGTATTGGTGAAAATAAGAAAAATAAACCAAATTTGTTGGAAAGCTTGGCTCACGAGTGACAAGAATATGATTTCTACATAATTATTCCGTTTGGTTGTTCTGTCAATGCAAGTCAAAGCATCGATCTATTTAAAATATGACCTATAATACTGCTGTCTCGTCATTGTAACTTGCGATCGCGATGTCACCATCTACGATCGCTTTTTACTATTTTCAAGTTTAACCTTGGTTCAACACTGCTCGCATAAATATACATGCGTCATACTCTTCGGTCTTCGTTAATTACAATAATTGTGAAGTAATTACTTAATTTGAAAAATAAATATCTGCATGAAAACATGGCACCATGATTAAATTATACGAGAACAGCCGTCATCCACCACACGACTGTTGTAGGCCTATATCATGACAAGAATAAACATCTCTCACAGGAAAGGGAGTTTAACGAAGATAAAAAGGGGACATATTGTGTTTTGAATACAAGACTTTTTCCACGAGATCAGTGCAATTACAATAAACGAAAAACGAACCAAGTTATCGGTGAATTTGAGATTGATTAAACTGTTTCCAGCGCGGGGACCGTCTATAGACGTCAAAAGCTGACGTCTATAAACGCCAGATTTTGACGTATAAAGACTGTCCCCCTCAGTTAAAGAATTAAAATATTGATATTGGCCGTAGACCCATAACATAGGTATTCGGAAAGAGCTAACTAAGACATTTTTGATGATTTCAAATTGAACCAAACCCTTTGGTCTTCATGGCTTACACAGAAATATTTCAACGTTGTAAGGGTTACTTGCTACATTCAGGGATATAGTCCTGTCTTTATTTGTCTTCGCCTGATTCGCTTAAATTGAAAATGATAGTTAGTAGGCCTACTATGTCAGACAAATATACACCGACAGAATACGCACGCCACATTATTAGAGATGACGATAGTTATTGGCGGATATGACAATATATATTATCAATGTGTCCACCGAAATAATTAAATTGAAATTTTTCATCCATTACATATAGATTTCTATAATTTATAATAAAAATGTATAACGAAGGCTAAATATTAAAAAAAATTGTGAAACAATTTCCATCGAGGAGAACAATCTCTGTGACGCCACGATATTATCTATAGAAGCGTTCTTCTTGTTCAACCCTGTGTTTCTCGTGGTAATGCGGATTATGCACAGATTTCCACGAGGTTCAAAGTTCAAATGCGACACGGGATACTGTGTGCATAATGACTTATAGATGTCTGAATGGCCAAGGCCCAGCTAGAACTTTATGGCAACGTTGATCAAAAGTTGGGCTGATGTTTACCGGTAGGCCATACCAGGAAAACACAAAACATTTGTATATCATTTATACAATGTCGGCCCAACGTCTTCGACGTTGGTCCAACATTGTATAAATGTTATACAAATGTTTTGTGTTTGCTGGCTAGGTGTCGCGAAGGTTCATTTAACCGCGGCAAATATGGACCCAGAAAGGGGAGACTCCATTGCAAGACTGCCCAGAACCTGATAGCTTACGTGACAGAACGCTGAAATCTGCAGGCTATTGACCATCGCGGCCGACCTATTGAAAATCGTTCAAATCGCCGCATGAATATGTTTCGTCCCTAGGTGTGACGTTACACACATCTCCCCCATTGTGGTGAGCCAGGTCCCCCTGGTCAGTCCACGTCTCGGGGGCCGGGGTGCTTTGTGAAACTTTCTCCAGACTTGTCCCGCAGTGGGGATCAATGGCAAATCCGTGCCAGAGCCACTGTGATTGTCAGCGAACGGAACGGAGAGCAAATGTAACGATTTCTGAGCGTTTTCAAAAAGATGAAAGGCGGTATGCGCCCGGCAAACACGAGTCCTCGTCTCAACGCCGTGTCTGCGTCGTGCGACGCGGACACGTCATGCAGAAGAAGTCTAATGTTTGTCTGGCACGTAAACGTATAAAACACCATGTTCTGAACGTGTAACATTCCCGCCACACGCGAGGAAGGAAATGATTCGCAACCAAATAAATTCTCACCGGCAATAAAGCTGTTTCTTCATAGTTTGGGTGCATCGCGGGGCCCGCAAATAGATGTGGTAGCATGCCTGCTAATATTTGCTCAAGGGTTAAATGTCACTTTCTGTAACAGCTAAATTGTCTCCTTTTCTTGCAAAGGTATCCGGTCCTCGATAGATAATTCACCCCTTTTGCCTGCAGCTCCATTTTTATGCCATAAAATCAATTCTCATCGTGTATGGAATAAATGATATTAAATACGATGTCTCATTTGAACTTCATTCACAATGAGAATTTACTAGCACCATTCTCAGCTTCTGTGAAAGCAAACTGGGGTCATTAGCGAGTTAATAATCTGTTCTAAATTCAACGATTGTTTAATCAGCAATCTCTGATCTCGTAGAAGTATTTATGAGCTTGAAGAGGAGGATATGGTTTGTTGTTTAGCAGGCTAATCCGGAACACTGCAAGACTATTAGCCAATAATGAACAAATATTGTTGCACCACGATGAAAATATTTGAAAATTTGACCGCACAAGAAGATTTTAAAATACTTATTGCCCTGAAATTTCGGCCACTGAACCTGAGCTGACGTATTTTAATAGTGCGCATTCGTAAAAAATAATGCTTCATGAAGCAGTGCACCAACTCTGTATTAAAGTTGGTCCAATCCCTCTAGTGTTGGTTTGAGGGGACTGAGATAATGGCGAACGTGTCGTTTTATTATCGGCATTTCCCGACACGGAGCTGAACCTAATCATGTCCATTTATGGATTTACTAGTCTGTTTTTATATGAGAAATAGTCCTAATAAAAAGGTCACTGCTTCTTATTGTAAGTAAAATTAATTCATAGCTCAATATTTTATACTTATAATTTATTATATATATAGTCGTAAATTTAAATGTCAAAACATGACTATTAATCGAGGTGTAATAATAATAACTAGCTCTAATAAGTTATATGAATATTTGCTCAGTGACAGTTTCCGATAATTCTAAAGATCATTTTATAATAGTTATATTTCCAATATATATGTGTGGTTGCCAAGTCAATGATATGACACAAACATATGATATACAAAATTGAGTTTATACAACATTTTTGTGTTCAATGTGGTAAATCGTCTGCAGAAGAAGTTGTGATATCCATAAATGTATCGCATTGTTGCGTAATGAACATTGACATAGATAATTGAAACCACGAGTTTGTCCACAGGCGACGAAGAACTCACCGCCTTTCTCGATCAGTGAACCATACCAAGCGAAGGACGGCAAGATGGCCGCCCTGTCAAACGATCATGAAATTACCTTTCTAATTATTTCCCGTTGTTTGCGTGCGGCCCGATGACAACCCCATTATTACCCCTGTGTTTAGGAAGGTGTGGCCACCACAAACTATGCCATCTGATGGGATGCTTGACACAACGTTGGCTTTGCGTCAGTCCAACGTCGCAGACGTTGGCCTGACGTGAAGCAAATGTCGTGTCGGCCCGGAAGGAGGTTGTGCTCTGGGTTGACATGCAAAGAGCGCATTATTGCGACCTGGAGCATTAGGAAACGAGAGGAAGGTGAGAATAGATGTCTGTCTCTCTGGTATGGGCGGAGGAGGCATTGCCCACACAGAAGACGTGACGAGTGAGAGCCAGGGGCATCTCAGGTCAGACAGATCAAGATAAATTAGTTTTCGCTCCACAAAAATGAACATTCATGAAGATAAATTGTTTGACGAAATACATTTAATTTGTTGCTGTCGAAAACTGGAAGGGTAAACATGGCATACATTGCAACAGGAAGTGGGAACTCGGTCAGTAATTATTAAACATCGTAATTCACATCATTCATTAATATTTCTATAACTATCTCTCTAAAAAAAAATCAGTATTAATCTTTACAGCGCGGGGACCGACTTTAGTCGTCAGAATCTGACGTCTGTAGACGTCAGATTCTGACGACTAAAGTCGATCCCCGCGCTGTAAGAGTAAAAATATTTATAATGGCCGTAGACCCATACAATAGGTATTCAAATAAATCGGAAGGAGCTAACTAAGACATTTATGATGATTTCAAAATGAAAAAAAACCTTTCCATGGATTTTATAAAAAAAATCAGCGCTTTAAGGGTTAAAGTCATTCAAAGAGAGAGCCACCGTGTGACGACTGTGGGCTTTTGCTGTCGCCACCATGCAACAAAAGTCTTATCACCCACTGAAATTACAACAGCAATTCAGTTTCAATAAAAAAAACCTCGCCAATCTGGTATGACAGGATTGTCTGGTGATTTATTACAGTTGACATTATGTTCGGCTTTTATTAATTTGAAAATGAAACTGCAGCTTCATTCTGATAAAAATTAGCACTTAGCATCACCAAGGTTTGTACCGTCAGCAGGCCTATAACTACAAAACTAATGTAGCAAAAAAACGCAATGTCACTAAGTGCTACCATCGTTGACATTAGGAATACTACACCAGCTGGTTATTATAAATAATTAAATAATTATATAGATTTCACAGTGACAATCTTGACAATCGATAAAACCCTACACCAATCCGATTTTCTAACCGTTATTTCAATAAAGAAGGTTGCTCGATGATCATTCAAGCAAATCATCGTGGTAAAATCTGATAAAGCAATCTCATTTTATTGCAAAAAATCTTGGTGTTGAATCACACAATTATATTTTTACCGCCATGTAGTTGTGTCTCGCTACCGCAAATGAAAATGATTCAGATGTAAACACAATTGAGTCATCCTCCTGGTTTGAGGCTTTTTCACCCTAGAACACAAATCTTTCTGTTTTAAGGCATTTGTAACTTTAATAACCAACGGAAAATGAATGAAAATATTTTAGGTATAGCAAAAAATCCCTGAACACCTAGAAGGTTAATTAGGTACGGCACGCGCTGCTCAATTAGCTGTTGATCCAGTGTAATGTGTGTGTGATTTCACCCCACGTAGCCAGCAAGCTCAAGCAATTTAAACAATGCTGGCTTAATGCTGGGCCAGCGTCGAAGACGGTGGCCCAACATTAAGCCATTATTGTTGCAATGCTTGTGTTTGCTGGGATAGTCTCCACAGATGACAAAGGCCATAATGACCAAGGCTAGGCAGTGTCTTATCTAGAATTATTTTATCCGAGTTTTATAAGTGACATAATATCATAGACACACACGGACTCCTTTAGCTAGTTTGTATTTGAGCTATTCTACATTGATACATCTATGCCTGAGTGTGAAAATGAATGCATAATTACAGAAATCATGTACGGTATAACAGTTGCACATACATATCGGACATATATTATCTGGAAACATTATCTATTTTATTTGACTACAGAACAAAAAAAAACAATTAAATTTTTTTTTTAAAGAGTGTAGAGGGCCTATGCCTCATTGTAATCTGCATTACACGAAAACGTATCTTAGAAATACGTTAGAAAATACACATACGTTAGAAAATATTAAACTTGCGAGGAATGCAAAACGCTGCTGCCCCCCCCCCCTTGTTGCTAGAACTGGTCCATTGTCTTCTGTTTACTTAATCATAGCACTGCACAATTAAGATTTCATTGACAATGATAATCTCTTCAGAAGAGATCAGCTAGACAAATTAATATTTTATTGTTGAAGTGATGCACTACTCTGGACACTGATGGCAGCCTAAATAGAGCGTAATGTATAGCCTATATAGGCCCTATATATCGCGTTACCTGTTACTAAATTTCGTGAGCCGGTCGTGGTGGCTCATTCAGTTTGTTTGCTCCGGATCGGAGCCCGGCGCGAGGTACCGAGCTCAAATCGCGACGTCTCAGAACGAACTCGGGTAAAAAAAACTTGACCGTAATTGCGATCTGACCGCATTGGTGATCTGACCGGTAGGCGAGAGTGTGGGCCTACTGTTGTAAAGTGCACCATAAAGAAACCTTTGAGTCATCCAAAAGAGTAATGCATAATCGCGACTATGAGCTTCTCTCTTCTGCGATATTGCCACAATACATACGTATGTGGTGTGGGTCCAAGTGTTGTCCTTTCATCGGCGTGGATGGCCGTAGATGTTTCGTCATATGGGCCTAACGGTATTTGTGAGTGTCAAAAAGACCGAGACGTTACCCCAGTGCCGTGCCAATGTTTGGGATCCCAGTCACACGGCTAAGTGACAGACCATGATCGCCGGGCGTGGAATGTGCCGGGATGATGAGTTACGGTTGCTGAGACAGGGCGCCCGTCTGATTATATCACTGTAAGCTAATTTGTTGTAGACGATGTTGTCCTAGTCGCATAAGCGGCACTCACAGCATTGTATTTATAGATAGAAGCCCTTCATGGACGTCTCCAGCACACAGCAGACGAATCCAATGTTGGCTTAATGTTGGGCCAGCGTCACAGACAATGGCCCAACATTGGGTCACAAGTCACTGCTTTCCACCTGTCTGTCATCACACCTGTCCCCAGGAAAACACCAGACGATGAGCCAATGTTGGTCTAATGTTGGGTCGGCATCGTAGACTGTGGACCCGCTTTAAAACAACAATGTTAATTCCCTTAGCAAAGCAATTTTATCATTATCCTTTAAATATTAATTTTCTGAGCCAGATGTATAGTATATGTATGAGTATGAAATAAAACAATGCTTCAATAGTTTACAGCCTCATCACATTCTGAACAAGCGTATGCCTATGCCTACACAAGATGTACCGGTAGATCGTTGATTACGAGGAATTCTGAGTGTATCACAAACCTCCACAAACCTCCAATGCTATATTTATTGTCGATACAGACTTGGGCTTAATGATTATTTTAATTAGTCAACTTATCTGTGTCTGAACTTTGACGTGCATGGAATATAGATCAGGTGACTAATTGAACTTAAAGGTGATCTATCACCCCTTATATGGTATGAATAATTATGTCCTTATATGGGGTGATTGGCTATCATGATAGCCAATCACCCCATATAAGGACATAATTATTCATACCATGATAGCCAATCACCCCATATAAGGAAACACTTGTGCCCCATTTGTCACAAATTTATTAATACTATATAAGGGTGATATGTCACCTTTAAATTTTGTATCGAAGATTCACCTTCCCCCCTTACCGCCTTTTGCAGCCTAATTTTCCAATATTCATCTACTTATAAGAGGACGTTGTTGAATTAGGCTAAGCCAATGTAGTTGAAATTAAAGACGTAGTTACAGTAATATAAGCAGCCATACATCACTTTTTGCTGAGCGTGATGTCCATTCCATGGGTGTTGGAGAGCAAATCCTACAGATATGGGAAGGGCTGCCAAGTTAGCCGGAGATAAATTCTACATTTACAAGACGCCGGTCTGTGAAAGCTAGAGCAGGTAGAGCTTTTGTTAAAGCATCAGTCACTGGCCGTCTCTGAGCCTAATGATCCTTTAAACCGACTGATCGAGCTTTCACACCTTCCACGTGTCGGGTGTCCGCGCAGAATCACCAAGTGCCAGAGACTTCCTGTTGTGTCAATGCCGGCACTATTATTCCTGATTTGACTTGGCTGTGGGCATCGCGGCGTGGTCTCAGCACACATCATAGATATTGACCCATTGTTGGGTCAATGTTGGTCCAGCGTCGCAGACGTTGGACCAACATTGATTCAACATTAAATTGATGTCCCGTGTTTGCGAGGGTTAAGTCTTTCGTCTGATGAATTGACAAGAAGGAATATTGTTTTACGTCGCGTTCTGCACAATCAAGGCAATATCGCGACATAAGGGAGCCCGAAGTCTGAGCTGTGCCCTAGTCTTACTGAATGACTTCAATGGTTCTTTATAGTATACACAGTACTGCTCACTCCAGGCCTTTGAACAGTTTGGATCACTGTATATGCACAACCTCGTTGACAAATATCCTACGGCCGAGATTCGAACCCAGTACCTCTGACTTTCGAGCAACAACCAGGCCGAATGAGCCATCGGGGCCGGCCGCTAAATTAACAAGCTCTGTAATTTTCACCTATCGAAAATTGTGGATCGCGAGAGCCAGACACTATTTGAGACAGGTGGAAACACATGCACATTTACCAAACATGAGTCATTACACAATCAGGTACAAGTAGACATTAAAAACTACTCTCATCTGAAAACAACTAAATGGCGTCTAGTGTGATCACCTGATTGAATGTTAACAAGTTCACTGGTCTGAGATTAGAGTCCTTTATTAAAGTTTATGCTTTTCACAACGTTTACTCATAAAGAACAGCATGCCACAGTGTAAGTTGTGAAGACTGTTTTATTTTTTCGTGAAACGTTAGTTCTAAAACAACACCATTCATCAAAGTAGTGGTGAATCTGAAAAATATCATTATGTAATAATATATGGAGGCTTTTTGCAGCAAACATATCATGTGAATAGGCCTATGTTCATACAATATGCTGGAGGGTAAGGGTGTATAGATTCGTGTTTTTGAAACCAAGGGGACCGAATTTCCAGCTACATTGAGCCAATACTGATTCAATGTCGCCCCCTGTTTTCAAAATTGGCCCAACATTAAACCAGCATCTGCTTAATATATTTGCTGGGGAAGTATTTTGCGGAGTACATCCAGAGATCTCTGGTACATCTAATTCGTATTCTAGCCGGGATTAGATCCATGCTTACCTCGTGTTCCAATGTAACATAATGATATCCCGGATAGAAGCACGAATTGATTACTTTTTTTGCTTGATGTCAATGATAAATGTATCCGTTTAGCTCGGACATAATCAGCCAGTGAAGCTATGGGGCTAACCAGGCCCAAGAGCTTATTATATTAAACGGTGGAGCCGGACGCACGCGTCTGCCTCAAATGGACTGCACTGTTTCAGTGACTCGTCATCATATAGTTTTCTTAAATAGCCATATAGAATTGGAAATTCAACAGATTAAAATATACATTCATACAGCAGCATTTATTATCGTAACACATTAAGTTTTATAGGCATCTTGAATTAAAGGTTCCAAAAACCGATCGTTAATTAAAAAAAATCCCACGCAAATACAATGTGTTTCTGCCTAATAATGAATGCACAATTAACAAAATATCATCGAGGTTTTCTATTCAAAATATAATAAACTGTAAAAACAATTACATGCTGTTAAATGTGAAAGAAGTGAAAGAGTGATTTGCATGACTCGCACGTGAAATGTCAAGTGTTCAAACAGTGGTCACAGTGAAGTGACTGGCCAACAGACACGAGACGTTGACCCGATGTTGTTTTAATTTTCGTCCAGCGTCTGCGACGCTGGCCCAACAATAAACCAACACAGCGTGAACATCTCGTGTATGCTGGACATTGCCACTCTTATACTTTGTCAAGTTGTGATTGATGCTATTGCCTATTGGCATGCTCCTAGTACATCAATACACGGTCTAATATTAGACACTTGTTTCCCGATCTGATCCATCACAAGCCAGAGTAAATCTGTCAAATAGCCTTGGGGTGGATTACTATATCAACAAAAAAACGTGTGTCAACAGCAGTGCTGCTCAATATCTTTACCTTAGTCTTCGTTCATTGCAAGACAAATAAGCATCAATCTTATATCCTTTCTTGTGGTTGTTTTAGTCATATCGAGGTCACGCTTATGGCATAATATAACGCCACCCCCCCTTTGAATTGACAGGGTGTGGGCCTATCTATGACTATAAAGTGACACACAACCTTTTCAGTTCAAAGAGGTAAGAAAACACATTGTAAGATCGCTTTAGACGCTTCTATATTTACTGATATTTCTATTATATTATATTTTTATTTAGAAACTTTCAGTGAAATAAACCAACCATTAAAAAGTGACCTTCTTTTACCAAAATTGAAATCCGTTGGTTTGAAATTAAAGTCTTATCCTTATGCTTTACAGTAATAATCATTTAATTGTCCTCTGCCGTACCACTAGAAAGGTGATGTATTTCACTGATTGGTTTGTGAGAGTATTATCATGTGTTATTTTTGTGTCATTTGGTGTGAGATATCATATCAAAGTGTGATGAGTTTATTTTATGTGGGATGCTCAGTGATGATTTCTCCTCCAGCCCCTTGCCCTAGGGTAGTTGTTAGCACCGCTGCCTTTCACGCTAGAGTCCGGGGTTCGGTTCCCGGTCTCGGCGGTTTGAAAGAAACAAAAATGTTTCTTCCCCATCCACGTGTAAAACTCAATATTGTGGGGAGCCTCCGTGACCGAGAGGTAGGGTGCTCGACTTCAGACTGCTAGGGCTCGAATTTCCAATCCTGTGTCTGGAGGACAGTGTCATCTCAATCATCTCACCATCCTCAGGAGGTTCTCCTGGCCCAGTTTAGCCTATATGTGCACAAAGGTGGCCTAAGGCCCGATTCATTTCATTTTTATGCTTTACAATAATAATCATCTAATTGTCTTCTGCCGTACCACTAGAAAGGTGATGTATTTCACTGATTGTTTTTTGTGAGTATTATCAGGTGTGATTTTTGTGTCATTTGGTGTGATATATCATATCAAAGTGTGATGAGTTTATTTTATGTGGGATGCTCAGTGCTGATCTCTCCTCCAGCCCCTTGCACTGGTAGACACCTCTATAGTTTTTAAGCCAGTTTTAAACGTAATAAAATTATAACAAACATGAGACGCTGGCCTAACGTTGGTTTACTGTTGGGCAAACGTCGTAGACGGTAGGCCAACAGTGAACCAACGTTGGGCCAAAGTCTCATGTTGCTGGGATGCCACTGAATTTTATAACAAGTTGTAGTGGATGCTCAGTTGATCCAAATAATTAAACATGTGAGATGGCGTTTTTCCATAAATAAATTGTCTTTTTTTCGTCAGCTCACAGCTCAGCAGTACAAGAACTAACTCTCACAGAATCTGAAAAAAAAATCCTCAGATATCTGATTAAATATTTTACTAGCTTTACGTTTGGGCTATGTAACGTTATAATCATGGCTGCGCATTCTCTGGCTAATGTTTATGCTTTCCAGTCCAGCGGGCGTGGTTTGTCCCCCTTGTACATGGGTCATTATGTTAGGTTTAAAAGCACTATTCAAGTTAAAGCGACACAAATAGCCTAAAATCCTCCAAAAATCAGTATTTTTATTCTGGCTTCTTAATATGGACATAGACGTGAACATGTCCATAGAGTAGAAGTGCGTATGTTTTT
The DNA here is from genome assembly GCA_964017125.1 of Flabesymbios commensalis. Lineage (NCBI taxonomy): Eukaryota > Metazoa > Annelida > Polychaeta > Terebellida > Flabelligeridae > Flabesymbios > Flabesymbios commensalis. Next base: position 26,512,861 of record OZ024902.1, on the reverse strand, counting down.
AAAATGTTGTGTTGCGCATTTACCAGTTCAGCGACAAATAAGGACGAAATTTAATTTCTGACATACATGTTCAAAATAATAAATACGAGAAAAACTTATAAAAGGGGCTTTCGGCACAATTGCTACGCTGTAACAGCAACCTAAATTCTAGTCTATGGACATGTTTACATCTTATGGCCATATTAAGAAGCCAAAATAAAAATAATGATTTTTTGATGATTTCAGCCTGATGGTGACGCTTTAAAAATATGTTTTCAGGTTTTTTTTAAATAATTTGGGATTTATTACGGATTGTAAAGTCTTAAAAAACATATCACGTGTTAAAGGGATTATAATATGTGATCGTTGTAGGCCCCCTATTTGTTATATTCAACTATCTTCATAATTTATATGGTTCAAAATTCCGTTTGAAAAAATGCATCTTAGAATTGAAGAGTGTGGAATCAATAATCTATCAATAGGAGTTCTGAAATTTAAATGACATTTTAATAAGCTTATTATATTCCGAATGTCGGATGGGGATTAATTTGTGGCGGGGCGAATTCTGTCTTCTATTTCCGAAAGTGAGGTCATGTTTTAATGAAGTCGCGTTCAATTTCTTATTATATTAGATCGCCACAGTCATGACCTATATCCCCCTTCCCTCAGATTTTATGATTATCTTCAAATTGGAATTAGTAGTACAGCATAATTTATGTATATGTATATTCATGATATAAGTGTGTAATACAATTTTGCCGTCTTCAGCATGTGGGTAACCATTTACCCGTCAAATTATTCAATCTGGATTTTCACCCACTTGAAGTTGTGTCTCGCTGACGCGATCCACAACTTCAAGTGGGTGAAAATTATTCAGATTTGACAAAATGGAGGTCAACTGTTTTTCAAATATTGCTGATTGAAGTCACATTTTATCTTTAACATGTTTAAAAGTTGGTACCTAATGTGCTAATACAAAATGAAAATACGAATATATGCGGTACCAGCGGTTAAAGGGTTAAAATTTGTCGTGAAGAAACGGATTTTTTCCCGTAATTCGTTAAGGGTAAAATTACCGAGCCGTATTGTTTCAACAAATATCAATTTCGCATATGATGAGAACCTCTGATGGAAGGCCCAATACAAATGGTAAAATGGTGGATATATGAATATTATTTGGAAAGTACAACTACTCCTCCCACATCATCTTTCATCACGCGCTATTGAGTCGTGAAATTCGCATAAGATTCCATGGAAAGTTGTTTGCCTCACTGGATGCATGGAGAAAACAAAGCCGCCATAAATCTCAGCTAAAGTCAGACAACAGACCGTTAAAACGCCAACACTCCTCAAATCTGTACCGTATGACGTGCGCACAACATTCTAGAATTCTCATAAAGTCGGGTTCGATATTTGGCTAATAACTCATCGTCCCCACCCCTGTCTGGTTGGCCTTGGTAGTCCAAGCGATAGACAACTAGCATGGCACTCTGCTCAGCACTCACCACTCTCAGGGAACAGCTACATATTGTGGTATCGACTCACCAAAGCTTTCCTCGGGGCAGGATCACATTGAGCTAGCCTACTTCCAAAAACATTGGAAGCTAAATACCGACTTAGCTCAAGCTGCATGAAGCTTCGTTTTTAAGGACCTGTTAAAATATACTCATCTCATTCTCTATAGTTGGCATCATGGGGTAACCTATAGCCCCGGTATATGGAGACTCTGCGGTCGATCCAGTCAGTGCATAATGTATACACCGGAGCGGTAATTGTCACCTTGCTGACCCAAAAGGTCGCCCGGGCCACACTTCATAAATGAGGAACGCTGGTTTGACTGTGGAAGCTTTCCAGATGCTGTAGCGGTTATTGACACACCCTTAAGCCCAATAGCCGCGGGCAAGCCATCGGCTGCCATCGACGCGGGAACAAAGTCGCCCATCAGGCGTGTCGTCTGCTCCATGTGTCTGGCCCAGCTGGCACCACAGGCCCGCCCAAACCTCGCCCAATAGTCGAGTTAAAGCGCTATAAAAGAGACTGATTTAATAATACCAATAATAATAACAATAAGCAATTTCTGTGGTAATGTTCAAGCTTAAATTCAAGATCACAAAAAGTACTCCCACGAGCTTTACATCAATGTTTTAACCTGGCTCACAATCAGTAAAGTTGAGTCAGCGTTTTTCAAGCAGTAGAGGAAGCAGAGGGATGAAACGTTGGTCAACGTTTTAACCACAAAATCTCCCAGCTATTCTATTTAAGTATTCGGTTACTTGAGGCTAAACTGGGCCAGTAGAACCTCCTGAAGATGGTGAGATGAATGAGATGACGCTGGCCTCCAGTACACAGGATTCGAAATCGGAGCCCTGGCGGTGGAGCACTCTACCTCTCGGCCACAGAGGCTCCCCAAAATTCTGCATCTTTAGTGAGCGTAAAAGAAACATTTGTTGGGTGCCAGAGCAAGATACAAATCCGCGATCTCCGACTTTCCAAGCAGCCAGCCTCACCCACGGCACCAATCCCCCCCATAGGTGCTACATCTGGGGTTCATCACAGTAACCATCCTAAAATTAGGATTATCTTAACTTTATCTTATTTCCATTAGAAAAGTTGAGAGGCTCTTGACATTTCTAGTGGGAAATTAGAGAAAATTAGAATAATCTTTATTTCAGGATTCTTAGTGGGACGGGTGGCAGTTTCTCACTTCTAAAACATTTCTCACTCTGGAGAAACTTCTAGGAAACAGGTGCGAATAGAACCCTACAAAGAACATTACTATTGTTGACACGAGTGCTCTGGGTTTCAACCCTTTAACCGGCGGGGCCGCATATCTTTGGGTTTTCATTTTTTATTACCACATCAAGTACCACCTTTTAAATATGTTAAAGATAAAATGTGACATCAATCAGCAATATTTGAAAACAGTTGACCTCCATTTTGTCAAATCTGAATAATTTTCACTCACTTGAAGTGACGCGATCCACAACTTCAAGTGGGTTAAAATTCAGATTGTATAATTTGGCGGTAAAAGGGTTAAAGAGGTGAGTAGACACAGCCTTGTCACTCTTGCTGGCTGACTGCTTCTGTCATGGCATTTCAATGTCCCCGTTTCCAGAGCTCCGGCTGCGTGACCAAAACATGTGGCAAATGGCCGCTGGCGACAGGCGAGTGGCGATGCTGTGATTAAAATAGGGTAGCGCGCAGACGGCTTCTGTCAGCGCAGTGGACAACTTCAGGCCAAGTCAACCGGGATGCCACCTGCCTGCAATAGGTGCCAGGAATTCCAAGTATCAGAGGTCACACGCGCTCGCCCTGCCACTGAACACCCCGACTTCTAACTCGACGCCACCATTTCCCCAAAAACACGAGACGCTGGGCCAACTTCTACGACGCTTATCTAACATTAATCCGGTATTGGACAAACGCATCATGTTTTCTGAGTTATGACTACAGAGTGCAGTACTGTAGATGTAAAGTGCAGATGTAAAGTAGAATACTTATGTGGAAAATCAAAGGTTTGGTGATTTATGCTAGTCATTAAAAGACCGTGAAAAAATACTCCGGCTTTCAGTCATTTACCCGACATTGGCTTAACCCTTTCAATGCTGAATTTACCATAGTAATCTTCATCCACTACAAGCCGCGAATTGCTGCCGCAATTCTCAACTTGCAGTGAATGAAAATGATTTGATGTGGTTAAAAATATATTGAAAATTGCCATTTATTGGTATACCAGTTTCACGGAAATTTTCGTTCTAAAACCCCTGGTTGTAGGAAAATTAAGTATTTTTTCAGAGATGTAAAATGATGCTTTAATGCATCGTGAGGGCCTAAAGGCTTAAGGTTGGTCCACCGTCTGCGACGCTGGCCCAACGGTAAGTCAACATCGGGTTAACGTTTCCTGTTCGCTAGGATAGGTGTTCTGCTCTAGTCCAAGCAAACATTGCGATGTGCAAGGCGGGAAACAGGTATTGACGGCCAAGTGCACGCGACAAGGTGGACAACTAGGAGGATAGCCAGAAGTGCATTGGTGGCAGTCAAAGAATGGTGAAACATGACTCCCTCGTGTATTGGACAAATTGTCGATAAAGGACTACGCGACTGTGACACCAAATAGCAAATCAGACAGGCGAGTTTCATATCAAAGACATGTACTCCTGCACTGCTGTCGTCTGTGCCACATGTTTTTTTACAATTTGTTCCGCCCCTGCGATTCTTCCCGGCGTGTTAAAATCAGGCTTTTGTTCATGCGAACATCGTCTTCCAAAATGTTCATGGTTTCAATTAGCGGTCTCTATAAGGTAATATTAATAAAGGTGGCTGCTCGTTTGATCTCCACCTCTCATCTCCACAATGTCACTTCTGAACGTCTGCTAGTACTTTGAACCGTAGAATATGGTTTATCTCGTAATGGAAATGCGAAATCTATCGCCCTCTATCACATACACAACAATGAGCATACTAAAAAAGTAATGATAAATGTGAATTAACTAGTGCCTATTTGACAATGACATAAAATCGATTGAAGGGGAAACTATTGAAAATATCCTGTTCCATTGTTTTGAAAACCTTTTTCGTAAATTCCATGACACCGGGCCCGTGCGCGTTTACACTTATGTCATTCAACAATATTAGCTATATGAACTATGATAAATAAACTTAGCTCTTTTTCAGAAAGGTCATAATGCTGAAATGATAAACTTTTCAGGTCTTGAATTTCCGACATCTGGAAAGATTGATTGCCGGGAAAAAAACCCAGAATATTTCTGCTAGATTTTGTTACATGACTCCACACGTAGACTTTGTGATTTATTCACCGCTTCGGGATATCGTCTCTAGTATATTACCCAGTTCAACGCCAACCCGCGTATGATTTACATATTAAAACCAAAGACGTGCAAATACCCCTCCGGTCATTTCTGGCACACTTTTCCACTGGGCCAACTCTTTATATATTAGATCAACGTTTTGTGACGTTGGCTGTGTGTTTTGCTCCAGTCGTTTTTACTCCACTTTCATATTCAGAATTGAATCAACCTTGGAAGTGAAATAATATGAGAAAATTTATTCGTTTCATTAATTCTAAAATTCATTGAAACTTAAAATGAAATATGATAAATATACCGTTGTTTTGCATCACTAATATATCAAGTGTCTAAAGGCCTACCCTGCCAACAATAAATAAGTTGTTATCAATTTTCCATAATACGTAGGGAAATTACTGCCATGTAAAAACCCACTACTGACAATGTGATGTGCTGTGATATATCTTGGCGACAGTTTTCTGCTTACTAAAAAAATACATGTTGTAGAAATATCAAAAGGCCTAGTATGATTATGTCATATTTGTGTTGACAAATGTTGTAATCTTAGTGGTTGGCATGGTTATTGGTGGGACGGAAAGACTTATACATAAAGGAGAACTACAAACTAGTCAAATATAAAACAACACTAGGAATACAACTTGATTTTTTGTTTTATTTGATTGTGGATTTTCAAATGTACTCAAATGTGTAATTAATTAAAAATGGTAACTTATTTGAGAATCAAGATAGCGAAGTTCCTTCAAAATGTCTACATTTTTACTCCTACACTTTGAATGTCAACCAGTAGTGACTACTGATAATTAAAATAGTCCTGTGGTTCTGCTCAAAAGCAAAAAATACTGTCTGGGATTACGTCGCCTGGGGGCATCAGAAGACTGGAGAAGAACATGCGAGATCGCATGTGTAAAGTGTCAATTGAATCCGAATCACATCTTCCTGCGACTAGATTAGTAACTTGTACCGACAGGATAAGATACAGACAATGCTGCGTGTTTGCTCTTTTCCAGAAACATTATGCAGATCCGTCGGCCTGTCGGGAATGGCGTGACAAATCCCGGCAAGTCCGCACGGCCAAATCAGGCCCGGATTGTCTGTCAATCCATGCCGTGCATGCCAAAGACGTCCAGAAGCGCCCTGCGGAAAACCAGGCTCTGGGATGCCGAACTGAAATCCGGATTTTTGGATGCAGATGCATCCAAGACCTGGGTTTTATCATAGCGCTTAAATATCTAATTCAGGTGTATTTTCTATTTTATGTTTTAATTGTTTGAAATTCGAGCATCATCTATGTGTCTTATGCAGGATCATGAATCTGAGAACACTCATCGACATGGACAGGTAACCATCAAATTTCCAATAGAATTCTGGATTTAAATAATAGTGTAAATATATGCGCGTGAAACATGGGTAAACCAATTTAGACATGTCGTCCAAACAAAGTCAGAAGACGTGTCAGGAGTCACTTGCTGATGGAAGAGTTGTAAGGCATTGGGCCAAAGTCACGTACATTAGGCCACCGTCACGCCAAATAATGCTGGGCCTATGCGGCTGTTCAGCTGATGGGAATTGTCTGCCGGTCTTTACCCAGAACAAACCCACCACGATGCCCCCAGGCACTCTTAAAGGTTACCAGCTCACCCAGCGCCGGTTTATTGCTGGGCAATCATCCGAGACGTTGGTCCAGCAATAAGCCGGCGTAAAATTGAGCCATCTTCTTTGCTGATGAGATGTCCCTGGCAAATATTAGACGGCGAGGACACCACGTCAAAGACAACGGGGCAAGGCGAGCATTGTCAGAAGGTGGCCGGCCCACTGCGCTTTTTGTCGGTCAGCGAACACCGTGCAATGGATGTCGGTCAGAAAGTTGTCACAGCAGGAGTATCCGTAGATATTTCCTGTACCGCTGATCACCGCTTGTTCAATGCTGGGCCAGTGCCCGCAACATTTAACTTCCACCCTGACTACCGATGCTGCGTTCGGCATTGCTCGTGGCGCTGCAGGAAAGTAGAGACCAACATAAGACAAACACCAGACCCCATCGAGTCCAGCACGAGTCCAAGCGTTGGCTTTTCTCACCATCTGAATATTTCATGCTGACCGGGCCAGCGAGTGGACCGGACCAGGACATAGGTGGGGCGGCGTCACGGGAGAGAAACCCCCGACCCGTCACCTCCCTACTCCTTTTGTCACCTCTGAATCCCAACCACTAAACGTCCGGCTAACCTGTCCTTTACACTTTGAGGGCCAAACTGTGAAACGGAAATCAGGGTGAAACAACCGAGGCGACATTCTGTGGAAAACGGCGGGGACCCTTCTCTATAAACCAGACAAAATGGGAGGTGCAGCAGTAGAGGTTGGTATCCATGGAAACGTCACGCCCGTTTCTCGACATGCGCACTCAAGGGGCTGGACGGGTCATCTACAAAGTGCAGAGGGCAGGCTTCTGGTGTGCATGTTATGAGAGTGGAAATGAGGAAATGTGATAGCAGTGCCGTATTGCTTATTCAGCATTGCGCTACAAGCATCGACACATCCAGTGAAAATTTGCCAAACGCCAGTTAAATGTTGGGCTAACGTCTCCGACGTTGGCCCAACATCAACCCGGCACTGGGCCGACATATCTTGACCTGCGCACTTAGCCGTTGTGACCAGCGCTGGCCTGCAGCTGCGGGGGTCTGCCTGTATTTATGGTCCAGTAAATGCCCCTGTTTGCCAGGGAGAAAGCAGAATCACTTTTAACGGGTTGCATCTCAGTTCAGTTGTGTCGCCTCTGGCTTTTGCTTCTGCAGATCCCGCAAATCTTTGTCCCTGTAAATAGTGTGGTGTTGACTATCTTGCCAATTGGCTTCCCCCATTAGATTATCTGTCTCTAGTCTCCTATTGTCTGAGATGGGTCCATAAAAAGCGGGGACTGTTTTTTCTGATTAGCATAACGCACAAGATTAATACGATGATGCTTGACTGTTCTCCTCAAGCGATTTTTGTTGCCAGCAGATTCCATGCGCTGGCCCACTATTTGTTCTTGCCTTAGCCCAACGTCTGAAGACGACATGCGATCATTCTTGATTGTTTCCTCTATTTGCAACCAGTCACTATGATAGGTTGGCCATTCATTGTTTCAATGTTTGTTTAGCGAATGATACGTTGGGCCACTATTGAGGCAACGTTGATTTAAGGAGAATTATGTATGTGGATATGCACCACGTAATTGACGTTAGTGTTCTACGTCCCGGAATTATAGTAGGCACGACCGTATGTGCATATCCGCCTTGGGCTTAAACGGTCATATCGTCCACTTTTATAAACGGCTGAGATCACTCGAAAACTCGTAATGTGAGGAAATGCAATGGAAGACTTTACCATTACAATTTTAATGGTCACTCTAATGTAACTCGTAATTTTAACAGTATGCCAACTTTATACAGGGTTTATTCTAGATGAATCTATAATCAATTAGCGAGATAATAATTAAATGGGTATAACTTAGCCAAAATACCATTTAGGCCTATATCGGCTATAGTATAAAACATATGTTTGTGACTTAAATTATTTTCATCTCTTTGAAGCTTATCTGAGCAAGAAATTCAATGCCTTTGCAATTTGACGATTGAATCCTGGAGAGAAAAGGGCGCTACCCACTTAGTAAAGTGGATATATTCACCAGGTTTGAGATCTTAGTCGAGCTGTGACCATCAATACAATCTTAATAGGAATGGGTGGTACATCACTATAAGCAAGCTATTTTAACATCCAGACGTGGAGCGATACCTACCCCTTTGATTGCATAATATCGATACCGGAAAACAGCCTAAAGCACCTCTATACATGCATATTATCTATCATTTTAATAATTGGATAAAGCCGCCATTTTGTTGGTCACGTGCAGCCACTTGTACGCTCAGCCAATCAAGCCGCGTGTATGATTAGCTGTCGTTCTGTTCTAATTGCACTGCAGCGCTGAGTGACATGGAAGGCAACAATGTCAGGTTTTCACTATTGGAGATCTGACAGATTCTAAAATCTAATTCCTATCTTTTGTGGAAAATGAACCGGCGATCATGTCGTCGAGACATCTCCGTAAGTCCCCCTGACCCAGTCATGTCCCAGAAAACACGTGACATTGAACCAGTGATAGTTTAATGCGGGCCCATCGTCTCAGACAGTGGGCCAGCATTAAAAGAGCATTATGTTAATGACCCATGTTTGCTCGGATGGCGAGAAACATTCTCTGTCAGTCGACAAATTCATTTCCTTTTTCTATTAACAAAACTAAGTCCCCGTACTTCCCCGCGAGATGTTCTCTGTGCCTAAAACAACCACCAGGGGACGGTCAAGTCAGATGTATGACCTTCCGTGCAGGAGTCAGAGAATCCGACGACCGTCACTTCCCGCGCAGCCGTCACAAACCGGAACCAGTTCCCAACCGGACTTTGCCTGCTGTCAAACGCCGTAACAGACGGCTCAGCGTCCTACATATATAACAGTGGCGAACAAAAGGCCAGTGGACATGAAAGGGACGTGGCGCTTTCGTAGAGCGCTTGACTGCCTCGCCAGCCACGCATGCGTCCCGGGTTCAAACCCTACTTAACCCTTTAAGTCCTCACGATGCATTAAAGCATCATTTTACATTCCTGAAAACAGACCTAATTTTCCTATGACTAGGGGTTTTAGAATGAAAATTTCCATGAAACTAGTTTACTAATACACGGCAATTTTCTTCAATTTCCCACCCACTTCAAGTCATCTACATCCACTAAAAGTCGAGAATTGCGATAGCAATTCGCGGCTTGTAGTGGATGAAGATGACCATGATAAATTCAGGCCTGAAAGGGTTAACCTGCGTGGGGTTTTCAGAGAAATATCCTTGTTTCTCCCTTATTCAATGTGACTATGCGATCACGTTAATGGCGGCCTCGTCGAGGTAGGCTGACATGCCATAAGCACCTTGTGAGGTTTGCAGACCGCATGAGATTTTCAGATACTATTTTAGTACAGGCCGCAGAGAGCAAGAGCTCAGCTTGATTCTTTAGTTGTTTTATATTCAAGATGGTGTTCTCTCTGTCAGAAAATAGTCACGAGCAATCGTAGGCGAGAGTCTTGAAATATTGACATTTTGTTTTCCACAAATTTACTATATACTCCCCTATAGTGCGATATGGCATAGTGGGTATAAATATGGCCAATACTAAATACAATATGATGCACCCAAGTTCCCGCCATATTGAATTTTTTTCATTGATTTTCATGAATTTCTAACTTAATACCTCTTCCCACAATTATTGAAACATTATTTTTAACAGAATTTCTGCGTTTTTGCAAATATGAGCTAGTCGTAATCTTGTGCACGCCATTTAGCCATTCGTTCTCCATTTTACCCCAGTACGAACTGAATTTGCTACAGATACAGGGGCATAGGCACACGTAATGTCTCAGTTTATTTTGCTCATTTTGTTAGGAAAGCATCATTCAGAATTTTGATAAGTGAAAAAAAAGGCTGTATGCATGCGCCTCGAAGCATGAGTTGCATGCTCCAGGTGAGTTGAAAAGGGTCGAGACTAAACATGCCCTGCTACCAGCGGATACTGAAAACTCTCGATCATCGCCGAATTCTTTAAGGATTTTTGACGTTTCAAAGCTGTACATCTCCCCTAAGCGTTGCCATGAATTGATGCATTAATCACGGCGGCACACAGCTGTCATCCACCTCAATTCAGACCTGTGTAGCGAGCAGTGGTGCAACAGAAGAATAACCCAAACCTGGCGTGTTCCAGTGCTCAACAGCATCGGGCACCAACAGTAAGAATAAAAAGTGGCTCTCAGCAATTCACATGCCTTATGTTATGTGTACCATGACAGAAAGGGTTGACTCACATCTTAGTCATCTGATTGGACGAGATGTCGATGACCACCGATAAGATACCCTAACATTTATTTATGATCCACTGAATATATTTTGTATTTTGCTTTCTTTACTCTACGGAAAGTGTCATACCGATGGGAGATAACTTATGTTTTTATCCTTGACATAATTGCAAATCTGTTTATTAATGTATAATACGGCCCAAGTATCATACTCTACCACAAATCACTTAAACTTCGTTATTTCTTTGGAAGGTAACGTAACAAAATGACACAATGCGGTTGGATAGAACAGTGCGGAGTGTCGCACACTATATACTGGTATATAGCTAGGCATATTATCACTTTTGATTTGTTGTGAATCGGTCATGACTATACTTTGTGATAATTATGTGAACATATATCGCCTAATTTTCACGTCGTTGGTCGCAATATGTAATAACACACTTTCAACGTAACATCACAATCTTTGATATATACGTAAATATATACACAATTGAAAACTCTTTGTTGTTAGTCATAATAGTCAATGCAAAACGCAATCATCTGGACCATTTTAAGTTACTTCCATAATGACTTGTCAATGTTATGAATTGTCAATGTTATGAGTTGTAATGTTATCAGTTGTCAATGTTATCAGTTGTAATGTTATCAGTTGTTAATGTTAACAGTTTTCAATGTTATATATTGACAACTAAATACTGCTAATATGAGGTGTACATGAGGGGGAATATTGGAGGATTTACTTTTAGCTCTAGTAAAAACATGGTAAAGCGATATACATGCTTCAGCGTGATGCTAATGGCACTTTACAGCAACGTCATTTGACGTCACTCCATGTAGTCATCCCCCACCCGGGGATAAATTGTAAATGTCAAATCTGTGTTTAATTAACAACCTTCGCTGACATCGCAAAGTTTATTTCAGTCTAGCACACCGTTACACATTACGCATTTTTAAATCGATGTCTTAAATAGCGTTCTACTCATAACTGCATTGTACTTGTGAATGAGCATAAATACGATTTCAGTAGCACTTTAGACATACTTAAATAAACTATACCCATAAGTCCATCTTCACCCACTACGTCGCCATAACAACGCCGAGAATGATAAATGTATTCTAGATTTTAGTTAGAGGGCGGTGTGAATATATCACGCTTATGTTCCTGATACAAAACAGCTTGATTATGTTAATTGATAATTTAAATGGTGAAAATGAGTGAAAAAATATCCGAACCATGTTATAATTTTATCTCACTTGATGTAGAAATGTTAAAATAGAACGCAGTGCTGGTCCCCAAATAAAAGGTTTATAGTGATCGCACTTGCAGTAGACCTACATGGTAGAATAGAGTGCTCGCTCATGCGGCTGCATCTCTTTGTTCTTGTCGGCTAGATTTACTTCCCTGGTGTCTACTATACCTTAGCGTGAAGGCCCACAAGGGAGGCTGCTGAAATGCCATTCGTCTCCAGGAGCGCGAATGAAGCGCGGCAATATTTAGAGAAGTGATTAATAGTCAGCGTTCACGTGTGTCTGCTGGCGATGATTTAGCGCAGGGATAGGCTGCATTCAGACTATTCCAGAACTCTAGCCCTCACAGTTTACAGCTCTGAGGGGCTATAGGATAGGGCTAGTAATGATGGAAGGCTATGCCGCAGTGATGTTATCCATTGGCGTTATGTGTCTTGATCCTCTTACCACTGCCTACTACAGGATACTATTCTGTCCACATTTTTGCCCGGTCTGCTTAAAACTATTCCACAGGCTCACACCCACACAATTGCCAGCTCATATGCGACACCGTGGCACAGGATCAATCCTCAACAAATTTTGAGAATTCTGTGAAACTCGATAGTATTGACCTGCAATATTTTTACCTAGAATCCTAATACGATGACGTATGGGGGGGACTTATATAACATTTTTTATCGAGTTTTCCGGTGACGTTTTTGCGTTTCACAGGTTTTTATTTTTTTATTTTATTACCCCGCCGGCCGTTGCAGATCATCCTTCTGCAGATCTGCCTTTCTCTGGTCACGGGATGCCGTAGCATCTTATCTGTAGAGGATAATTTGACAGGACCATTCCACCAAGTCATTACACCGCCCCGGACTCTCCGGTTCTATTGGGTAGTCTCATTCTACACGCTTAATCTGCAGCCCCATTCTGCAACCCCATTTCGTAACTCCGTGTTGCAGCCCCATTCCCCAGAGACATGCTGCAATACGGACCGGAATGAGCGACAATAATAATAACTTTTCATTAATGTATAGCGGAGCCGATGATCGGGTGCTCATCCGCCTTGGGGATTTCAAGACGAATTATCAGCCGATCCGCTGCGCAGTCCCCCACCAAGACTTTGGGTCGACGCTGTGCCAACGCCCGCGGGCGTTGGCACAGCGTCGACCCAATGTCTATTAACTTGCATACTCCTATAACAAAGACTCTTCCGCGATCATCTCGTGTCTGGTTGATCGCAGCTGCGTACGAATGTCACGTGGAATATTATCGTAATTGCTTTGCATGCTTGTTATTCCCAAACAGCCCACAAACTATGCGGATATCTGGGCGGCGGCGGCGGCGGCGGCGGCAGCGTGCATCTTAACGTTCCCGTACCGCGCTTCATTTACCGCCGAGTGCGTCACCCAGTGCAGCTTCAAAGAATATGTGACATTTACACAAACATGTGATATACCACAAGACCGCCGTGCGTGAACTCTCATAGCTGGTTTTTACCAACATGACATTTCGAGCTATATTTTTCTTCTAGATATCGCTTTGCTAATGTATGGTGTAAATAAAACACATCCCAAACCGGGTGGAAATGTCATGTAAATCCTACAAATAATAATATCACCTGATTTTAATATAAATATTATTGAAGAAGTTTTGATTTTTTTTCAATATTGCATTGGTTGCTGTACTGTAGTATAAGCGTAATGATTATTGAGTATTTATATATATATAAAATTACAGCTGATCCAATGTAAACACGACCTTGACCCTTAAAGCGCTGAATTTTTTATGTAAACCATGGAGACCAACGTTTTTTTTTATTTGAAATTATCATAGATGTCTTAGTTTGATTTATTTATTTATTTGAATACCTATGTTATGGGTCTACGGCCATTATAAATATTTTTACTCTTACAGTGCGGGGATCGACTTCAGACGTCAGAATCTGATTCTGGTGACTGAAGTCGATCCCCGCGATTATGTTTAATTTTCAAGACTTATAATGGGGGCTAGATTCTATAGGTCGCAGTGAGACGTTGCCCCAGACTGATGAAACCCATCGCTTCCGGGGTGATCGCTCTTGTTGTCTCGCATTTATCCATGCCACGAGGGCAACCACGCAAATCAATTCATGTTGCAAGATATCATGTTACGAAAATCCGTCTTAAGCGTTTTTGTCCCTCTGTTGCAACTGGTCAGATTCGTCGATACGCCAATCCCCGAGACTCCAAAATCGACCTGGAAAAAATCAATCCTCTTTAAGAAGTCATTTCCAATGGTCAGCCCGACAGGCAAAAGGTGCTCACCCAGCGTCGGGCCAATGTCTAGCGACATTGGCCCTGCGCTGGGTAAGCGTCTTCTGCCTGCAAGCGACCCGCTGTGCCTCAGCGAAGACGACATGCGTGGACACCGGCAGATAAAGCGAGATGCTACCATGGCTCGGTGAAAAAAGACAAAGCGTTTGTATAAGCCACGCCTGTGATATGCAGTTTAATTGAATTGTTTTCTGTCATATTAAATTAATGTGTTATTCTAACATTATCAGCGACGGGAGCAGTTGATAATAATTCCTCGTTTTTTTCTAATAAACTCTTTTTTCTTTTGTAATTCGACGTTGATAAACAGAGGAAAGATTATTACGTTATTTTAGATGTCCAATTGACGGCTGCCGACGTTTAATTAGATTTAATTCCACTGTCATTTCAGATTTTTCTTATTATATTTTTCCACAGGGTTTATTTTTTTATAAAATATCTGACATGTACAATTTCGGATTGGATAGTCGAATTTAGTATCATAACAGCCTGATTTGTTATAAATTATTAATTGGTCATAATACGTGGTTCACGTTTAATGATTTATGACATTCTTTCCGCAGTTACTGTAGTCACATATAATATTGCAAAAGCATAAAATAAAAATGATACCACATTCTATTCATACACTACCGAATTAATAGTAACATTAAACTTGTGTTGTTTCATCGAATCGAATTATTATTTATAATAACAAGATATTTTTTATTTTATTATGATATATACGCGGATACAGTTATGAAACTGGCACAATATAACTAAAACAAGATAGGCTGCTACGTAAACGTATTTGCTAGGGTGTTTCAGGGACTATCCAAAACCTTGTTAGAGATGATCTGTTTTGAAAGTCATTGTGACAATCGAGCAAGGTCAATACGTATGATTTCAGGTTCCAAAAGCAAGATATCGTCTGTCAGTCAACTAGATGAGATTTCTGCATGTTCCATGTTCATTTACTTTGCTAGAACGTTTTTTCTGAACATTTGCGTATTGATCAAAACTGGGCAAACTTTACACCATAGTGAATAAGCTTCATCTCACACACGATGCTTGTCTGTGACGCTGACTCAACATTGCGTCAACGTTGAACTTGTTATCAACGCATACGCGCTGTTTACACAGGTTTATTCTGAAGCGGTCCCTCACGATGAATAAAACAAACTGAGCAATTAGTCGCATCGAATTGTCGGTTATTTTCTGAATTCGATCATGGCGGGCGTGACACTGCCGAATTAACCTTTTCAGCTCCGCCGTGTCCCTTGACACTGCGTGCGGCTTGTGCCGGTGATTTTTGAGAGCTCGGTGTCGCCGTGAATTAGTTTGCACCGATTGTCCTCCATAATCCTGTCAGAAGACGATTGCCATTACCGGCGACCATGATTAGTCGTGACGGGTGAATGTCTCTGTCACTGCAGGCAGCAGTGTGAGACACCGGGAAAAAGTCTCCATATAAAGCACATTTTTATTATTGCATTTCTAGGTAAATGATAAATCTACAAATATTGTACCAAGATAGAAGGTAAGCTCATCCATATATTTAAGTGCTAATCACTAAACTGACAACTATGACCCCCCCCCCCCCCCCCCCCGAAGAAGATCGAGTGACAACCTGTTATACCACCTCCAAAAAACAGGATTCGAGCCTGGAAAATGTGCTTGAGAAGGTTATAGTGTTTAGATCAGAAGCACATCGATGTTTCCACGAAAACATGTTCTCTGGTTAAAGGTTAATGAGTGGGATGCACACGGAAGTGGCTCATGAACCCGCTTTTGACCCTCTTAGTGTGCCATCCGCTCTCTACTACACAGGATCGCATGTCTGCTATAGTGTAGTTCTCTCTCTCCAGTGAAACAATGCACTAGCCCAACGAGGTTTTAAAACAAGCTGTCATGGTATGGCGCAGTGGGGATAAATGCAATGAAAATGAAATGAATCGGATTTTAAGCCACTTTTGTGCATATGTAGGCTAAACTGGGCCAGGAGAAACTCCGGAGGATGATGAGATGAATGAGATGACACTACCCTCCAGACACAGAATTCAAAATTCGAGCCCTGGCGGTCTGAGGCCAAGCACGTTACCTCTCGGTCACGGAAGCAACCTACAATCTTTACGAGTGATCGGGGGAGAAACATTTTGTTGCTTTGAAACTTGAATGCCAGAGCGAGGTTTGAAACCGCGATCTCCGATTTTCCAAGCAGGCAGCTTTAACTTTTTTATTACATTGCATTTTTTAGAAAACATATAGAGAGCGAAAATGTCATCAAATAGATGATAGGCTATACGAGATAATAGGCTGTGTAAATCTTGATTATTTTGGTTTGCCTAGAAATTTGGTTTCTCATTATGTGACGCATTTAAGCTAAGATAACTGTATCAGCGAGGTGTGCCATGTCTCGTCCTCGCTGGAAAGGGTTGATTTGGAAATACAAAACTTCAAAAGTATTGATATTCTACAATATCTAGAAGATTATTGAATAATGTTCAGTCTTAACATTCTATACACTTATTATACATTATAGTCATTATACACCTTATACATCAATATAAGCTTCATGTGTCTTGCCAACCACAGAAAACTATGTCTCTGAGAGCAGACTGAACGTGTTCTTAGAGTCAGTGTTCTTCGTAATATACAAGTGTTTAAACTATTTTCAAGATAATTAGGCCTAATTCAAGTTGCGGTCACCCTTAAGATAGAATGCTCACCATGAAAAGGATAGAATGCTTTATTCTTTTGCCATTGATATTTTAGTCGCAAATTCAAGCTGACACGCCGTAATTTGAACTAAGAGGCAGAACTGTATAAATAGTTAATGTACACGAGAGAACATCCCCATATAAAGGTGTCTTTGCAAATGTCGCCGCCAGCAAAAAAAGACGAGCCATTTACTAATGAAAGCTCAGAGAGGAAAACAATATTTTCGGGCAGCCTGCGTCAGACGCAAGGTCTACGATTGGCCTGTATACTGTATGATGCGGACTGAATTCAGACAGTGCTATGGAAATTGCCAGGAAGCACGAAACAGCAAACAGAGGAACAGTCAATAAAATACTTCTGAAACGACCGGCGGAATTAAATAATGTCATATACACGCCCAGTCCTGGCTTATTGCTTTGTGCACGTCAAATATTGCCACGGCAGGCCTGCATTGATTCTACTTCGTTCATATATATAATTATATCAAATCAATTTTTTTTTGCATGAATAGGCAGTTGAACATTTAGGGAAATACCAACATTATTTGTAATAAGAATTTACGAGGAAAGACAAGATGCAGTTCGATTTTGATCATCAACAATATTTTTTTCAGGAGCCCTGATGAATCATGAACGAAAAACATGACTGCAAATAATATTTTCACAAGCGTTGCTCGGGGTTACGGGGGGAGGGGGTTGGTGGAAGGCGGAACGAAAACCAGAAAGCCAAGGAATCACAGAGAGCCACCATAGGCCACTATATTCTGCCCCTTTGAATCATTGATCATTTTCAAATCACATCACACAAGTCGAGGCGTTGACGGATGTCTCATTGGAGGCAGTTTGGAGGACGACTCGTTCCCTCAAGTGTTCCTGGATGATTCAATCATTGACGATTCCGTCTTTGTCACTGACACAAATCCCCGCGACAGGACGACATCACACTTTGTGGTGATATTGGCCATTCCTTCGAGGCCACGACGGATCTGCCACGTTGATCCGCCGTTTCACATTGCCTTGCCTCGTCAAAACTGTATCAGTTTTGGAGCGTACACTACCAAGCGCTCAAATACACCGTGAGGTTTTTGAGGAAAATGAGTACGTTCAAAAACAAAAATTATACGTGCTGTCTGCGTATATGATATGAAACTGTGTTCATTTGAGTGCGATATGGGAAAATACAGCACTCGTCCAATTAGTAAGGTGTTCATTGGACTATGTGCTGTTTTTTTCCATATCTCACGGAAAATGAACAACGTTTGTATTTTCTCAAACGATCAGCCAGATAACTCGTGTAGCTGGCCCTACACCTCACACAGCTGGCCCTACGCCCCACACAGCTGGCCCTACACCTCACACAGCTGACCCTACACCCCACACAGCTGACCCTACACCCCACACAGCTGGCCCTACACCCACCACAGCTGGCCCTACACCCCACACAGCTGGCCCTACACCCCACACAGCTGACCCTACACCCCACACAGCTGGCCTCACACCCCACACAGCTGGCCCTACATCAGACACAGCTGGCCCTACACCCCACACAGCTGGCCCTACACCCCACAAAGCTGGCCCTATACCCCACACAGCTGGCCCCAAACCCCACACAGCTGACCCTACATCACACACAGCTAGCCCTACTTCCCACACAGCTGATGCTACACCTCAAACAGCTGACCCTACACCCCAAACAGCTGGTCCCACACCTCAAACAGCTGACCCTACACCCTAAACAGCTGGTTCCACATTCCAAACAGCTGACCCTACACCCCACACAGCTGACCCTACACCCCACACAGCTGGCCCCATACCCCGCACAGCTGGCCCTACACCCCACACAGCTGGCCCCACACCCCACACAGCTGGCCCCACACCCCACACAGCTGGCCCTACACCCCACATAGCTGGCCCTACACCCCACACAGCTGGCCCCATACCCCGCACAGCTGGCCCTACACCCCACACAGCTGGCCCTACACCCCACACAGCTGGCCCTACACCCCACACAGCTGACCCTACACCCCACACAGCTGGCCCTACACCCCACAAAGCTGGCCCTACACCCCACACCGCTGGCCCCACACCCCACACAGCTGACCCTACACCCCACACAGCTGGCCCTACACCCCACATAGCTGGCCCTACACCCCACACAGCTGGCCCCATACCCCGCACAGCTGGCCCTACACCCCACACAGCTGGCCCTACACCCCACACAGCTGGCCCTACACCCCACACAGCTGGCCCTACACCCCACACGAATTACGTGAGGGAAACGGCTTTTCTGGATGCATACTACATTTTATTATTCTATGAGCGCTCCTGTCCCCCACCTTAGTTAAGCTCTGGGTTTTACCGCGATAATTAGCCTTTCCCACAATGCCTCACTTTAAGATGTTTAGTGACATCACGAATTGATTGATATCGATTGTATAAGTGTAAACCCTTGTATCAAAAGGTATAACCCTTTTGCTGCTGCAGGAGTCGTTGGCATTTTTCTTTCATTTGAACTGACATTGCTGACAAAACTGCCATCTTCAGATCAGTCAAAACTAGCCGGATCTGTTATAACTTTGATGCTTTATTTCATATCCCCACCTTCACAATCGATCACATTTTGTGTCGTTCGATCGACTTGTAGTAGACGAAGAAGATGACTTGAAATGGGTGACAAATGAATGAAAGTTGCCATATATTTTTACCACAATTTCTCATTCACAAAATTCTCATTCTAAAGGAGCATGAAATTAAGTCACTTTTCGGGGATGTAGAATTATGTTTTGAAGCGTCATTGAACCGCCAAATTAACCGCCTTAACCGCCAAATTATTTACTTTGAATTTTCACCCACATAAAGTTGTGTCTCGCTGACGCGACCCACAACTTCAAGTGAATGAAAATTATTCAGATTTGACAAAATGGAGGTCAATTATTTTGAAATCTTACTAATTGCTGTTAACTTTTATCTCTAACAAGGTCAAAAGCGGGTATTTAATGTACTAGTGAAAATGTAAAAAAACTAATATAATCGGTACCGGCTGTTACAAGGTTAAAAGAAGCGTATTATACGCAATAATGCAATGTGATGTAGCCAGATATCATTTTTAGGGACGTTGGTAAGATGACTCATGATAAAAAAACACCGCATGAATAGTAGAAAAAACATCCGGCGCCGCTCTATTCATTTGCCGGAGGAGGCGCTTTTTCATCTGCGCAACCTTTCTTCCGTTTTATGGCTCGTGATAATTATCCCAACAAAAGTCATACGTTTACCCGATGTTGATTTATTGTTGGGCCAGCGTCTCCGACGCTGGCCCAACAATAAATCAACATCAGGTAAACGTCTTGAGTTTTCTGGGATGGTGAGATGTAACTCAAATGCAGCTCCGCGTGTTGTGAGCAAGACAAATATTATTATATCTGAATATTAATTGCCACGGAATTGTGTTCTTCTGAAATTAACTTTTCGGTCTTTTATAATATTTCAGATGATTGTGTTTTGATTCATTGATACTAGGCTTTTAAGTGCCATGTTGCCTGCTATAAACTCTTGCTGGTAATCTCCGATCTAGCGCGACACTGAGGCGATGAAAAAACGCGTAAATTTCAATTGATAGAAATGTGACAATATAACGACAATAACCAAACGTATCTCTTTTCAAACAAGTGTTAAATGTTTTTCTCTGTAACTTTAAGTGTTAGATCCTAACATGCTGATGTAAAGAGGCAGATGAAAACGGGTTCGAATGAGAAGCATGCCACAAGCGGAAAATACAGTTTCAAGCTCAGTAGGTAGTTATCATTCAGTATAAGTGGGGATGCCTATATTTAGATCAGCGGATGTACTTTGTTCCGCCTTAGCTACTTTCATTTTTTGTAGAGCACAAGTCGAAACAGGAACTTCTTGATTTTCTCTGGCATTTAGAAGTCTGTTTGTAACCTTACCCTGTCTTTGAACATGAAGGATAATTACCCTGTCTGACTACTTTCCTGTCTGGTATAATAGGCTCCTTTATCTATACAATATGACGGAAATCATCCTGACCAGAACGATGCAGACACTAAGCAAGATACCTTCTAGATAGACCCCCACTGGTGACGGCCTATATATGTGTGTGGAGGTCACCTTTATAGCTCCTATACCAACATATAGGCCTATGTGGCATGCTTAAATAAGGCAATTTGTTTGACCGCAGTACCCGTAATGACCAGGATGCATAACTGATTTACGTTCTTCCGTTTTAAGTAGGTGCCTCTTAACTTTTTCTTTTCATTTTATATTACATTTGTTTTATTACAACACGTTTTCGAAGTAAACCATTATTTAGTTTGTTTTAGATTTTGTTTGTTTGTACGAGGTGATTGTGGGCGTCGAAGAGCGGGTCTGCGAGAGATTGGTGAACAGTGAGTAATTAGTCATTCTCACTGGATGTCGAAAATTGATCCATTCAGAATATTATTGTATCCAAAAATGTCGCCGGTTTTTATTTGGTGGAGCTCTTGATTATTCTTACATGGTCGCCCGCTCCAGCGCGGCAGTGTGCCGGGTCAATAAGCTAAGTCTGTTCCCTTCTTCTTCTACCTGTTGAACAGCGGGCGTCCCCCCGCTGCAAGTTACACACCGTTCTGAAGGCAAATATCCAGTCAGCAGAAGCTGCATGTCGCTCACCCAATGCTGGATTACCGTTGGGCCACCGTCTGCGACGGTGGCCCAACAGTAATCCAGCATTCGGTGAACGCCTGGTGTTAACTGGGCAATCAATGAGTCAGCCGCTGCCGGCATCGCGCGCGCGAGACTCAATGAAGCTTCGTGGATTATTAGCCCAGACGAGACATCGGTACCCCTTGTCGAGCCGGACGCACTCCTCCCCGCCCGGTGTCTTTCTGGATCAATGCAGGTGGAGTGGATATGAGGTGAGACGGGCGCTCAAAAGAACTCTAAATGAAAACCCACGCTTGGCCTGCGTCCCTGGCATAGGCCTACTCGAGACAGGCCGTGCTGGCGAAACCATCAGCGACCTGGCGACACCTGCATGGCACTGCTTTAACTCTGAATCAGCGTCTGAGAATATAGATTGTAATTGTACTTATTCCCATATAATTACTTTACATTTCAAATGTTAGTGACTGTTGTCCAGATACTGCGACCAGAGGAGAACTGTATATCAATGTAGGCCTACAGAAACCAAGAATGAATTGTCTTTATAATATTATAGTCATGATCAATTTATGTACGAAGCTATGTTTTTGTTTAACACATAGAAAAGAGATTTTGTATTTCGCTTACGCATGGCTTTTCTGTCAAAGATATACATAAGCAACGTATTTACCCTTTCAAGTCTAAATTTACCATTGTCATCTTCATCCACTACAAGCCGCGAATTGCTGTCGCAATTCTCGACTTGTATTGGATGAAGATGATTTGGTGTGGTTTAAACATTAAAGAAAATTGCCATGTGTTGGTAAACCAGTTTCATGGAAATTTTCGTTCTTAAACCCTTGGTTGTAGGAAAATGAAGTTTGTTTACAGGGATGTAAAATGATGCTTTAATGCATCGTGAGGGCTTAAGTGGTTAATGGACATGCGTATTTCAGCAATGGACTTCTCGTGTCTTTGTAAACGGCAACCGTATCATTATACGTATATATAGACACAAGTCCACGTAAAAGGTCAATGTAATATATATGTAAGGAAAGAATGCACAAAAGTGTTATTATCATAATACTTAATAGTTAAAATGCATAATATTACATACTGTATATAATTATATATCTATCATACGGGTTCCTGATGTAGAATATGTTGTTCATTGTTAGATCGTAAGACAAAAAATTCCATATATTCCAAGTGTGTTTGGAAAGTTTTGTTTCATTCACTGTATACAAAAGAGAATCTTCGATGACTTTGGTTCAAAAAGTGAAACCTCTGCTATCATTATTATTGTTGTACGTGTTTATATAATTTTTCTGATTGCATCATGGACTTATCAGTATTATGATATTCCGTGCACTCCATGTTCCTTCAGCAAGGCTTGATGAAGTCATGCCTATAGGGAAAAAAATTATCGTATAGGCCTAGAAAATCGTATAGGCCTACTGTAACATTACACCAACGATAGATCAACGTATATATATAATAGACGACGTTGATTTATGGTTGGTATAATGTTGGTTGAACAATTCTAAGGAACATTTGAATCAAATTAAACCCCGAATCGCCATCGCGAATCATGGGTGTTCGTCACAAATCAATTATTGTTATGAGATTGATGAACAAAAAAAATGTTTTATTGTATTATATATGTTCCCAAGCGTGATTGTAGCTGCCATATGGTTAGCAACCACCTGATGGACCCGTGAAAAGTATGGATCAATGATAACCAAAGCTTAGAAGTCACGTGCTGAACAAAATGAGGCCCTAATTGGGAGCCAGCCTATTGTCCATCAGAAAATCGATTCGTTATATTCTAACCTTTTTTTATTGTTGTGTGATGCTTAATGTTCCTTTCATTTAGTATATACTTTTGCTATAAGCAAGGTTGCAATAATGTTTTGTTGGAAAATATTCCTTTGTTAGAATAAACCAGCCTCGTGTCCTGTGAGCCAGTTAGGCTGGAGGAAATACAATAAATATTGTCACTTTGCCTCAGTTAGCCTATTAAACTAATGCAATTTATCATTAGAGTTTGTTTTGTTAAGACATGTACATAATTCTATTATAAAAGATGATGCACTAGGTAATGTTGAGAATCATCTAATATGTGTTAGAGCATATGAACATTTTAATTGTAATCATCTACAGCGATAACAACCAAGATGAACTGTTAAAAACATTTCAGAATACGATTTTTAACATCCTCAATTATCATGCTTAATATAACATAGTATTTCACACTTTGCTTGAGCTTTTAAATAGGTTACAAGTATTCAATTTGAAGATGAGAAATGGAATGCTTCTGTATGCTGTCACGTGGCTATTGAGAGATATATAATCTTTGTGTTTTCAGTCATGGAGCCTGCAGTGTACAGTGAAACCCGTTGGTCAGGAATACGCTGTGTGTCTGGTCATTCAGACTTCTCAGTCCCTCAAGCTGTCACTGGTCATCTTCGTGAATAGCTCAATGGTGCGCCACCGGTTCCGCCCAGTTTGTTAATAAACCCCAACAATATCCACAAAGATCACGACTTTGGCCATTGTCCTGTGACATCAGCCCAGCACTGAGTAGATGCCCCGCAAGATGCCCCACATCCCGGCAGTTGGACTTATCCGTATTGGCAAGCTCCTTTCTCGCTGAGGAGCCATCAGAGATGAACGTCACAATAATTTTGGCAGAAGACGGGATTTGCAAAGAAACCGGGGGTCCACCAAGCAAATAGCCGTCTGCCGCCATCCGAGCGATGGCTGAATGTCGGCACAATGTCGCAGACCATGTCACGGCGCTCCACCAGCGTCTCCGTTTAGATGGATATGGCCCTGACTGACCAGCTGCTGTAATGGTGGTCAGGGGAGTGGACGACGTTCAATTAGTCGCGGTTATGTGCCTCCCAATAAGTCCGGACAGGCTGCACTCCCGACTCGGCCCATAAGAAGCTGCATGATCCAGGACAGATCCTGGCTATCGCGGACTGCTCCTTACGCGAGATCCGAATCAACAGCGTCCATTCTGACCGTCATTGTACTGATCCCGGTCGACCATTGCCTCCATTCTACACACCCTTGATCTTTGTTCCCCTACAGTAAGGTGCGTTATTTGAGTGCTCGCAATTTGGGTAACTGAAGGTTCGGGTCACGTGTCTATATATACGTACGTCATGCGTGCCCGGAAGTCATCTGTATGGGCCCAGACCTATATTTTGCCATCCATCGTCAAATAGACAGATGACTTAAAGAAACGGACCCAGTCATAGGAACCAACCTTCCCAGCAGACACAAGACGTTGAATCTATGTTGTTGTAAGCATATTTATTTACCGAGGATTTAAAAATAGCTACAAAGCTAATTTGTAAATCCTCGTTAAATAAATATGATAACGACAACATAGATTCAACACAATACGATGAATCAATGTCGGTTTAGCGTTGGTCCAGCGTCGTAGACGGTGGACCAACATTGATTCAACGTATTGTGTCTGCTGGGTTGTGTTGAATTACAAAAAGATACGAATCCATTCCGCATTGCTTGAGTATTTGAGGATATTTTACTTGTGATAATGCTGCTTTATGTTAAAAGGCTGAACACTGATTGTTGGTCCCTTCAAAGATGCGCGGCTCGATTTTTGTTTATTTACTGTTCGAGTTAGTTTAGTAGCCTATTATTAATGGGGATAGTGCTAAGCCTTGAACCCAGGAATCCTCAAAAAATGGGCACCATCTCTTAGCTTGACGTCTATGAATCAGGGACAGCCAGAGAGGTCAACTTCCTCTTAACCATTTCAGACGTTTTTCAGACGTTTTCGAATTGCTTTTTCAAAACCGAAGATATTGTTGAGTATTTATAAATTGTGCAGGTGCCGTGACTGATGATCACTCACTGCTGAAGGATGACCTGAGCATGGACTGTGATAGTTTGATATTTAAATATTTTAATGAAAATATGGAATATATTTCAAAATTGTACGTACAAATGAAATGAAATGAATGAGGTTTCAGGCCATTTTTGTGCACATATAGGCTTAGCTGGGCCAGGAGAAAATGCTGAGGATGGTAAGATGAATGAGATGACTCTGCCCTCCAGACACAAGATTCGAAATTCGAGCCCTTGTTGTCTGAAACCGAGCACGCTACCTCTCGGTAACAGAGGCTCCTTACAATATTGAATCAATGTATGTGCAACAAAGTAGACCTCAAATACACTGTGAAAAAACGCAGATCAATTCCAAATTACAAATTTTGGCCTTTTACGAGGTGTGTATATTTTCATGCAAAACTGGGAGCATTTTTAAATGCTTAAAATAACTCAACTGAACGTTCTGTGAGTCAAAAGTATAAGTAGCCTATGAGGCCTACTTTCTTTCGTGTACTTGTGATACAGCAAAAATAACAACCAATTTGGCCCGAGCCCGAGACAGAATCGATAGCTCTGCCTGTCTTCAAATAGATCCGGAATGAGCAGATATGGTACATATCAGGTGACAGCAATGAGGTACATGAGAATCAAAAGCGCGAGCTCTAACCACTGAGCTATCAGGCTCGATAATAATGGATATATGCATGTACCAAAACTTCTTTATACAGAAATTTCATTTTCACTTGATGTGATCATGGTAATTGTTAAGGAATTCATTCGGAACGTTAAAGAAAATTTCACTCTATACTGATGTTATTATAAGGGTTTCATATCTTCGTTCACGAGGACACGAGTTGCCAAATAAACCTGAAATCAAAATTGTGCCAATTTCTTTTCGATTTGTCTTTGTAGTACTCAGTACATTATAGGCAATACACACTTCACATGGTTGAATAGTTTGGGGAACTGCATAGGTTCAACTATATGACAATCATAGGCTCAGCTTTAAACTTGAAGGCGATATCTCCAGGTTAAATTCGTGATTATTAGCTGGGCCGAATAAACAAATACACAAGGCCAACTGGATGACGAGAATGAGTGTTTTGGTCATGGGCCTACATATAGGTAAGGCCTATTATCGCAACTCTTATATAATTATGCAATACTAGTAATACCGGTAAAGTTATCCGTTCAGTGGAGACAAACCGAGTAAACGTGCAAATAATAATGATATCCGTCTTCTTGGATGGTGTCCGCCTTTTAGTAAGAAGGCCCGTTAGTCAGAAGGCCCATTAGTCAGAAGGCCCGTTAGTCAGAAGGCCCGTTAGTCAGAAAACCAGTAAGGATGAATAATCAGAGGGCCCGATTGTTAGAAGGCCTGTTAGTCAGAATATAAATAAGGAGGATTAGTCAGAAGGCCCGTTTGTCAGAAAGCCCGTTAGTCAGAAAATCAGATAATTACCTCATCAAAATAATCTCATTTGTGAACAACCCTATGACCAATTATTTGTCTTTATTTATTTACTTGTGCCAGTAACAAACGTCTAGCACTTTCACAAGGATCGTGTTAATAATTGGCTACTCATGATGTTTTTTAATCTAATGTTGCTGACGTATTTTCCAGTTTCAAATGAATGAAAATTGTTGGAGTAAGTGGTTATTGCCAAGCTGCCTGTAAATAACAGTCAATCTTCTACATATAGGAACATGATATAATTTTCATGGCTATTTCTCTCCCTTAAACGATTTATTAAACTACTGAATTTATTTAAAAACACGTGGACTCCAGCAGCATTTTTTAAGTATCCTTGAATAATTATCTTTTTTTAACATTGTTCACTGCCCAATGAGCAAATTCTGACTAACGGTCCTTTTGACAAAAAAGCCTAATTGATTTTCTAACTAACATGCCTTCTGACTAACGGGCCTTCTGACTAACGGGCCTTCTGACTAATGGGCCTTCTGACAAATGGGCCTTCTGACTAAAGGGCCTTCTGACTAACGGGCTTTCTGACTAGCGGGCCTTCTGACTAAAAGGGTGTCTCATCTTGGATATTGGCCAAACGTATATAGCACGCAAAAAATAAAAGAGCTCTGGGATTTTCTGGATGTCTAAGTCTAACGAGCGATCAGTGCAGGGCTGACCACTGGTCAGTGGCCTGCTCTGAGGGCAGGGCAGTTTGCAGAAGTGTCACATGGATTCCGCTCAGTCGTGGGAGCGAAGCATCTTGCGACGGAATCACGGCGGGTGGAGAGGGGAGGGAAGACGGGGGGAGGCGGAAGCCTCTCACGGGGGCCAATTGCGGGCAATAGCCGGCGATTTGCCCGGCCGCCAGATTGAGTTTGAACGCCAAATTGAATGGCACCCTTGAGGTGGCGGCCAAAATCCGCAAGCCTCGTGTGACAGTCCCATCCAGCTAATCTCCTCTGACGTGGATTCAGCATCTCAAACCAACTCTGGCACAATGCTAGAACGATGTCAGAGACATCGGCTTTGCATTTTGCCACAGCTGATACACTGGTTGACATTCGGGATCCGTTCTGCACTTGCTACTGCACAGAGCCCGGAAACCCACTTTTTGTGCCCCTATATAACTTCCGTTGCCATGCGCACTCTGGCTCCATCCACGATCCCGCTGCGATCTCGCAGTCCTTTCGCTATCCTTCACGCACGTGACCCCGTACGAGAACCTGCACACTGTCCGCCATTTTTTCTGGACTGAGTTAAGGTCTGCACCACGCCTATAAACATATCCGGTGGCAAACTTCTTCCTGTCCTGTCCGTATATTGATTAATGAAGTCTTGTCAGTCTTTCAGGGCACCCCTACGGCGCGCGGGGTCCCCCAAATCCCACTTATTTTCCTCCACTATTTTAACCCGCCAGTTGCCCCCATCTTTAGTGACTGCAATATGGGTCACCAGGAAACAATTTGTTGGCTTTGCTCACATCCGCGGATTTCAGTTTACATAATTGGCCCTATGTCAATATTATCTTCGGTAGGATAAGAATATTTACATGTCAACTTTTTGGATCTGTTCTGGTGTTGAAAATGTCGGATGGTCTTCTTCTGGAAGGGCGACCTTATACCTCACGTCTTCCGGGCAATATCCTAGAGCCAACCCAGCCAAAACAAAAAGATAAATTGACTCATTGTTGATTCGATGCTGGCCCTCCGTCTTCGAAGCTGGCCCAACATTAAATAAACTTTGCGTCAATCTGTTTTCTGCATGGTTTGCCTAATGTTAGCTAATCATTGAGCCTTGGTGGCGGATAGCCTGACATGCATGGCAGGGCGTACCTTTCTGGGACGTGTGGGCCATGTGACGTCACGAGTTGGTTTTCAATGGTACAGGGATTTGGTACCGACTGAACTCAGTTTCAAGATCTCCACCTCCTCACGGGTGTACATTTCAAGACAAGCATCTACACGCCGATAAACACACTTCCTTTATACCTAAATCTATCTCGACCCAAGGGGATGCGACAGAAAATGAAATTACCTTACATCTTCGTTGAGTATAAACAGGGATAATGCCTCAGCTAGGCGGACTTGCCACGATACCTGTGCCTGACACTATCACGCCCCCCCCCCCTACCCCCTGGGGTCGGGCGTCTATGCAGTCTCACCGTAATAAAACTGGCCAGGCTTAATAAGGCGAACTTGTATCTGCATCATGACCCGGTGCTAGCCTGGTCAGAAATCGAAACGTGCTTCATGAATAAAGTGTCGGCGCTTATTACTCGGCGAGATAGCCCCTCCCCCCGGGTCCACCAGCCGTCGATCCCTACCCCGGTCTGCTACCTCCCCGCCGGCGTCCGTCGGGGGTCTCGCGGGGTCAGTCGTAAATCTGGGGCCCGGGGGCGCAAACTGGCGGCCTCTCCGCAGACCGGGGCTTGATTTATCGTTTGTTAAATGTAGCCTAGGTCCGTTCCCCCTGTGCGACCGGGCCTCCGCGCAGTGCCCTGTGTCGAGCTACTGCAGGGTTTTTACCTTTCTCGGTTAATATTCTGGTACAGGGCCCAGTTTTATCTTTTTTCTCGTTTTTTGTTAAGAGCTCGTTACCTTTCAATAATTTTCACGAATGAGATTTTTTTCACGAGATTTCACGAATGGGTCGGAGCGTTAGTTGGCTGTTTATGCAAGTTAAAAAGAGAGACATTAAAAAGTAAGAGGAATATCAACGAGATTTTTGTATTCTTGTAAGCTAACGAGAATTTTGACAAAGAGGTAGGAAAAACTGGGCCCTGGTCTGTTGCGCATGCATCTCGCGCTGCCTGCATCTCTTGCAGGCAGAAGACGCCGGTTCAGTGCAGCACTGCAGCATTGTGCGGGCTTCTTCTGCCTGCAAAAGATGCCATGGCACGGAGAAGACACGCTGTTGTAACGGCAATAATAAGGATTGGTCGGGTCGCGCCTGACATGGATCGCTCTTTTCACAAAGTGATGTGAACTACCTTGTCCAATCGGTCGCTCCCCGTCACCTCGTTTCACCGCCACCTGACCCGGTCATTATCTGGCCCCCCTTATTCTCTCTTCTTTGGATCCTTAAGGAAGATGACGGATGGGTCGGGATCACTCGTGGGGTATTTTTTCCGCGCGCCAGGCCTACAATTGCGCGCCATCCGTCATGGCTCTGCTGCGTCAGTTTTCTGAGTGCAATCCTCGGACTCCCGGATTATTCAGGGTCCGTGTATGTATTACAGTCTCCAATAGACAGGCAGTGGACAAAACTCCTCATTCAAACGCAACAAGATGTTGCCCAGTACACTCTTAACAATATAGGTTCTTTAGAAGAAACCCTTCAGTACTATTACCGTGCAACCCTGGAGAACCCTGCAAGGGTTCTCCTGGGGTTGCATGGTAATAGTACTGAAGAGTGCTTTTTAAAGAACCTTTAAATTTGTGTTCCTTGAATGTACGTTGCACACACCGAACTGGCTGAATGTCTTGGAAATGGCTGCATGTGCTCCTGCATTACATTTACTTTTAGAATCATAAAATGTTATTATGACCAAAACACATACGGTGTGTAAAATGATCGGTTTGCTTTTGCTTCAATGATGGTCCAACGGTTGGGGATGTTAGCCCGTCATGGAACCAGCTTCACAGCGGCATCTTGTGGCGCCATTCATCATGGATTTGCATAAGCTTCCGGATTGCAAACCACCAAAGTCAGAATACTACTGAGGCATTTTAGCATGTTTAGTGCAACACGTAAGCCAGCCACTAATGCATCAATGCCAGAAATATATGACTTATATATCTTCTTAAAAAAAGATATTCCTGATTTATCACCACCATTAGTGACGAAATGTGAGTTAGTATTTTAGTATTATCTTGTCTGTAAGGAATTTATAGATACCGGGTTTTTTCAGTGTGAAATGATCAGCTTGCGTCTATCGTACATAACGTTAAGAAATACGACATATTAACATGGTAATAGTACAAGACACCCGAAAGCATCTTACAGTGAAATAATAACATTTTGTCAATGTCACAGCGGATAGACCAATCACGTGCAAAGGTTAATAGATATTATTGTAAGGATGTAAAAATTAGACGGACATTGGTGATTTTCAGTATTCGTTTCGCTGTAATTCAGAAACTTGACTGTGATGCAAAAATTGTGTAGGTGCCTCTCTGTAGGATTATGCTGACAAATCCACAGTACAAGCACGCGCATCCATATACGCACACACACATTGGTACAATGTCTTGTCAAGGTTGTGGGTGATCAGTTCAGCTTCAACCCGTAAAACACTGAATTATCTGTATATAAACCAAAAGACCAAAGAGTTATTTTCAATTTGAAATCATCTTAAATGTCTTAGTTAGATCTTTCCGCTTCATTTGAATACCTATGTTATGGGTCTGCGGCCATTATAAATATTGTTACTCTTTCAGTGCAGGGACCGACTTCAGATTGGGTGGCTTCCACGCCAGCGACATTTTAGTCTTATGAGGTCTCCCATTCTCTCCTTTTGTTTTTGAAAATATCTGTTTTGTTAATAGTAATAATATGTAGAAGACAATAAACGAGTCTGGGTCTAGACGTCAGAATCTGACGTCTATAGACGTCAAATATTGACGTCTAAAGTTGATCCTCGCGCCGTAAGTATTGGGCCTGCATTGGTAATGACCCTATAATGCGTTAATAATGCGTTAATCCAGCAAAAATGTGATTACGATGTCACAGCATTGACTAGATGTTGACTAGACGTTTGCAACGTTGAGTCAACACTAACATCCTCACATTGGCACATAAAGTACTTTATCCTTTTAAGCAATACTTTATCACCTGCATAAAAAGTTACATGGGTCATAATTTATTGTCTAGATAAAGGTTTTTTCCATTTATGGCAACGGGAAGATATATTGATCTGAATTTTCGTTTGGTTGACACGGCGCCTTGTGCCAGCAGCTAACTATAAAATATAAAAGGTATTTTAGTCTTTTCAACGATGCACAAGTGTTAGTGACGCTGCTTGTAATAATACATCGGGACGACTAGAGATGAATTTAATGAGAGATGTACTTAAATGATGTACAGCTCTCATGAATTACATGACGTACATCTCTCATGGGTTAAAATGATATGACGTACACCTCTCATAGGTTAAAAAATGATATGACGTACACCTCTCATAGGTTAAAAAATGATATGACGTACACCTCTCATAGGTTAAAAAATGATATGACGTACACCTCTCATAGGTTAAAAAATGATATGACGTACACCTCTTATAGGTTAAAAAAAGATATGACGTACACCTCTCATAGGTTAAAATATGATATGACTTACACCTCTCATAGGTTAAAAAATGACATGACGTACACTTCTCATGGGTTGAAAAATGACATGACGTAGGCCTACACCTCTCATAGGTTAAAATGACTTGACGTACATTTCTCATTGGTTGAAAAATGACATGATGTACACCTCTCATGGGTTAAAAAAGGTGTGACGTACACCGTTCATTGGTTGAAAATGATATGATGTAGGCCTACACCTATCATGGATTGCAAAATAAAATGATGTACACCTTATTGGTTGAAAACTTGCATATTACACAATAAGGCGTTGTGACTACATGGGATGAAAATATTGTTTTTACAAAGGGCATGCATGCAGTACCGAATAAGTCGTAGCAAGCAAAAACGTAATATAGACCAAAGCTAGTTTGATGCTGGCCCACTATCAACGACGCTATACCGCCACTGGGATAACGTCTCGTGTTTAACAGGTATTGAATCGCTGTGGATCCATCATGGATTCAGTGTTTCCGGATCGCAATCCGCAGACGGCGGGGATAATTCAGGAAGAGACGCGCGGCAGGATTCCACCGGTAAGACTCCGCACGATGATCCAGTATTGACCAGGGACTGTGTACCTTTTTGTTAGCACACTGCAATCTCCGCCTCCTCTTTCTACACAATCCCGGAGACGGCTGAATGCTGGGCCGCCGTCCGGGACGGCGGCCCAGCATTCAGCCGTCGCCGGGATGCCGTGGCCGTCGGCGGCAGTCCCCATGGCAAATATTCAAGACGGCCATCATTTCTACATCAATAGACACGGCACAAAGTCTCCGCGCACTTCTTTGTCTCCATTCAACCTCGGTCGTCACACCCACTCGTTTATTGACGCTGCCCACGAAAACATAAGGCTGTACCGTATACAGCGGTAATCTAATAGTATCACTGTAATAAGTCAGCCCGTCCTGTTTTGGCCTCAAACTTGACGACGTACCCTGGCAGTGCCGAATACATTAGTCTAATTAATTACTGTAAATTCGCAGAATTTGAACAATTTGGTTAATTTCTGTCATTTCAATAGGTTTTAATTTTCGGTGAAACATATTTCTTGCGCCAATATGTTGAAATTGATGATATTTACGTAATCTAGATCTTGCATGTAAATTGCTACAATTTTACGTGGTCAATGTCAAAACAAACATATTCATACTTTGCATTTCCAAATTCAATATTTATTTTTGATTCGCATAATACTGTCACCATTTACTGCTGATATATTTGTCGCTGCAGAGAAAGTCTAACTATCGTGGCGCTAAGATAAAATTACAGTAGCAAAATGTCATATTAGGCATGTTAATAAACTGGTAAATTCTTGAAGAACCTAAGTCCCCCTGGATTTACACTGACATGATTCTGTATGC
Source organism: Flabesymbios commensalis (assembly GCA_964017125.1). NCBI lineage: Eukaryota > Metazoa > Annelida > Polychaeta > Terebellida > Flabelligeridae > Flabesymbios > Flabesymbios commensalis. The sequence continues at coordinate 26,479,259 of OZ024902.1, read as the reverse complement.
GGTGCCGGGGACAACCGTGGGAAGCCTTTATTGGGCGTTGGATAATATGGCGAACAAAGAGTTTTGTTATCGAAAGTATTTATTTGTTACTGATATTTCCTTGACATGTGAACATGATAATAATGTCCGTGTGGCGAAAGGTTTTCTGTTCTATACAGATTTTGCAATCCTTAGTATTTTCCTAGGGTATACTCTCTCGGGTATACTCTAAACAATATAGGTTCTTAGAAGGAACCCTTGAGTACTATTACTTTTACCATGCAACCCTTGCAGGGTTTCCCTGGGGTGGCATGGCAATAGTCATGAAGGGTTATTTTTAAAGAATCTATATTGTTTAGAGTGTACTGAATAAGGCATCGTCATTCACACGCACAGAATAGAGCTGAGAGATGGGCGTCGGACTCAAACCCGGCAATTTATAAACAACCTTCAACTTTGTACTAGATTTAAAAAATAAAAAAAGTAATCCATTTGCAAATGCCTGGGTACTCTCTACACCTTTTGGGGCGGGGGCCCTAGGGTAGTGGTTAGCACCGCTGCCTTTCACGCCAGAGTTCGGGGTTCGGTTCCCGGTCTCGGCGGTTTGAAAGAAACAAAAATGTTTCTTCCCCATCCACGTGTGAAAGTCAGTATTGTGGGGGGCCTCCGTGACCGAGAGGTAGCGTGCTCGGCCTCAGACCGTCAGGGCTCGATTTTAGAATCTTGTGTCTGGAGGACAGTGTCATCTCAATCATCTCACCATCCTCAGGAGGTTCTCCTGGCCCAGTTTAGCCTATATGTGCACAAACGTGGCCTAAAGCCCGATTCATTTCTTTTCTCTACACCTTTTGTCCAGGTTTTGAGGTTGTATGATGCCATCTATCGAATGTAACTGTTCCATATCATCTTGGGGGTCTTTTTATTTTGACAGGAATGTGGAAAATATACAGAGGAAGCTAAAGATGTGGGCAGACTACAGTCTGGAAAAACCCTCGCAAGCAAAAAAAATGTTCTCGTTTATCACGCCGACTAATGTAGAAAGGGTTACCAGCTGACCAGCAGTAGAAGTGGCCTGTTTAGCCTGCTTCTGGTTTCCCGGCAAATTGGCGGCAATGCTGTCCAGATTGCAGGAAAGGACACCATTCGCAGTCTCCTCATCTCACAGATCTAATCAACGCCTCTGCTGGACTCCGCGCTGCAGACCTCATCACAATTTAACTGCAAGTTGACACTCTCTTCTTGCTCTCACCACGACCCAGCTAGCCAGAAAATAAGATCCAGCGTGAATTCAAGGCCGGGTGACGCGGGTCCAGCTCTAAATACAACAATGTCAAACAGATACAATTTCCACAAAAAATATGGTAATTTCAAGAAAGTTTGGCCCATTATTTATCCTCAATTGAAGAAACTTTCATTGTATTGCGCATGAGCGGATTTTATTAGTCATTAGCACATTCGGACAGAGACGGTTAAGGTATCAGGAGCAGAGATTTGACCGCACTTGGCGGTGCCACACATGTATAAGCTCGTCATAACAGTGACGTCATAACAGTGACTGTGTTATGGGCGGGTGTTTTTTCTCGGGAATGGTGTGCCATGCTGGTTTTCTGGATCTTGCAAAATTACATGTACGCCGTAAATATCTGCGAATATCTACGAGTGACGACAGCTTATGATAGATTTGCACGCTGTGACATCATACACCACATTATATTGTGTGATATAAATCGTTCAGAGAGCTTCGCTTAAGCTGCTGGCGCTTTCCCATGATAACTAGATTGGATTAGGGCAAGTGGATATCTAAGAAAGGTTGACCTATACAGAAATATTGTCCTTCGTCAGAACATTGGCGGAGAGTATATACACCGCTTAGCAAACACGGTACATTGATTCTATGTTGCCTCAACATTGGGTCAGCGTCGTAGACGGTGGTCCAACGTTGAGCAGTGTGCAGTTGTGCAGTGTTTGCTTTACAGGGCCTGTCTAAATTTCGTATACATGCGGCAATAGACAATAGACAATAATTTATTTAAACTCCGGCCGGGGTGGCATGGAGCGTAATATATACAAAATGAAACAATACATCTTTTATACACACAATTATAAAGATTACAAACAATAACAAAAAAAAACAATAGCAATCAAGTGTAAAAATAAAACATATTGAAAGATTCTTTTAAATATTGCACTAATTTTTTAATCACATTTGGATTTTGACTTGAACCTTCTAAAACAAAATGAAATTCATCTATATACAAGTCGTCTCCCGCGAATTAAAGTGTTTGAGACGACCTTTTTCACCCCAGGGAAGCGGTGTATTTATGTTTTCTGCGAACGATTGTAATTAAACAAAAATGTCTTTGATGGAAATATGTTGCCATTTGCGAGATTCACGATATGTCGCATAATACTTCTATGTCTGCTTCAAGAAAGGAAAGGGTATTTTCACTAGCCGCCAAAGAGTTGTATTTACCACTTATTTGAGTGTCGTATACAAGACTTCTGTTTCACCTGTTAAATTCAAAGGCACACATTACAAAACTCATAATTTGCTCTTTTTAATAAACGGAGAGAAACCGAATAGTTCCAGTCAGAGTAGAACTTTGGCCAAATGCTAAATCAATGTTGTAGTCAATTAGTGAACTGCAGACATAACGAGCGTGTGAAACCATAGCACGCCAATTAAGTGTAAGTTAAGACAAAACAATACGGCACAACAGTAGTGAAGCTTTAAATAGCTTATCACATTGGTATAATTAGCCACTGGGAAAATGTCAAATCAAAACTCACACATTATATTGTAACTGTCTAATCAGCTGACGAAACACGATCCACTGATCTATTCTTAAAATAGTTTCACTGTCATATCTGTGAATATCCATCTCTTTCATTAATAAGCCTGGCAAAAACTCTCCCTTACCAGCAAACACAAATCATTTGTATAACATTTGTACAACGTCGGCAAACGTCTTCGACGTTGGTCCAACATTGTACTAATGTTATGCAAATGCTTTGCGTTTACTTGATGGAAACGTCAATTCATGCTTTACGCACGGTCATTTTAAAAGCGATTCCACCACATTTGATATCTGCTTCTTTAATAATGAAGACACAAGAAAAACTTACTCCTGCTCTACTGGATAATGTACATGTACAGAGCCGATCTTAGATTCTCCTATAGATCTAAGACATCTGATTGGTCGAGATCGTGATCTTGACCAATGAGAAGCCTCAGATCTTCGCCAAACTAATGGAGAATAATACAGATCTAGATCCTCCAGTAAATTACAGGGGAATGGAATTGGAGAGTGAAAGTTTGACTCCCTGTATTCTAGCAGTCCCTTTGAATTAATACATGCTAAAAGCAGGCACGTACTGCCAGGTTTACTACCCGGTGTTGGCTCAATGACGTGTAAACCTTTTATACATCGTTTTTCTGCCTTAGTGTAATGTTTGCTAGCGTCATGCATCCCTATAACTATCCCGAACTATTCTGTAAATGATTACATATGAAGTGTCCATAGAATTATCTCAGAAGTATACTATTTAACTCGTTTGTGATACGCTTTAACCCCTGCAGGGCGGAGAATATTTTATATAGACCCAGAAACCAAAGGGTTTTTTTCAATTTGAGATCATAAATGACTTAGTCAGCTCTTTTCGCTTCATTTTAATACCTATGTTATGGGTCTGCGGCCATTAGAAATATTTTTAATCTTACAGTGTGGGGTCGAATCTGACGTCTACAGACGTGAGATTCTGACGTCTTACCCTTTGACTTCCAGGCCGGGGTGCATACCAGGATTCAGATATACTGGTGTAGGAGTTCTATTTTTCGTCATTTGAAGCTGGAATTGCTAACGCAATTTCCAGCTTCAAGTGACGAAAAATACATAAATGTAGTATATATTTGACGAAAATTTGTGTCATTTTATGGTTACGTTCATTGACGAATGACGACGGAAATTTCCGTCATGTATGGTAGTGAAAAGGTTAAGTTGATCTCCGCGCTGCACGGGTCACAGATGTGCTCATCATGAGACCGCCTGGTTTAGAACTTCTAATAAAGTGCCTGAATGGCATAGAGTCATTTGATTCATCTCACTATCATCAGAGGGTTATACTGGCCCAGTTTAGCCTATAGTTGCCTAAACCCTGTTTCGGCTGCCAGGTGCGAACATTGGCCTACAATAAGTCATCTCCTGATTTGCAACAATTTTATTCGTCAGAAAATACAATTCATTTAATAATTGCGAGTTTTCCTTGTTTTGCTTTGCTATAACTGCGAAATATAGCCTCAGTAGACTATCTGTAAGCAAGTGAGTATTATCAATTGACTTTTGATTTTCCTATTTAATAAGTGTACAGTACCATTAGGCAACTGTACACTGAGCAATACAGGTATTTGTACAGTTTGGAACACTATATGCATACCCTCAACGACACACATTTGACCCGGGACCTCCAGCCTGATGAGCCATCAGAGTCAGCCATGTATCTGTACTGAGCAGCCTTCCAGCAATGGGAAGCGGCGTGTGTTCATCTCCTCAAATGTCTTATTGCTGGCAATTTACCTGTTATGCGTATGACCACCCCTGTAAAAATGGCTGGCTAATCAACAGTGAAACTGCTGTGACAAATTGAGAATTCGAAAAAGGTGGGACCAGTATGTAGGCCTACATAACTGAATGTATACTTTGAAAGACACTCTATATTTGTCAATTTTCGGAAAACCTAATGATGATGGACATGTCTGAGCTACGCCATCATTATAGGCCCGTCTATCCCATCAAACACAAGGCATTCACCAAATGCCGCTTCAATGTTGCCCACCGTCTTCGACGCTGGCCCAGCATTGAAACAGCATTGGTTGAATGCCCCGTGTTTTCTGGGATACCACTGACAGACAGGGAGCAGATCCACGGCAAGTGATTTACTTGTTTCAACCAGCATTACCAGATAATGACGGTGGCGCCGCACCATTGTGATTAGACTGGGAATAGGCCCGGTCTCCCAGCACTGCCTAGGAGGCGGCCTCGTCTCGTTTGTTGCGCCTCATGGCTCGGGTCACAGCGGATTTGGGCCCCGCATCAGCAGCATCTCTCATATTACATGAATAATTGACACCCGTGTCAAGCAGCCCATTGCTGGCGGGTGTGCCGCCCCGCCCTTTCCTCGTTAAGATCACTCATTGTTGCGCCAGAATTCGCCGTGGCCGTCGCGCACTTTCTGTTTTCCCGCATTAGCCCGGGCCAGATTTAGTGCGAAGACGACTGGCTGGGTGCTCCGACGCTGTCCGTCAGCTCGTCACAACTTATAAATTGTGTCAACCCGAATGAGAGACTTGCCTTCGGCCATTAGCGCTGATGTGCGTGATGTGACGTCTTTAGTAAACGAACACTTGCCAGCTGTGTGTGTCTCTAAATAGTCTAGTTGAGAGACGTCAACGCTTTCCAACTGGGCTCTTACAATGTACACATACACATTAAACAAAATTAACAGACTTAGTATGATATAGAATGTAATTAAGCACACATCTTCGTACATAAAACATTCAAAATGGCCGCGGGCGTGTGCTGTGTCAGCTCGGGGGGAAACAGTGGGGTGGTGAGAGGGTGCAAATGGCTCACTGTGTGCCCAGACACTTAAATCTCCATTATATAGCCCCAAGCGCCTGCAAGTCTCTTACCTAAGACAATGTCTGTTCCGGCATACCAAGCGCATGCGCAGCAGCGCTATAGGCTGTGACCCACGTGGACCTCGCGGTGCTCCTCTTATTATTCAACCAGGAATCGCGGCTCATCTAAAACCGGACCATGCCTTAAGCACACCGTCGTCTGGAACACCCATTTGACGCCGGGGTCGCCCTATATATATATTCCCTCGTCAGACTGTTCGTTTTAAGACATTTATGACCTCCTGCGGCATGACTGCTCTTTTCACCAAGGTCATTCGTTTAGTGATGTGTAGTAGGCTGGAAAAGAGGCCAGTAGGGCGAACACGTGGTTATTTATGGTCTTTAAAAGACGAGAGCAAGACACCGTTGAGACAAAGTTTGACGTTGTTGCAACATGAGAATGGATTTCATGAAATGTGACCTGGCCATTCTCACATATTATCGTTGATGTGATATTTCAACTGAAAATTGTCCGAAATGATGACGAATTTGGATGGCGACAACTTCCAAGACTTTTGAGACACATAAGGGCACCTGGCATTTGGCTATTTGGCCTAATATTTCAACCTGTTGGTAGTTACTCACAATAGGGGCCTATATGGTATCACTGATAATCTGGCGTGATTGTGATTGCTGAAAGGGACCCCTTGGGATGAGACATTTTCAATGTTGTCAATTTTGAAAATTTAACTTATATGAAGCTATATAGCCTACTGATCTTAACTAAAAATACAAAAAAGTAAAGCACCGAAAAAGAGTGAAATAGTTATATTTCCAGGTCGTATATTGCCATGTAAACAAAACAAGTCAGCAATATACAGCACTTCACACCACATATTCCCACGTCTTGGCCGAGGAGATCAAAGCAATAGCAGCTAATTGGTGTCTGATTGGTGTCTTATAGTCAGGACATGAGGTGATACACCTGCAACACTGATTGTCTGCCCAACGCTGGCATCAACATGTGGCCCAGTGCTGTGGGAACATTTAATCGTCCTTCAGCATGTGTTTAGGTATACAAAAAGTTTGTTTGGGTTTTAAGCGGTTTCATAGAAATATTAATAAAAAATATTTTTTAAAATCTAAAAACTCTGAAAAAAATAAAATCATGATCTGGGGGATACAATACTTCATTACAAAACTAAAAACGAAAATTGATGTCATCCCAAGGAGCTGCTTTTAGATCAGCATTCACTTTCATTCATTGATAAATCCATTCATTCACATTCATTTTATTCCGCAGGGCAGTTCACAAAATTATTAATTAATGCCGGTTCACCGTCTTCGACGCTGGGCCTGTATTAAACTAGTAACGAATTAACTCCATTTATTCCGTGGTTCGATTCAATGGCAAATTGTCGGAAATTGCATTTTGTATGCAATACCACAGAATGCGCTAATTAGCACATTAGCTTATTATCCAAACCACTCTCATAACAATAATGGTTCTCTGCCGACACCGGTTTAGTTGGTACTGATCCCAGACGCTGACCCAAAATTCAATTACCTTTTGCTCGTTGGCTTGATATATCTGGCATGTGATATAACTATTGGCCTCCCAGCCGACACAAGACGTTGAACCAATGTTGTATTATTGTTGGGTCAACATCGCAGACGATGGCCCAGCATTAAGCCAACATTATATCAACGTCTGGTGTTTGCTGGGCTACTTCCTGTCAGTCATCCTTATGATTACAATGAATGTGACATTATGATTAAAACGCTCCTTTTTGGCCATAGAATTAAATTTTCGCACATTCATAGCAAACGCGAGCCGTTGGACCAATCGTGGCTTAATGATGGTCGACTCTCTACAACGCTGGCACAGCATTGAGCCAGCTTTGGTTCAAGGTATTGCGTTTGGTGTGATGAGTGGTCAGGCGAGAAAGCCTTTGATAACTATGTTAAAGCCCCTCGTATGGTAGCTGAGTGATATGATGTTTAGCACTCGCGGATAGGAAGTGCTGAGCTTTCTGTATCGATAATGTGTTAGGCCGCGAACACACGCTCTGTTTGCTTTGTCACGCTACTAAAAGGGGGAACTATGTTATCGATCTCGTGTTTTCATATTATGATTTCTCACAATAGGTGCGATTCGATCAAGATAGTGAGCGAAATCTAATTTGACAATTGATATATTTTATGACTTGGCGGTTTTCTCAGATGAAAGGTTTTATGAAATTATCCATCAGATAATTTCTGTCTGACACTACTTTTAATTTCTCAGATGAAAGGTTTTATGAAATTATCCATCAGATGAAAGGTTTTATGAAATTATCCATCAGATAATTTCTGTCTGACAATACTTTTAAATTCTGTCTGACGTGTATATTTGCCTAGCAGCACCAACAAAATGATGACTGAAACGCGTACTTTCGTAATCCTAAGGAAGTTTTAAAATTTCACTAAATATAAATCGAGAATCTTTTCAGAACTCCTTTTTGTAACTGAGCTATGCGTAGTACAATAAGATATATAATAAAACTTACTTAATTCAAACGTGATCATGTATATATTAACTCCAATATCTCGTTAACTGAAAATATTTTAGTGTATATTAACCCTTTAAGCGCCGGTGCAGTCCATATTCGATTTTTACATTCTATATCAGCACATTACATATCAGCTTTTAAACCTGTTAAAGATAAAAAGTGACATTAATCCGCAAGATTTGAAATTTTTTGACCTCCAGTATTGTCAAATCTGAATAATTTTCACTCACTTGAAGTTGTGGATCGCGTCAGCGAGACACAACTTCAAGTGGGTGAAAATTCAAATTGAAGAATTTGGCGGTTAAAGGGTTAAACAAATATACACACCTCGACCTGTTTCTACATAACACGCAGACACGCTAAAATGTTCAGATTATTTATTTTCACCAACTGAGACTATTTCAGCCCCCGCCGTCACCGAAGATGCGACGGCTGGGGCTTTCGCCTATAACTTTTGCAGAAAATTACATCAATGGGAAAACAATATTTAGTTGTGGGTCACTTCCAGGTGGACAATGGACAGGTTCAAAGATTTTTTATCTCAATTCAATCCGCAAGGTAACACGAGATTAAATGATATTATAATACGGTGTTGAGCCGTCCGTCAACTTTTCGTTTCCGGGGCATATCTCAGGATCCACAAGTATCTTCCAAGCTTACACAAAGCACCTCCAGGGGGGGCTTAAGTGTGTCTTTTGAGGTATCTGATCTTATACCTACTTTGGTTCAGTACTATGACCTATTTATATGTATTGACATACACTTGCTTTCCGGAGCAGATCTCTCAAAAATTACTGGGTGGATTACAGCCATATTGGACATTCATGATCTCAAAGATCCCTAGTTGTGTTTTTTCAGGTTTTTGTACCTTGATATTGATGTTGACCCAGCACTTTGACCTAATTTACAACATTAGTATATTCATGACTGTTCTTAATCTTCCTTTTAGACTAAGCCTAGTATGCCTATAATTGTCGACCCAGACTAAGACTAAGTTAATAACACTACACAAAATCGCTTTAATCAAGTTCTAATTCGAAGCGGGAGCGCTTGGACTTCTGTAGTATAGTACCAACCTTCTGAGGATGGTGAAATGAATGAGATGGCACTGCCGTCCAGACACAGGATTCGAAATTCGAGCCCTGGCGGTCTGAGACGAGCACGTTACCTCTAGGTCACGGAGGCTCCCCACAATATTGAATCTGTAACGAGTGAACACGGAAGAAACATTTGTTTCTTAGAAACATGAATGCCAGAGCGAGGAATAAAGGGGACGAACCCGCGATGTCCGACTTTCCAAGCAGGCATCTTAATCCACTGCTCCAGGGCCCACGCCTACTCTGGTTCCCAGAGCCACACTACGCGGCGTGGCCGAGCTTCATGTAGCCTCTGGTATGCCCCAGTGGCGAATGGTTGTGACTTGTTGCTATTTTTAGATGAAAATAGGGTAATCCCCGAATTCAGACATTTTTGAAAGGTCACTTCCCCGGATGAAGAGTTGTTCACAGTATTGTATTTCCCCTCTGACGCATTTCCTATGACTTGACCCAGAACATTATTCACTGGCCTCATAACACAGGCATGATGGTCACGTGACTAAGAACATTGGCCAATACCCGGCCATAAATGAAATTGGCCGGGCTCGCCAGGCAAGGCCCACGCCTTGGTCGATGTATGCTCATTGGTCATTCGTAGGCCATGTGATATTAAGGTCTCACCTCACCATTTTACCACTGTTTATTAATAACCGTGTATAATATCAAATATAAATAAAACAATTCATTTTCAATCGAGCAACACATCAACAAGTTAACCCTTTAACCGCCGGTGCCGTCCATATTCGTTTTTTACATTTTTTATAGCACATTAAATATCAGCTTTTAAACATGTTAAAGATAAAAAGTGACATTAATCAGCAAGATTTGAAATTTGTTGACCTCCATTTTGTCAAATCTGAATAATTTTCACTCACTTGAAGTTGTGGATCGCGTCAGCGAGACACAACTCCAAGTGAGTGAAAATTCCAATTGAATAATTTGGCGGTTAAAGAGTTAAAAAAAAAAAATTATATTTTAGTGTCACAAATATTGAGGATCATATAATCAAATATTGAATGAGGCCATTGTATAAAAAAAATAAAGACAATCAAGTAAACCGCGATGTGACCCCAATAAATACAATTATATATTGTCCATATGATGAATACTTGAATATAAATATATATTATTTCAGATAACTACCTATTCTTAAGGTTGAATGTGTGGTCACCATTTACAGGGCGTCTGGTACATATACAGCTTGCGTCAGCAGACATTTTGCGACATTTCCCCCAATTAAATGGTCATTGTAGACGGTGTACTGCGCTGACGATAAAGGAACTTCCGGCTCATTTGTGAGACTTAGCAACCGCCACTTACCCAGGCTGTTTCTCGGAGCTCTCACGAGACATGAATAGTCGCAATATGGCGCTCACGATCTAGCATAACGTTCATGTACATGACAAAATTGGATGTGGGTTTTCTTGTCATTTCTTAAGAAATGAAAGCTGCTGTGATGTTTTGGGACTGCGATAGGCAAAGGAAGACTTCTGTAGCCAGACTAAAGGCTTCCTGCTAAGCTTTTATTCGATGAAATATGGGATACGACTTCCGTTCGCGTTTGAAAACCCCTACCTTGAGCTCACTCTTAGCAAGTGTATGGATTGTGATATTTATAGAAATTCGATATTATGCCATATTACTGATACACTGTAGTAGCAATGCATCCCTTACGATATTCAAATGTTGCTGTCGCCTCAATCCAACTGGTAGGTGGATGGTGGATTTTGTTTTAACACATTTTTAGTTACAAGGACTGGCCACTCGATGTGAGAATAACAAAGTTGGTAAAGTGTTTTTTTATCGTGTACACACACGTAAATGATGGTGGTAAATGTTACTTGATCTGTATTCCAATCCATGATGTAAACATGATTATACCAGATTATCAGTCTGATTGAGCAGAAGCGATGTGGTGTTCAGTTGGTAACATGCTTTATCACTCTAAATGTATTTTCAGTGCATACATACGGCTCTCATGTTTGGAACAATACAATGCACAAGAATTATATAGTAAAAAAAAAAAATGGCCATATGTGTGTTAGAATGATATGACGTTGAGAATGTAAACGTATATACACGTCTGCAGTTAATTAGCATATTACGATGTCTGGAAGGAACTGACAATGAAACACTTCGCCCCAGAACTGGACAATGACTCCCTGTCGGCGGAAATAACTGTTATGGGGACACTTTTAGTGATCAATAATTCAGGGAAGTTTCCGGACCGCTGTGGCCTGCGCCACATCCCCGAGAGGGGCTAGGCGACCAGGGGAATAAAGCTGAGGTATGGAAGCATTAGCAATCAAGGTATTTGGGTGTATTTTCTCGCGACAAGGACTCTCAGTGGCTCGCTAATCCCCAGATTTAGGTGCATCCTGCTGCCCCTCGGCACGGTTCAGAGAGGTCTTTAATTCCCCGCGTATGCAAATCACTGGCTTTCATCTGGGTGTCATGAGTGGATGGATTCGAGCATTAATGCCATCAGGGAAGTAAACATTTACTTATTATAAAGATTTAGCCATACAATACAATACACTAGTTTATAGTCGGTTGTACGTGCGTGTACCTGGCATGAGGCCGGCTCGGGCGTCAATCTACATGGACCAACGAATTGATGGATACGCTGATTCCGTCGTATGGTAGGTAGGCCTTTATTAGACGGCTACGTTCAAGCTCTATCACAATTATTTGAACATTCAGCAAAAATATAGCGGGGGTTCATCTATCACGCAGTCTAAATTATCAGTTGATCGGACTGATGGCGTGCAGTCGTGCACAACTGATAAATCCCTTTAGAATACGAGATTTTGCACTACAGCACTTTGTCCAGGCTGCCAAGAAAACTACATGATCAAGATTACTGGTGGCCTACAAATGCTCCAACAATGCTGAGGTGATCTTATGACCGGGTCTGACATTTTTATAATAAATACTTTGCGACCTAAATATTTCATCGATTTTACATAGCATAATAAAAAACGGCATGCCTAAATCTATGCAAAATTATATTTTAAATAGCTGAATCCTTGTTTTACTGTGGAGGTGTTGGACATAAATAACTAAATAAAGCTATTAAGAGGAGTAGAGATGTATTATTCTTGCCCCCCCCCCCCAGAATGAAAGACAGCGAGACAAAAAAAAGGCCGACTGAAAAAGAAGATCTTACGAATAAGTTTAAAATGAACAAAAATATGCATTCTTTTCATTGAATTCTGACTATACCATGACGTGAATACTGGGCGGATACCGGGGATCTGTGATTGTGAGCCACCCTGGGCCACAATAGCCCGTTTTTTTACTGATTTGTGCTCACTCGCACGCGAGCAGTATTCATCAGTATGAATGAAACAAAAAATAAAGACAAAACCACAGGAGCTTCTAGTGAAGGAAGAAGAACAACGGGAGAGGGGTGCTTTTCTCAGGTAATATCACGCACATTTTCCGATGTACTAATTTTATATTTAGGGACCGGAGTTGCTGCCAAAAAACAGATGGAAATGGAAATAACCGAGGCATCTCTGGAGCATGGACATTGTGAACGAAAGCCAGGTGGCTCGACGATATGAACACGATATGAGAAGGAGAATAAATGACTGAGCCATCACATGAACAAACGGTTTTTCTCCTTTTTCCTCGTTCATCATCATCAGTCGAATGAATCAACCGACAACTCGAAAAAGCCTTAACCTGTTTTATGGGTTGCTTAAACTGATAAATAAATTTCTGAGAAAATTGTTCTTGAAAGTACGTATACTTCACTGCATATTATAACAAAGGATGGTTCCACATACATATGAACATATATCAGTCAAACCATACATATAACAGCTGCCTTTGCAATCTCATCTCGACTAAATTCATAAAAATCAGTAGAACAACCATTAGGGTTATAGCGGTGAAGAAAACTTACTTGCTGATTACCACCGGATGGTGTACATTTTTGTTGCTTCCAGTTATTTTTATAAATTTGAAAAAAAAAACAATCGACGCATGAACCATCGAGAAAGCCAAGACCAGCATCGCAAGTTTTTAATTCCCGCGAGAACTAATCAAACTTGTGCTCTGCACTAGTGAGACCTCTCAGCTGATGAGCCCTTCCCGTACCGGGGTATTTTAATTAACACAATTCGGTATTTACATGTCTGTTTGAAAAATGATATCGATCCAAACCTTGGAACACCTTTAACCCTTGAAGCGCTGAAATCCTTTCGTGTAAACCATGGAGAACAATGGGGTTTTGCAATTTGAATCATCATAAATGTCTCAGTTAGATCTTTCTAATTCATTTGAATACCTATGTTGTGGGTCTACGGCCATTAGAAATATTACAGTGCGGGGATCGACTTTATACGTCAGCATCTGACGTATATAGACGTCAGATTCTGACGACTGAAGTCGATCCCCGCACTATAAGGGTTAATAAAGAAACAGGAAATATAGACGCATCATAATTACTTTCCGTTTTCAGAAGCTGAATAAGTCTGAGATATTAGGAAAATATTTTGGTTTCGCACAAAAAGAGACGTTGATGTCTTTTTTGGGCATCCAGCATGACATTTTTGACGGAATATTAAGGCTCTGGAAAAAGAGACGATTGCGGGAGTAGGTGTACCCAGTAAACACGATACATTGTGCCAATGTTGGTATAATGTTTAGCCGGCGTCGCAGACGGTGGGCCAACGGTGCGTCACGTTTCCCAGGACCTCCTCCTCAAAGACACAGGCACTGTACAGCAATGACGCAGATTAATAATGTATTTGCTCATTTCCAAGATTCTTCGTCCAGTCAACACATTAGTGTTTGCTTCGAGGTCTTCGGGCAGATAGAATATTCATATCACTCTGAGTACAGTGTCAGAATCAGAATCTTGCAGATGTTAACATATTATAGAGTGCATGTAAGCAGGAGGGTTTGTTTTTTGCCACCAACCTCTGTTTGCATGATGCATGAGTAATGGTTTATTTTCTCTGTCCGTGGTAGGCCTACATGCCTGAACAAAAATAAAGATTAGTGATGCTTCAAAAAAAAAGTTTCATTTTCGAGCATTCATTTCTAAATCCTTGTGACTATTATGTCACGAATAACCCAATGATGCTACATGAAGAAGAGGGCGGGGGGCCTAGGGTAGTGGTTAGCACCGCTGCCTTTCACGCCAGAGTTCGGGGTTCGGTTCCCGGTCTCGGCGGTTTCAAAGAAACAAAAAATGTTTCTTCCCCATCCACGTGTGAAAGTCAGTATTGTGGGGAGCCTCCGTGACCGAGAGGTAGCGTGCTCGGTCTCAGACCGCCAGGGCTCGAATTTCGAATCCTGTGTCTGGAGGGCAGTGCCATCTCAATCATTTCACCATCCTCAGGAGATTCTCTTGGCCCAGTTTAGCCTATATGTGCACAAAGGTTGCCTAAAGCCCGATTCATTTCATTTCATTTACATGAAGAAGACGTTCTAAGTGTGGACATATATGTGCTTCTATTATAGACCTATATGTGTTTTATGGCGGTAATTTGCGACCTGGAGCCGCAAATGTAAGCTTTCGGCGCTCAGTCACAGTGAATAACGAAGCCCTCTATGGGGGTATTCAATTGAAAAAAACCGACATGAATACATACAGTCTTGACCTGAGATTTTAGCAGAAGCCTCCATACAAATCCATCCGGTTTGGGCAGAGACTAGGGCCAATGGTAGCTCAATTCTGACCAATGTCTTCGGCATTGAATCCCCGTTGGACCAGTGTATGCTGACAATCCAACAAAAGCTAAAGCGTCAGCTTGATGGCTAAGAAGCTCTGCCGAGGTCAATTCTGTCTCGTGGGGATATTTTAGGCTCTCTTGTTGGGTTACTTTGGTGATTGCCACATCGTGTCTCATACTTATTTCCCAGCTCATTAGAGATTGAGTAGTTTGTATATTAGACCAGATTAAACCATATTAGAACTCCCTATGTACATTAAAATAATTACCCGACTGCTACAGTGGCCAATTATGTTCATTATTTGATGCGTTTTGACGCCATATTCGGCGGCTCAGACCTTCTCATAACACCGTGAGGGAGAGATTGAGGTGTGAACGTACCTCACGAGTCTTTCCGCATATATTCACATTTCACACGCTAATGTAATATGCGGTCACTCTGGTAATAGAATATGTATGTGTCTTCACACCCATTAGAGCTACCCCCTGCAATCCAAACGCTGTGACCGGCCGTTGTGACGCGCCCTGTTCTGCAGTGTCATCCATTCACACAGCCACCTATGGGATTTCTCTGCTGGAAGTGTTTCTCCCAGAAGTTGATATACAAGCTTTAAACAACCTGGATGTTATTGCGCTGTGAAACTAGTTATGTATAATATGTATTCATTTAATGGTGTATATTATTTAATAACGCTATATGTATACAAATATGCCTGCCCCAGCAGCCTGGTGACCAAGAGGCTAACATGCATACACCAGCTATAAAAAATAATAATGTGAAGAATGAATGAATGAATGAATGAATGAATGAATGAATGAATGAATGAATGAATGAATGAATGAATGAATGAATGAATGAATGAATGAATAAAGGAATGAAGGAATGATTGAATGAATGAATGAATGAATGAATGAATGAATGAATGAATGAATGAATGAATGAATGAATGAATGAAGGAATGAATGAATGAATGAATGAATGAATGAATGAATGAATGAATGAATTGGGCTTTAGGCCACCTCCGTGCTACAGGATAGAGGGTAACCTCTCAAGGATGATAAGATGACACTGTCCTCCAGACAGAGGATTACAAATTCCAGTACTGGCGGTCTGAGGCAGAGCACTCTACCTCCCGGTCACTAAGGCTACCCACAATATGGCTTCTTTACGAATGAATGAGCAGAGAAGAAAGATTTCCTTTCTTTGAAACCTGAATGCCAGTGCGTAGGACGAACCCTCAATCTCCAATAATATAATGACAGGCGTTTGGCGCAACCACTACACCACGCGCAAAAAGACTGTTGGATACAAAACTCCCATAATCTGCACTAAATTAAATTGTATTATTTTTCTGTAAAATGTATTTTGTTGAAATGGTTATCGGAATGAGCATTAGGAAATAATGGTGTCACACCCATAAGAGCTACCCCCTGCAATCCAAACGCTGTGACCGGCCGTTGCGTCGCGCTCTGTTCTGCAGTGCCATCCATTCACACATGACCTCATTTTAATTCTGTCTTCTTGGTAACTCTATTGTGGTGTATATATACATGACATTGATGGTACATCGGCGTACATCGCTCATTAAAGCAACACACTTCTTATTACTCCACGGCGTAAATAAATCACCGACGGGACAAGCAGTGAAATCAGATAGCGATTACATAATTATTTATGGCTGTTTCGCGAGATAAAGATCGCTAACTGAATTTCCTGCTGTCCTTCTCTTCGCGCCCTTTTTTTCTGCGCCTTCGGGTGTCCCGCGGGAGAGCCGAAGATTTACGTGAGAAATGTCACGATCCAGCCTCAATCAGCCTGCATGTGTCCCAGCAAAAACGAGGCTTCGAACCAATGCTGGCCCAATGCTGGGCCAGCGTCGTAGACGCTGGACCAGCATTGGGCCAACATTGTTGCAACATTTGGTCAATGTATTTGCTGAGATAATGTCCTTAACCTAGTAACTGAGGTGTGCTAAATAATTAACGGCGCGCTCATTATATCCGAAGAAAACGTGAATATTTCCACGAACAAGAGAAATCCTGGTGTCAATCCGTGAGTTAATGTCGAATATTGCTATTCGGAAGATTTTAACGATTGTTGTTTATCGAGCAGTTGAATCGTTTGTAGTTTTTAGAATCCATGGACATTGTGATAGATATGTTTTACTAATACTATTGTAACAGCTGATACGATATACCCGCAAACAGTACGTCAATAAAGTTAGTTACTTATTCCTTATTCCTTATTCAATAAGGAATAAGTAACAGTTACTTATTCCTTATTGAATAAGGAATAAGGAATAAGGAATAAGTAACTAACTTTATTGACGTGCAAACAGTCTAGGCTCTATTCTGATGACTAGGCGAGATATGGGCCTACCCATGCAATGCAATTGATGGTGCATGACAATTTACCGTCCCATCCCATCACAAAGAATAATTAGCGTGCTTCTTAATATAGTAAGGTTACAATATAATCGTGATTAGGTGATCACGTTAATGGTGGCCTGGTCGCCTTGTCATCTATAATTTACTTTCTAGCAAACACCTCTGAGGATGGTGAGATGACGCTGATCGAACTACGCATCCTGGCGGTTCAAGTACGCTTCCTCTTAGTCACGAAGGCTGCCCCTGATTTTTTGCGAGCGGACGGGTAAGAACTATTGTGTTATTTGAAAGCTTAATACTGAAAAAGAGGAACAAACCCCGAACTATACGGTAGAATTATCCACTACACAGTGCCATCTCCTGATGGAGAAAGCACATCTGATAATAGGTTTATATAAAGAAATATGGAGGGTTATATAAATTATTGTATAGTTTTAATAATTAAAAAAACAGAACAAATTAATACAGCAAAGAAATAGATTGATAAATCGTAGATGTATAATAGGTTACCCTCTTAGCGTCAAAATCTGCCTCTAAAGAAGGTCCCCGCACTGAAGAATTACATATTTATAATGGCCGTAGACCCATAACATGGTATTCAAATGAAGCAGAAGAGCTAAAACATTTATGATGATTTCAAATTGGAGAAAAAACATTAGATATCCATGGTTTAGGCCCCATACAAAAGTATTTCAGCGTTGAAGGGGTTATGTAACAAAGACGTTGGCCCAACAATAAATCAGCATTGGACCACGGTTTAGTATTCTGTGAGATATAGTCACCATGGTGATTCTGTGTGGAGAAGGACCTGGTGACCCAGAATGACATTGTATCTCTATAGTGATCTCTTCTCAGGCTTCTGTACAGACTATAGCCTAATTAACCCCTGGTGCTCCATTTACCCACATAGCTCTGACTCGTTAGTTCACATAAAACAGACACGTTTAAGTTCAGTAGGGAATACAGGGTTTTGCAGGGGCCTATCGTACTGTCCTTTCCAAACTGTTTTTTCCTCCAGGGCCACATATATTAAAAAGATAAACATGATAGAGGGCATTATGGTTTTAAGTCCGCGGTTTCTGTGAAAACACACAATGAGTGTGGCAGCTCTTAAAGAATAATTTAAATAGAATTTATATTTTTACCAACTTGAATTTGTGTCTCGCTACCGCATTATGTTCAATTTGAATCAAAACCTCCACCTGACAAATGTAATGCTCACTTATCTTTTGAAAAGACATTTCGAGCATGTCAAAGGACAAATAAAAGGCTGAAGACGCAATTTCCAGCTCCAAATGACGAAAAATAAAAATATTTATTAATAATAGACCCCAAATTGAATTATTTGATTATTTAGGATTTTTTATTTATACATTTTATCATCAGTCCAATTGATTTGAAACATGCTTAAAAAACGTATATAGATTCTGAGCAGACCAAGGGTTAAGGCCATGCTCTCAGGGAAAACATACAAGGAGGGTGCTCAGCCAGGGACATTTGTGAAATTTGAAATCAATTTGGTGGCATGACCAGAACTGATGAGAGGCTCTGGCGGGACTTAACATGTGATGGTGCCGCGGGAGAAGATTCCGCTTCAATTGATGACCACGAGAACAGTTGCCCTGAATAATTCATACCAGCTCCTACCGATCTGTATCTATCTTTATTTCATGAAGAAGATTACAGATATTGCCCTTGCTGTGTGCTTCCCAAATGAAGTATCTGTGTGCGGGCGAAATGCTGTATTTATCTCAACAAATTGTATTTGTTTATTTGTTTTTTATTTAATCATATTACTCGACAATACTGCAAAACAAAGTCACCCTATTCTGGTTTAATGTTAGCCCATCGTCGCAAACGCTGGCCTATATCAAACCAGCATAGGGGCAAAGTTACTCCGTTTGTATTTACATGGTACAACATACGTTACGCTACGAAATACAATTTCAGTACTGTCTATATTTATATAGAGGTTGTCCGATCCCAGAGGCGTGACATAATACTGTTGTCCATCATTGTCATTCATTATCTATATATGGCACGATGAACCACAGAGATATCGAGAACAACATAGAAACTTGACTTTTTCTGTAATCAAGCTGACAATTAGAAGGCCCCGTTTAAAAAACAAATGCATGCTAATGATGCATATACGCATAACAAAAGTACTTATTAAAATAAGTGTTGACCATTGTCCTTTGTGGGTAAGAAAGCCAAATGAATAACGAAATATATCCTAAGCACTACATGATTCAACGTCTGTAATTATCATCTTGAATGAAATGAGAATTGAGATACCGCGCATTGATATCACATGTCAATTCTGGTTCTGCGTGTGCTACTGTGGTTCTACATGTGCCCCTTTGGCTCTGCATGTGCCCCTGTGATTCTGCATGTGCCTCTGTGGTTCTACATGAGCCCCTGTGGTTCTACATGAGCCCCTGTGGTTCTACATGAGCCCCTGTGGTTCTACATGAGCCCCTGTGGTTCTACATGAGCCCCTGTGGTTCTGCGTGTGCTACTGTGGTTCTACATGTGCCCCTTTGGCTCTGCATGTGCCCCTGTGGTTCTACATGAGCCCCTGTGGTTCTACATGAGCCCCTGTGGTTCTGCGTGTGCTACTGTGGTTCTACATGTGCCCCTTTGGCTCTGCATGTGCCCCTGTGATTCTGCATGTGCCTCTGTGGTTCTACATGAGCCCCTTTGGCTCTGCATGTGCCCCTGTGATTCTGCATGTGCCTCTGTGGTACTACTTGAGCCCCTGTGGTTCTGCATGTGCCCATATTATTCTGCATGTGCCCCTGCGGTTCTACATGTGTCCCTGTGGTTCTGCATGTGCCCCTATTATTCTGCATGTGCCCCTGTGGTTCTGCATGTGACCCTATTATTCTGCATATGCCCCTGTGGTTCAGCAAGTGCCCCTGTGGTTCTGCATGTACCCCTGTGGTGCTCATCGAGTCAATAACACAATCTTCCCACTGTAAAAGTAATGCACGATCACGAATGACAGGTGGTGAGGTAATTAAAGAAACAAATGAGAACATATTATATGGTGTCATATAATGGTTTCTTTTTATATTAGCACTGACATATTACAGCGCATTTTCTATTATAGCTAGGCCCTATATGCTGAAGTGTGGAGTAAATATATGGTATAATATATGTCTGATTTGGTGGTGTGATTGATATAATACATGTCTGTTTTTGTGCTACACTTTTTTGCCTTTGTGCTCGTAATTAATCATTTATTAAAGTCTCACTCGTGTTAATAACAAAGATCACTCTAAGTTTGAGTTGCGAGAGACTAAGCAAATGTGCAATACATGCAGACATAGTAATCACAGAAGTCATAGAAAACATGTAAAAATGTTATAAATACAATCGGATGTCCCGCTGTGCTGAATATTAGATAGGGCTATGTGAAGACAGATTAATTGTTTAAAATTGCCATAATGTTTGATTTCATGTGCTTAACCCTTCAACCGCCAAATTATTCAATCTGAATTTTCACCCACTTGAAGTTGTGTCTCGCTTACGCGATCCACAACTTCAAGTGAGTGAAAATTATTCAGATTTGACAAAATGGAGGTCAACTGTTTTCAAATATAGCTGATTGATGTCACATTTTATCTTCAACATGTTTAAAAGGTGTTACTTAATGTGCTAATAAAGATGAAAACCCGAATGTATGCGGCACCGGCAGTTAAAGGGTTAAAGTAACCATGAATTTTTAGAAACAATACAAAGAAATATGCCTAAAGAGCCAAAAAATCAATGAATACAAAAACAAAAATAAAACCATGCGACTTCACCGTAATAGAATCCACTGCTCTAATATTAGCGCTTAGTCACTTCATGTCAGTGGTATCTATAGATTATTGCATAAGCTGGGAGCTGGCCAGAGCTAATTGCATTTAAATACCTAATCGATGTGAAAATAGTAGCATTCAATCCCCCGTAACGACCAACCATGTCGGTCGTTACGGGGGAGTCAAGTGCTAATAGAACTGCCTAAATATGGGTGAAGACTCGCTGTTGATGACGATATGCGTTCGATATAATTTAAGTGAATGTCGGTCGCTTGGTGGCTCTGTTGCAGAGATCCAGAAAGCAATCCTAAGAATTTATCGTCCTGTTGTTGGTGTTTCATACAACCACATTTACTATGGTGTTTTATTTATCAAACTTGTTATGTTATTATTATGACTATAACGTACACGTTCATAACCAGGTGACTATGCCCCAGCGATTTAATTACTTTAAATTCAGAAGGTTCGACTCCAGCTGTTGGCACCCACACTTATGCCATGCATAAGTCTAAAGAGCCGTGTAATAATGGTAAGATGTGTGATTTTGGGGGAGAAACATAAATATATGGATCTGATAAGATATATTTTGTGTTCGGAATATCCGCGAATACACTTTATAAATGCTTTTGATGTGGCTTATGTGTGTGCGTCGGACTGCAGAGTGCCATACGAGATGAGAATCGCTCACCCACCAAAAACACACGTTGAGCCAGTGTTGGGTTAATGTTGTACCACCGTCTGCGACGCTGGCCCAACATTAATCCAACATTGGTCGATGTTTCGTGTTCACCCGGCACTGACTGCTTCGTGCGTGATCATGTCACACGTCATTAATTGAAAAATAATATGGAGGAGGTGAAATGTTATAGTCGTTTTTCTCGTTTTTATTGCTTCTCGATGAATTAGTATTAAAACTATTACCATGGCGAGCCAATTCACCATTAATCAACATAATGCTAGTGTCGGGCAAAAATAATAAATGATTAAAATAAAATCGGACGCTGCTTCTGATGCGTAGGTTAAATAGGTTGTCTCTCGTCATTACATGTATCTCAAAGTAACATATTTGTCTAGAGTACATAGGCTAGTGGCAACCATAAACAAGTCAAACACATTTAGCGATAGCAAAAATACACATTTGATGATAGCAGTGTATGACAACGTACGCCATTTGTAATAACTGAGGAATATTAAACATTTACACCCACCAGTGATAATAGCTTGAAAACCCTAAACACTGCTATGTAGGCGAATTTCGATTAAACGGTCACCAGGTCTAAGTTTTTATCGTATATTTTAATTTGAATTTTTAGGAATCTAATCTCCACTTGAGATTCAATTTACATACATGTTTTAAAAAGTCTACAGACGATTGATTTTATGGCATTAATAATTTCTAAAAACATGCACAAAAACATGGTCAGATTTGTTTTGATTAATTACAAAATTGACTTATTAAACTACAAAATTGGTGAAAATATATGCTATCGCTTATCGGATGGATGATAAAGTTTTTGAGGAAAATAATTAATCTTCATATACTGTTGAAAATCAGGGACGATTCTACCTGATAAATGCGAATAATTCTGAATAATTCTGGCTGTCATAATAGTCCCCGTACATGTAAATAACGTGAATGTCATGTTTTGCCTTAACCGGTACCGATTATATTCGTGTTTTACATTTTTATTAGAATATTGCATATCAGCTTTCACATAATGAAGATTAAACGTGACATCAATCAGCAAAAAATTAGGAATAGTTGACCTCCATTTTGTCAAATCTGAATAATTTTTAGTCACTTGAAGTTGTGGATCGCGTCAGCGAGACACAACTTTAAGTGGGTGAAAATTCCAATTAAATAATTTGGCGGTTAAAGGGGTAATGTACGTAACGTAACGAGTTCACGTAAATATATGTCACGTGGCTGTTATTATCTGTGTCAATGTACGTAACGTAACTGTTTTAGTTCACGTAAATGTGCATGTAGCGTGAATGCCATAGTTCACGTAAATGTACGAAGCGTGACTGTGTGTGGGACCCTAGCGCCGTAGGCGCTGAGAGTATTTTTATGACTGGGTAGTCCCGCTCGCAATGAGGGGATAACATTCAGCCAACTATGTTTTCATATTCATTGTAGTGTTCTGTCACCGTGGCAAGCAGGAGGCAGCAAGGGGATCAAGGAGGCTCGAGCTCAGAGGCGTCAGGCCACGAAGCGTGACTGCTATAGTTCACGCAAATGTACATAGCATTGTGGTCATAGTTCACGTGCATGTACGTAACATGGCTGTCGTGCCTTACGTGAATGTACAATGGTTGTCATAATTCACGGTTTTAGGTGACTAGCACTACACACTATCACTATGGCGTGTCTACAGTCTACACATTATCACCTGATCCCTGTGCCGTGTTCACATGCCGTGTCCATTAATTGCTATTCCACACAATATCAAAATGCGTGAGTAATTCTAAAATTGTGTTTCAGTAAGAATAACAGCTGTGTGGGGGGGGGGGAAGGTTGATGAGCCTACATACTATGAACTTGAGCAAAGCTGTTTGCAGAGTGCAAAGACAAAAGGCAGCATCTGCTTACTATACAAGTAAGCGGATACTTGCATTTTGGCGACCCTGTGATGGCGTCACTTAGCTGCAGTGACTTACGTGACTTGCAGTCACAATAATGTGTGATCCAGGTCGACTATTGACTGGACTCGGATCACTTTACAAGGATATTTGATCCTGCTATCAACTTTGCAAATAGTGGATGTTATCCTTAAGCCATGACATGGGTTTAGTCAAGGTTTGGACAACATCTCTTGAGGGAGGCTGGCCCACTGGTCTGGTTGGATTTCCAGCTATACGATTCTCTCAAGCTCAATGGCCAATATTAGCTGTCACTCAATATACACAGCTTGTTGTTTCTCTACAAAATGACCTTTTAATTTGACGCTAGAGCAGTGTTAACTTAGGCTATTGTGAAACCGAGTTTTTATCTAGTACCTCTTGTGATCTGGTCTGATACTAAAGAATGTTGCAAAAATGCATAGTAAAAAAACTCAGTAGAACTGCATACCTTTATGTTTTTCTAAGGAAATTTAGAGCGGAATATTCTTCAGATCCAGTACTTTTTGATTCCAGAGACAAGTTTTACTCACATCAATTTCAAAACTTAAGTCGGCCCCAAGCTCGCTGAAAGGCGAGCTTAGGGCCGACATAGGTTTTGAATCATGGTGTCGTTCGGTCAATCGCGATGAACAACGTTAAATGCATAATGCCTTTTCAATGTTGGCCCAGCGTCGAACATGGATCGTGACACACGGAAGATTCAGGTGGCTATGATCCATGTTAGACGTGTGTGGACGTCCTGGCAAGACAACTGTTCTGTTTCACACGGACCTCATTAAAACCCTCCACCTCCCGAGGCGTGACATTTCAGATTTAACAGCCTCGCCGGATCCGTATTTTTAAAAAAAAAATGGTTCGTTTTCTATAGCCCATTTGGAAAGAGCCAGTAAGCTGCACGCTCAGCTACCTTGTGACTGCGCGCTATCTTAATGAATATCGTCGATAATTCTGAATATTTCACCACCGTCGATTCGATGTTGGGCCAAAGGCTCTGACGTTGGGGCAGCATCGAGGCAACAGCAGACGGGCGGAAGTTTAAGAATCTGTGCCAGATAGATTGGTTCTCGTTCACCCTCTGTCTTCCTAACTGATTAACGGTGGTCTTACAGTTAATCAGCTCAACTGGGTGATGAATCACTGGAAAAAATGTCGTCAGCATAACGTCATGTAAAACCAGAAAACACGAGGCTTTGGCCCAACGTTGGGCTGACGTTGGCCCAACATCGGATCAACGCCTCGTGTTTGCTGGGATAATGATCTGGTACCTCTCTGAGGTGGGGAGAGGCAATGGCTTGACAACAGACGTCTTTAGAGATGAATTTATGTACAATAGTCAGTGTGATTATATTTATAGCTAATAAGCCCAGCTAAATTATAACCTATTATGTCCGTGACGCAACTGGCACATAAAGCGTGTGTCACCCCACAGCTACATTGTTCGGCAAATCCAAGAATGCAGCATAATTATGCTAATACTTGTAAAGTAAGCGGATACTGCTTTTTGGCTTTGGATGTTACACTGAGTTCACCCTCAACAGCAAGGCACTATCGCAGCGACACCAACATTAATATATTCGCCTAGTCATACATCAATTTTTTTTGAATTTTCACTTACTGCAAGCGAGATTCCAACAACTCCAACCATTAAGCTACACGCCACGTCAACACTCAGTTGCCAGGGTGTTTTACACTTTGCTACCATGACAGAACCAAGACAATGTGTATGTGATCAATTAGCATCTTGACAGAAAATATATAACATACGTGCTTATGTCTTTCTTCGTAACCTTGTAAATGTGACATTGGAAAGTATAGTTAACAAAATGTGCGCTAAGATCGATTTTTTAAGTAAACTTGTATTAGTCCAGCTTACACATAACGACATGGAAATGTATTCAAATCACGCCTTTCGTATTGATGACTAGATTAACAGTAGTGGTTTAACATAATCAGCATAATGTACATTGCAAGTCATGAAAACAATATTTAGTGTCATTGTTACAACGAGCGGAAATTATAACTGTGCGGGGACCGACTTCAGACATCACAATCTGACGTCTATAGACGTCAGATTCTGACGTCTGACGTCCATCCACGCACAGAAAGAGTAAAACATTTAGACCTACTTGTAAATACACAAAGCTGTTGATTTTTTAAAATAAATATTTTATATGTGAATATCTATCAAAAATAGGTGTTTGGTTTGCACTAACGCGACTAGGTCGTCATCAATATTATATTTGTCTGGTTGCAAAAACATAGACCAACAACAAGTCACGCTGTGACTATATGGTAATATACACTATAAAGACAGAAACGCTATAAGCTGAAGGTGATTAAATGGCGATCAGGCTAATGGCGACCTCGTCACAGAATTACCGTATTCAGCCCACTCTGAACCAAACCATCTAAACACCATGTGACTCAGAAGAATATATGTCTTCCGAAATCACATCACCGTCTTTATACGTCAGAATCTGACGTCTGTAGACGTCAGATTCTGACGTATAATGATGATCCCAGCTCTGAAAGAATAAAAATATTTATTATGGTCGCACACCTATAACATAGGTATTCAAATGAACCGGGAAGAGCTAACTAAGACATTTGTGATGATTCTAAATTGAAAAAAAACCCATTTGGTCTCCATGGTTTAAACAAACTAATTCAGCGTTGTCAGGTTTTAACGCTGACCTCAAATACGCTCGAGATCTCGACCAATCAGAAGCCTACGATATATCGTAACTTGTACGGGAACACGGCCCCAGATCGCATATCGATCACGTCAAACTTCAAACATCACCTGACATCGTCAGTGTCACATGGCTCTTTGTGATCCCGCGTAGGCCTGCCTGTTGACTCACTTGATTGCGATGTCTCTCAACACCGGTCAAACACTGGGCCATCATTGGCCAAATGTCCACTAGGTGATAATGCACGACATGGCACTGATGATGAATGGATGGAGAGATCCGTGCTATAGCTTACATAACACACCTGGATAATAATGATAGAGGTGAGAGATTCGGCGACTGACTGATTGCCATATTATATCATGTTCTGTACACCGGGGTAATGAGACGGAGACATGAAATCGGAACAACGCCCTAATTTTTCGAAAAAATGCTTGGCCTAAATAATTATTATCTTATGTAGTAACCCAACAAATACGATACGTTGAATCATAGATTTTAATGTATGGTTGAACCAATGTTGGTTTGATGTTAGCCCGCTGAGCTAACATCAAAGCAACTTTAGTTCAACGCATCGTGCTTGTTGAGAATACACATTCCCGCTGGCCAGCTCGACCATCTGGAAACAGTACATGGCGAAGCACACATTGTAACTCGCCCACTCCGAAGTATAAACCCGCATTGTGAGTGCAGCATCATATTCCGCGTCCCTACGGTTAATCATTGAGCTGTATCGTTGATAAAGACGACGTCCTGAGGAATAAGTAGGGACACACGATATTCACACCAAACGCACATTATGTCGGATACATTCAGTTTTAGGGTTTCATTGCTTCTGATGCGCAAGGCTTAGAATAGGCTACACCAACCTATCTCAGGCGGGCGGGGAGAGGGGGGGGGGGGGGGTGACGATCCACCTGCTTTAAATGACAGGGTGAGGCCACACCAATGTGATATTTGGTTCAATAAAATCGTCGCACATTGAAAATGTAAAAACCGTTTTTTAATATTTTTGGTACAATGAATGTTCAGAATTTATTGAATTTCTTTTAAACGCACATTTTTTTCAATTACCGATATTGTATTGTTTTACGTCTTATATTCGTAAACTGGTATATAACCGGAAGCTATAAATTTCACTTTTATTAAACGAAATTTATAGTAACCGGTCTATCGATTATTTTTTTAATAGAAGACGTAGGCCTACTGTCACATAACAAAATACTATGATACGATGATAGATCAAATGGACAGCTAGGGATATATCTAGATGTGAAGCTCTGTTATGGTGTATGGGCCAATCTAGCTGCGGTACATGGACATCCCAAAGAAAGATACAAAAATCAGAAGCGAACCGTAAAGCAATTCCCATCCCATACTTTACTTTTATGTGTGGATAACATTAAAATATATATTCACAATAATCAAACCCAGTAACAAGGTTGTAGATATAAAATCGGTATAAATGAGGTATAACATAGATCTCAACTGCGCTTTCGCATTGTCTTAAGCCATTCACACATTCTGTGAGCCTCAACTTAACATGAGAGAAACTAAAACCACTTTCTCCTCTACGCGTATCGTCTGCGATGTAATGCGGCTCAATGTTGGGCTAACGTCGTAGATGTCATCCCCTTCTTGGGTCACATCACACCGCAGATGATCCGATTAGAGGACAAAGTGGTATTGCCAGCTTTATAGCTGAAAAAGGAAGACTGACAAAATAGGAAGATAAATCGGACATTTGGAAGGGCGGCCTAATGTACGCACTGGTTTACGTTATTGTATGTCTAGCCGTTGAATCACTTTGCACATGGACAGTACTCCATTATTTAATCGCGCGTGAACGAATATCGGGGAATATAGACTGCCAAGTTTAGGAGTCACCTTGAACTTGACTCACATGCTCGGGATAGTACTACAGACCGTGTCTACGAACCCTGGAAATGGTGTGGTAACATCTTACGCTTGGTGGATCGCAGGTGACCGGGGAAGGGGTGATCCGAACTGATGAAAACCACGGACCATAACGATTGATTTCGCTGGCGGACCCCAAGTTCCGTTCCGTTGTCTGGCTACTGTATGCGTGATGAGATAATCAGCTCTGAAAATTTCGGGATATTAAAAGGTGTGTGTCGTCTAGAGCCATGCAGCTATTTAGATGAAAGTACCCCATCCACGTTGTCTCAAGGTTTCATATTGTAAATAAATAATCCCCTCCTAATAATTATGTCCACTAAATATGTACGCTGCAATCGATCTGCTCGTAACGCTGCATGCATATCAGTTCAAATTATCGTTTTATGCAATTAAGACTTATCCACCTCTCGCCGAGTTCACGGATACGTTGCAAGTGAAGGAGCAGAACGCATAATGTCCAACCTGGTTATAATTATGAATACGCCCGTGTGTACTTAAAAATATATAAGGTATTACATACTGATATAACGCAGGATTGTTGTAAGTGCTGTCATTGCTTAGTTATATTAGCGGTGATATAATAATGGTATTTTTAAGGCGGGTTGTTGCATCCTACTTTTTTTATGTCCTACTCTTATTTAGCGTGTCCGTTCTGCACTATAGCCTTAATACTACGGTGGAATCTCACCAGATGATCCGACCATCAGCAGCATTCCACCGCAGTGTAAACCAAGTAAATACAAAACATTTGCATGACATTTATACAACGTCGGCCCAACGTCTTCGACGTTGGTCCAACATTGTATAAATGTTATACAAATGTTTGTGTTTGCGGGGTGCAAAACAGGCGTCTTTTATAATGCGGGCCGCGGCAAATCCTGGACCGCCGGGCAATAAACCGCGGCGCGTCCAGTGGATTTCAGCGTGACATAAAGGTGAGAACGGGCAGAGTGAGTGCCAGATAGATCCCGCTATTATACAGCAGGATGCGCCGGCAAGGCGGCAAACTCACTGATGCCGCATCACTCCAGAAGGATGATGTAAGGATACCGTCCTGATCTCACCTACTTCCACATACAGCACGCAACGGAATCATTGGGTGAGACGGCAAAGTAAATATTTCAGTTACACAACGCCGTCCAGGGCCTGTGTTGCGTGCCAGAAACCATAGCTGTCCCGCAGCTAATGTGTCGTTATTTTAATTTTGTTTGGCGCTCAAATAAGCCTTATATCACTTCCAATTCTCTTTTTTATGTGATGCATAATCGGACGTTATTATTCTGAATAAATAATCCCATTCATCACAAAACTCATTTCCAAAGCTGCTAAAAACAGTAATATATACTATGATTCTCTATAGCAGAACCCATTTCTGAAACATGCAGCTGCTTCTTCAGAAACGAATACAATAATACCATAATATTAAATACGCTATTAGCCTATTTGTCTGTATTCTGCGCTATCAATGTCGACGCCATGACTTTTTGAAGAATTCTTGTAAAATTTGATGATCGCGTTGTTTCTCTTGGTAATGTTTAGTCGTTTTTAAAAAAAATATAATTAAAATTTCTCTAAAGTGACTTGTTTCGTATATTTCACAGAGCGGTTACCCTTAAGCTAACCTCCACCTATTCTTTCTCTAGTGTCCACATCTAGGATTCCACCAGCCCAGTCGACGCAATGGTATATACTTCGTCAATGTCTAACCGACGTCGACCAACGCTGGCCCAGCACCCAGCCAACGTTGTGTGCACTGTGGCAGGTGATTATTTGATGGTGACTAACAGTGTGACCTCTGTTTTGTGATTCTGGTCGCGCTGATGCCATTTCGTGAGGAAAATTCACACCGGCGCCGAACAAGTATTTATAGTATTGTTAATGGTCGGATCGCTGAATTAACAACCCTCCCTGCAAAAGAGGCTTACCCAGCTAGCACCATACGTTTACCCAGTGATGGTTTGATGCTGGGCCAGCGTCTACGACGCTAGCCCAACATCAAACCATCACTGGCACAGCGACTCGTTTCAATCGGGCAATCTTTTCGAGGCAGCACATAAGCTTCCTAGGCGGCGGCAATGCAGCCTTTTTCCATAACAAATGGCGGATTTAGCGAATGTCGTCAATAATAATATTTTAGTGGCACTTCCCACGCAAAGAGTTTTATAAAATAATTCACTTAATTTTATGGAAAAATTACAATTTCACGAGCAGTGTAAGCTTCCATAGGTTTACCCAGTAAATACGTGACGTTGACTCAAGGTCGATTTAATGTTGGTTCGTCGCCCGCAATGTCGGCCCAACATTAACCCGACGTCTCGTGTTACCTGATACTTTTAAACCATTTTTTCTGAAGAATGTCTCAGTAAGCCTCATCACTGTGATATGTAGCGAATAAATAACCCACTAACTGCCAAAGTGTATCAGGCATTTGAAGCACATGCAAAACTTTATAATAGTGATTATAAAAATATAACTCGTTCATTATTTTCTTTAACAAGAAAAAAAAGAGTTATATTTAAAAAAAATGTATCGGTAGGCTACTATTTCGCTTCACAAAATGGTTGTAGCATTCATTACTCGTTTCCATGTTTTATTGGGTTTTCAAGGCACATTGTTTTGCGCACAGATGGACTAGAGGTCCCATGTAAATCCAGCGGGTGGTTGAAGCGATAAGGCATAATATGTATAAAATATGTGACTGTTCTCCACGCAAAATATTGGAACGATTTGTCCATCCCTGGGGCATAAGCCTACATGCCTAATTTTCTTGGAGCATTTCAATCAATCAATCAATCAATCAATCAATCAATCAATCAATCAATCAATCAATCAATCAATCAATCAATCAATCAATCAATCAATCAATCAATCAATCAATCAATCAATCAATCAATCAATCAATCAATCAATCAATCAATCAATCAATCAATCAATCAATCAATCAATCAATCAATCAATCAATCAATCAACTGTTCACACTGCACGTGAACTGGTACGATGCCAGAAACTTGTATTTAAATTTGTACTGACAGCCGTGTAGTAGAATGGGATTTGCAATCCGAAAGTATTTTCAATTGTTGCATTCAAATTGTTTTTTTTTTTAATTTTTTATACTAGTAAATTCATTGTCACTGTCGCCGAAAACTTTCATCATTCTTTGGAGCCCAAACAGTCAATTACGATATCTATTATACATTTTTACTTCGTTAGTGTTTCTAATCGCTAGTGCTCCCAACAGCTTGGCAAGATAAAATTGTCGAAGATGTTCATTTTTAAAGAAAAGTGTGGAAATTCTCATCTGGACGTCTGTAATTCACAAAGGGAAATTTATGTTTATATTCTGAAAGTATTCATTTAAAAACGTGGGAAAAGTGTGAAAAAAAAATCAAATTTAGACGTCCAGGAAATAAAAAAATCTTCTGTTTAAAAATTGATACATAGATTGAGATGCGGTTTAAAAATGCTGTTGAAAAGTTTTGATTCTGAATTAGTTTTTGAACTTACCCTTAGGGGAATCCTGCTGACTTTCGGTTATCGACCAGAGAGATGCCAAAAGTTGGCAATGTAACAGCAAAGTCCACATGTTTGTCTGGATCAGGATACGGCTTGAGTGGCAGCCACGCCGGACACATGAGATGACCCCTGTTATCTTACTCCTGCTCCTCACACCGCTGACCATTCTGGTCCTCAAGCGCAACTAACGCTCTGCATGTAAACCAGGCGCTGTCTGCAACAGCAAGGCCAACAGCCGGCAATGAGCAATCAGCGAGTGGTATGTAACCTACTACAGCCGGCAATGACAAGAAGCATGTGAAGCGTCTGCAAGGCAACAGCATGAGTCAGTGAGGAGGAGAGACGAGAGAGGGGAGAGGAGTCACTTGTTATTGTTGTACCTGTCACTGGCTGAAGGTCTCATGTCTGTTGTTGCCGATAGAGATGAAGATGAAGATGACGACGGATCTGTGTGCCTCTATAGAGACTGGCGGCGACTAGGTGGTCCACCGCCAGTCAACTGAGCACTGGAGACGCCAGACAGCTGCCGGCCAGGAGCTGAGGACAACAACACCTCACTGAGATAGCAGCACAGAGAGTCCCAACAGGCCCGGCAGACAGCGACCAGAATGAACACTGTCTGAATAGCAGGGCTCGTCCTCCCCATCAGTATGATTAGCGGCAGAGATGACTGCATCAGAGGCCCACACGGTCCGGCCTGCTGACACACATGATTCGGCGATTACCCAACCGCTAGACTATGTGATCCAGGAGAGTGATTGGCATCCGTAGCAGACGTGGAGACACAGGGATCAGCTACAGCCTGTCCGTTCTGGGACTCCGGGACCGGGGACGCTCGCCACCTCCCTCCACGTGGATTTTGGCAGCTCGTTCGCGCCGCTGACACCATTTATCCCTGGTGTGTTGATCTAATATCTTAATTATGGGCAGAGGGGCGGGCGAGCGGCTTAGCTCTGGCTCATTAGGTCTGGCCAGCGGAGCGCGCCATCACCCGGCTCTGGTGCAATCGATAAAGGCTCTGGGCGACCCACCCTTCCCCCCTCGTTTTTGTCTCCCCACCTTCTTCTCTGTCCCCGATACCAAACCCACTTTGAACAAGCCAGCACTACTGAGACTGAAGGCAGTACCAGCCAACAGCGCCAGCAGCGCACCCCTCTGGTATACTCTATAGACTCCGGTTCAATGCTGAGCCAGCGTCTTCGACGCTGGCACAGCATTGAACCGGAGTCGTGCTCCAACACCAATCCTGCGAGATCACGCTGACCGCCTCGCAGATTTACGACAAAGATCGGGCTACCAGGTGAACACTCGCCTTCAATCTGCCGCTGGGCATTGTTCTAAAACAAAGAGCGCAGTGTCGGCAACTCGCCCGTGCGTCACTCTGGCAAAAAACACTGGTAAATCGTGGCGCCGCCGATCGCCAAGGATATCTCTGTAAGGCGTAACAACAACTAGTGTACGTTGTCTATCCTATACCATCATATCGTATTGAACCCAAGTATGGTATTTTCTGCCCCTAATTTAAATAACAACAGATTGACGGTGGTGATTTGCTGATCTCGTCATGTGACAATCAGTTTTTCTTTGGTCCGAGGTATAGAGAATAAAACACTTGGTCTTGGTATTGCACACCTAGATGCATTTGTAACCTGCATGCATGCTGGCCACTGAAGTGCTACTGAAGTTTCTGATTGTTTTTCTCAGTAGCGCAGTGATCATTGGCCTATATACATGATGTCAGCGAGCTCAATGACCTCGACTTCCTTTGTTTTCACCGAGCTGGCTAATACAATGAAGTATGGGGAGGGTTCTTATATAATCTTGTTTAGACCGAGTGACGTCACTGCGTGTCACAGAATGAAATATGGGGGAGGGGGTGTTATATAACCTTGTTTTCACCGAGTGACGTCACTGCGTTTCACAGAATAGTGGGCTTATAGATGTGTCTCCAGAAAAAGCAGCCTGTCCGTTTTCACATCCCACCCAGCAAGCATTAGACGTTGCTGCGTGCAAAGTTAGCATAATTCTGGTTAACTATCGAGTTATTAGTAGCATATTCACAGCACACATACTTGACAAAAAGCTTAGCCGTTCATTGCTGGTGCAATGTTTGGACAACGTCCAGGCGTTGTCCCAACATTGCACCACCAATGAGAAACATCTCATTTACTTTGGAAGTCCCACTGCAGAGGGTGCACTAAGCCATGCACATTGCCTGGTCAGATGACCTTCAACCCTCACCTCTGACCTCGGGCTTTTCCCTGTTATTTGGCAATAGTTCCCACGGGCTTGATCGATACGCGAACTTCTTGTGTCAAAATTGCCGCGTGGCATGCCCCAGCCTTCTTCCTGGTGGACCCTGCCGTGAAAACAATCCGCGCCAATCTATAAAGCTGCTCTGCAAAGCCTAAAACAGGATCTGCTTACATGGAAAGTAAGCAGATACTGCCTTTTGGTTTTGCACTGCTTTGTGTTGTGGGGGAAGGTCAAATAAAGGGGGTAGATGGCACTTAAATGACGACCTCTAGTGTGAGAAAAGAACGAGAGAAATATTATGTACACTGCGCGATAATGGGGGATTGGTTGAGGAAAATCAGTAACCTATGAAGATCACCAAATCGATTTGGATGCAATCCCTTTTACCCTTCGGCCCTCGGGATCCAGAGGACTTTGTCGTCTCCATAGTTGACTGTCCTCGTCTGTCGATGTAGCACTTTTTACAATAACTTCCATATCAATGATCACTTATTGTATTGGCTTAATAATTGTATTGGCTTATTATTACATATGCTTAGATACCCCCCCCCCCCCTCGCCCCCTATTCAAAACAATTGACCTTGGGTCATTGCCCCGTCAGGGCGGATGCTCACTGTTTTTTTTACATTGGCCGCTGCACATCACAGCATGTCTGTCTGTCTGTCCGCGATTCCTTATCTGTGCGACGGACTCGCCGGATTGTTTAAATCGAATGCTCTGAATCTTCGTGCATGTGTTCACCCTACAAACCTACCGGACAATTTTTAAATGATATGGATCAGATTCAAATAAAATTAAAATAGCCGCCGCTCGAACTTAGGCCTACACGTGGCACCATCAACACGCGGATTTGTATATGTTGTAAAACTTGGTCACTTGCTCACCCTACAACTTTGCAGGACGAGCTCCGAAATGACACGAAATATCCGTTGTTTCGGCATTTTTATGTTTTTTTCCTTGCAACTTTATTGCGTATAACACCAACACTATAAACATTTGTAATATCGATGAAAAAATAAGCACGTTACTTATATTCAATTCAAACAAATTTCATTTTTTTCCAATGAACGAACTGATGGACGGACGGACGGCAGCCAGCCAGACATGCAGATAGAATTGTATCAATGTCCAACAGTAACCGATAAAATAACTATGAGATATACAACATTACTGCATGCTTAACATCAAGAAATATCGTATTATGTATGTTTGGTAGTTATCGCGTCATTGATCGGCATATATTCTTGATTTTTTCCATATTTTTCCATATTTTTTCGACTGCAAATATATCACGTATGTCATTTGACATTTTAAGTGTGCATTTTTATTTTATCTCTGCTGTCATTCACCTGGGGATGCGTATTTAACTGTTATGGATCTTGTAGTGTTGGCATATAGCACATGATGAATAGGGGACTCATCCTGAATGGATCCACCACGCCCTATAGCTGCTTGTAGAAACAAATAAAACCTGGAGATCACACATTCAGCAACAAGTACCCAAAGCTGATTGAATGTTGGGCCAGCGTCGAAGACGGTGGCCCAACATTCAATCAGCATTGGTTGGATGAGCATTGTGGAAATTAAACAGTGATTTACTCACTCTCCCACACATACACACCCACACCATGCAGCGACGAAAAAACAAGATGATTGCCATTCAAACTGACATTGGCTCACATTTAAGTCAATTTTATGCTGACTCAAATCTCTCGAACTGGGTCACTGTGATTTACCACCTGCATGTAACACGTTTTCATTTTTAAAGCGCCTAAATATTTTTTATATAAACCAAGAGACAAAAGGGTTATTTTCAATTGTTACGGGTCTAGACTCTAAAGTCGATCCCCGCGCTGAAAGGGTTAAAATAAGTACACGTAACAGGATTTGTTTCTGTAGTCGTTATAACAGTACAACTATAGAATGATACTAGATATTAAGATCGTCTTTGCTGGGTATTGAAATCAGCATATTTGATTGACAAATATATATATATATAATAAGGCCTATACATGAGTCCGGCTGCTCGTTGGTTCGCCATTACCTCATTTCGATTGTAATGGCAAAGAAATGTGGGGATGCACTCGAAGCAAACACGAGACATCAACCCAATGTTGGACCAATATTGGGCCACCGTCTACGACGCTGGCCCATTATTGATTCAACATTGGCTAGATGTCTCGTGTTTTGCTGGGCTGTGGTTGTTTACGTCGCGCCTCCGATCTTGAGCAATTGATAAATAGGCTTTGCATTTATTTATTCATCACTATTGAAATATCAGATCATAGAACAAATAATTGGGTTGAAAATATGTCTTAAAGATAATTTTTTTTGTGGGTTATAGTGATATGATTATGTATATTTTATGTATTTATCACTATTGTATTGTAATATATATACAGGACTTATTTATCATTATTGTATTGTAGGCTCGCTTTTCAGACAAATCAGCTTATCGACGATATTGAATCAGCATTAGCGTTTTTATTTCCCCCTCACTTTATGCTCCTCATCTCAATAATCCTGATTGTCGAAACAAAAAACTTTCCCATTCATGGCTCGAGACGAAGACAAACTAGCCGTGCAGTGCAGGGGCGGTTGGCTTTCCATTCTGCAACGAACCAGGCGGCCTTCCTCCAGCGATGCAACCGCCAAAAGTCAGTTATCTAAAGCCTGTTCCACGCTGGCCCAACGTCGCAGACGTTGAACCAGCGTTGATACGGCGTTGGTTGATGGTGTGTGGGCAGGTCAATCAGGATCGGTGAAAGAGGACGGAGGCCATTGTGTTAGTGAGTCCGTGTCAGAGGACACGCTGCTGTGCGGCAACTCTGTCTAAACACTCGAGCGCACCTGTCAATGCCAGTGACACCAATACATTGCGATGGCACCGGCTGGTCCACAGTGCTGTTCAATACTGAGTCCAGCCACACGTAGGAGTCGACCACCGGGTGGCGGCACCGTACACGTCGCTGCTAGTTATTTTAAATCATATTTTGTTCGATTTTGTGTTGTCTGCACTATGATCATATTTTAAACCAAGTTATATTAATAATTCATAATGCATATTTGCTATCAAAACATCACATTTGTTGAAGCAGTCACTCAATCAATCAATCAATCAATTAATTAAATAATCAATCAATCAATCAATCAATCAATCAATCAATCAATCAATCAATCAATCAATCAATCAATCAATCAATCAATCAATCAATCAATCAATCAATCAATCAATCAATCAATCAATCAATCAATCAATCAATCAATCAATCAATCAATCAATCAATCAATCAATCAATTAATCAATAAATCAATTAATCAATCAATCAATCAATCAATCAATCAATCAATCAATTATTCAATCGAGAAATCAATCCATCAATCAACCAATCAATCGATCGATCGATCGATTGATCGATAAATCGATCGATCAACCAATTGATCAATTAATTGTCGATCAATTGATCGAATAATTTAGGGCGACTGACTTAGGCCTAATCTAAGTCAAAGCAGTAGTGTTCATTTTCTGACACAAGATGCACTATTTAATCAAATGAAATCATACATGTCTCAAAAAAATACATGTAGAGTGGAGATAAGCTCGAAAGGGAAAGATAACAATGAAGTTTGTGGAACATATATGTTTATAAATGTTTGAAAGCAATTATACATCCACACAAAATGATATGTAAACGCAAACCTAAGACACAGATATAATTCGTAAAGTTGATATGAAGCAAGCCAACTCAACTTCTACAACTGAATATATCTAGAATAAAAACACTCTACTCACTCTTCAGTAATTGCATAATCGAATTGCAAATTTGCATCCTGGAAACAAGATTGGCATATAGTAATTTAATTACGCTAGCTCCCTATATATCATTTAATTTGTACATACTTTTTATAATCACATATCCGGAGAAAGACCTGTTCTTATTAAATAATAATGAGATATATGCCTACTAGTGT
The DNA here is from genome assembly GCA_964017125.1 of Flabesymbios commensalis. NCBI lineage: Eukaryota > Metazoa > Annelida > Polychaeta > Terebellida > Flabelligeridae > Flabesymbios > Flabesymbios commensalis. Next base: position 26,441,148 of record OZ024902.1, on the reverse strand, counting down.
ACGTATCCACTGAGATAAATACATTTACATCAGATATTTTTCATAGAAGCCTAATGTTTTTAGTATTTTCACAGAGACATTATTGCAACAATGTACAGTGACATTTTCCTCTCTTTCCAGTAAATACAAAGCGTTTGTCCAATGCCCATTAAACCCTTGTCCAGCTGGATTTTTAGTTTCTATTTTTTATTTTTTTATCACAATTGCTGACGTAATTTCCAGCTTTAAATGATGAACAGTATAGACATCTCACAAATAGAATGATTAGACTTCTTCCGCTTGGATATGAAAGGGTGTATCTGCCACTTTGTTAAGTGGCAGATACACCCTTTCATATCGAAGGGAACGACATATTGAGCATCTACCAAAACTATTTGATCAGATTCAGTGACATTTTTTTGCTTTGGAACTTGCCCAAAAACGTATATATATGGCCTCGGCAGTACAAGGGTTAGTATTGGTTCTCCGCCTGCGACGCTGGTCCAACGCTGAACCAGCATTTGATTAACCCTCTAACCGCTGGTGCCGCATATATTTCATTTTTTTAGCACATTAAGTACCACCTTTTAAACATGTTAAAGATAAAATGTGACACCAAACAGCAATATTTGAAAACAATTGACCCCCATTTTGTCAAATCTGAATAATTTTCAAAATTCAGATTGAAAAATTTGGCGGTTGAAGGGTTAACAAACATTGTTTGCGGAAAATTTGCAGATATTTTCTTACTAAAGTATACTCACAGACTCATATTTACAACAAATAATCTTCAACAATATTTTTATGCGATTCGTTGCTTGTGTTATTCATTTAACAGATCAAATGTGTCCCTGTTTGCCAAAGGCTTCAGCTGAACAATCACTAGACATAATAATTTACTGAGAACGAGAAAAAATGCGTCCCTCAATTGTTATAAATCGGGATGGTATTATGTGCCAAGGACATTTGCGCTATAAATAAAGTTCATGTCGTCATCAAGGATTAGAGAAACCCCAAGATGTTTCCATATGAATTCCCGCACAACTACAATATACGCACAAGTCAACTTGGACTATTTATTATCATTCTGAGTTGAAAGACGTTGTATTCCGTGTTACTTGGGATGTTGATCTGTCACGCATGCTCCAAATTATACAGAATCATTACGTGGAGTAATATTTATTATACTAGTATGTGCTTACATCTACATTCATTTTGTACAAATACAAAATTTTACCATTCAAGCACCCAACCCGATTTGGGGTTTATAAATCAGTTTTAACATTTTGCTATAGTGTACAGGAATAATGAGAAATGTGTATGCATCAACTCAATTCAGGGAGAAACATTCTCTTTCAATTCAGCTGACAGGGGGAGGTGGGGAGTACGGTCGAAACCTGTCATTATATTGAGAGTTTCATTTTAGTATTTTTACTGCACGCTTGCCAATTAGATAGCTGCTGAGAAACTTTTAAGCACTAAGTTATTCAGTTTGTCTCAGAGTCGAGTTACGTCGTTATCCTGCATATACACCTTGCAATACAACTAAGGCTATACATAACTCAGCGCAAAAAAAACAAGTTTATAATCTATTGGGTTGAATCGCTTACACTCTAAACAGTATCGTTTCTTTAGAAGGGACCCTTCAGTACTATTACCATGCAGCCCCAGGAGAACCCTTGCAGGGTTCTCCTTGGGTTGCATGGTAACAGTACTGAGGGGTTCTTTTTAAAGAACCTATATTGTTTATAGTGTACTATGCGCGGCTTTAGACACATTCAACATGTTTCTCGAATACGACCTATTACTGTGATACGGATTGATATTGAAAATATGCTCGATTATGAAGATCGCCATTTAATGTCGGTTTTTAAAATGATATGAAATGTAAGCCAGCTCGTGGGGACTCGGCTATAGATAGATTTCTAATAATTTACACGTTACTTCACATTATAGGTCAATGTTTAAGTGAAATGCTCAGAACTACTTTGCAGAAAGTAATTGTCCATTCTATTTTAAATAAAGTTTTAATACCGAGTGTGTCATCGAGAGTGTTGGGCGGGTGTTTTTTAACGTCATGACGAGGGTGTCTGACGTCAGGCACGGGGACTTGATACGTGCAGCGCGGCAGTTGTGTTTATTAACTAATTAGTCGTGGAACTAATTGAGTGTGGAAACTAATTTGACAAAAAAATAATCACTTATATAACATATACGATTATGATAAGCTTCATTTAAAATACACTATTTGTAAAGTCATAGTAGCTAAATATGATGTAATATCTTTTTTGAAAGCAATTTTCATCGAATATTGCGTTTGGCAGTGTTAGCCATCTTATTTGCAGACTTTGAGCGTAATATCGTCTATTGAAACGCCACCCTGGCCAGATAAAGTGTACATTTCTAGTATTAATTTCGGCTAATAACATTACTAACAATCAATGGACTAAAATGATATGATAATTCACATAACAGGTCATCGCGACATATACTTTTCATTTGTCTGCTCGATTGAAATCACTTCGTCTGGTCTTTAACCATGACAAAACCTCGATTAGTCCACAATTGATCTTTCTACGACCTTGATTATATTTGTATTTATATGTATGCATACTTAATGTAATTTCAATGCAAACAACATTTTTAATACATCAGCACAGTATATTAATATGTTATAATTATATACTTTGTGGTACTAAATTGTATTTATGATTTGATTGATTATACAATCAATCACATCGCGCATTTTTTTATCTACAGAAATGGCAAAGCTGATACAAAATACCAATACATTTTCAATTTTTGTTTTGTCAATAAATCCATCCACATGTAATAATGGAGATTTTTTAAAGATTTTTTATGGTTTATTTTTGCATATTGGATTTTATATTGCTTGAAATTTAAAGCGACTCTTTGGGATGAGAATTTTCAATTTTGTTATTTTGAAAATTTAATTTATGTCAAGCTATATAGCCTACTGATCTTAAATAAAATACAAAAACATAAAAAAGACAATGTGAAAGCACAGAAAAAGACGAAACCAGCTCTATTTCCAAGGCGTATATTGTCATGTAGACAAGCCTGTTCATCATACAGCACATGAGACCACAAAAACTGACCATCTCAGACGGCATGAGCAAAGTAACCACATGGTCACATCAATAGCTGCCGCCTTTAATTGGTCTGGGAGCGCGATGATCGGGGGGAGGGGGTTCTCCCGCAGCACCGATTATCTGCTCAACACAGGGCCGACGGCATCACAGTGTGGCCAAATACTGTAGGAACATTCAACCGTCCTTTAGCAGATATACAAATAGTTTGTTAATGTTTTTTACGGATTCATAAAAATGTTGATAAAGAAATATTTTTAAAAATCTAAAAATTCTGAAATAAATAAAATTATGATCTGTGGGATACACTACTCCACTACAAAGATAAAAAGTAACATTAATGTCATCCCATGGAGCAGCTTTAAGACGGGGCGTTGAAATTTTTTTTTTATAACAATCGGCTGTTAGAATGTTTCAAAGCTCATAACTTTGGTTTGAATAAAGATAATTCCTAACGGTTAAATAACTGAAATAGTCCATTTTTCCTCTTTGACAATATTTCCTGATCTGATTTTCTAAAAAGAATGCACCATTCGCGTAATTTTGAGCAGATGGGCCAGATATTATCTGCTGAACGTGACTGTAATTTATAAATGGTGATGGTGAGATATAGTACATAAAGGTTTTCAAAGTTACAGTATATGCCGCCAATCGCAAATTTCAAGACAAATCGTTGCAAGAGGACCCGTTGGTTATTTTCGCTCTCGACAGTCTGGGTGATAATTAGGTCGTTTGTCATTGATCTTATTTAAAAACTGCAGAATTTCTTCGTGTTACGATTTTAAAAGATGATTAGAAATGGATGCCTATCGGCGTCACACGTCTCGCGTTTGGTAAAAGGAAATTGTTGTGCAAAACAAAATTTGAGCCCGTTAATGATGCAACGGCCCGCCCACTGGTCATACGACGTTGGATTAACGTTAGCGTCGTAAATATAACGCCGGGTGCCTAATGGCAGAGGCCGGGGTGATGTTGTAACAAGGACAGCAGTAACACTGATTACGATCATCAGGTAACATTCACAACAAACAAAATGTGACAGGGCGTAGTATACGCCTTTTGTTACATCATAAATAATGATGCAACAATACATTCTGTCACATGTTGTATTGTTACATCATTAATAATGATGCCACAATGCCATCTCTAATGATTCATTATAAGTCATGCTTTGCGGCAGGGGGTAATCATATAGCATCATATTCCCTATACTTTTCTGAGGCGTGGACAATGCTGACTATGATGACTGGCATAGCCAGCAACCACAAGACGTTACCCTTATACAGTTTCAATGGTGGTCCAGCGTTGCTGACAGTGGTGCTGACATGTTTGCTGGGATCTCATCACACGTCCACGTCAGTTTTAGACGTCAGACTCTCACGTCTAAAGTCGATCCTCGCACTGTAAGAGTAAAATTATTTCTAATGGCCGTAGACCATTATGGGTCTACGGCCATTAGAAATAATTTTACTCTTACAGTGCGAGGATCGACTTTAGACGTCAGAATCTGACGTCTACAGACGTCAGATTCTGCCAACTAAAGTCGATCCCCACGCTGTAAAACCTTCGAATATATTACAAGCAGTTTGGCAACACACGACAAAACTAAGATTATACAAAGAATACAATTTGTACTTTTATCATCAGAGTTAATTAAAAAAACACATGTAGTTACGTACAGAATTATCACCATCAGATAAAAAACAATGATGCAATAGATAACATTCAGCTACATTATACATACCACGCCAGCCTGACCCAACTCTGCATCAATGTGTGGCCAACATAACCGACGGTGTGCCAATATTGAATCATCACTGGACCAAAGTCCCGTGTCAGCATTTTAAAACACACCACTACATTATGTTCGTTGTCTGACCACTACATTCTAAGCCGGGAATGGAGAGTTATTGTTCATCAAGTACAGACCAATAGACTGCTTGCACGAGTTTGCGCGTGAACAGTTTGTCTGATTAAAACAGTTCGGCGTTGCTCACTGTGTGGCGTGTTGTCATTGAACAGTGTGTAACAGTTGTCTGATTAAAACAGCTCGGCGCTGCTCACTGTGTGGCGTGTTGTTATTGAGAAAGGTGTATTATCATGGTAGGCCTATGGTGCTATGATCAGTCAGGTGTGACCGAGCTGTTGATTATGAAGGATCCTTATTATCAGTGATTATGGCCGGATGTGTTTTACGTCAGTTAAAACCTTCGGAGCTCTACATTCTTAACTGTGAAAAAGGCCTCGGCCTTCGGCCTCGACCCTTTCCACAGCTAAGAATGTTCCTCGGGCTTTATCCTCTACTTAAAATGGCGCGGTTGGTAAGACATAAACACAACGCCAATTCCTTTTGCTTTGACTTTTTAATTTATCACATTCATTCATCTGTTGTTTTTGAATCCTTACATCGCAACAGATACATCCGGCAAACAATTACACTGACCACTAGTGACACACTGTAACAAATAGTCTATTCTGGTGATCTTCTTTATGTATATTTAAAATGCGACGCCGGCCTAACATTACACCAACATTGGGTGAACATCTCCTGTTCATTAGCATGTGATCGATGAGATCTGACGTCTCACACAAGCTGTATTCTCTTTCCTAAATACTGACATTTGATAGCTTTGATGACAAGACGTCCACCAGATCGCACCAGTTGAGCAGGCGAATTATAAAGCAGGGGCTCACGATGACAAGAAGCGCTATTAATAAGTGCGTCAGCGAAACAGCCATTTTTATGCTGACGCAAATTCGATCTTGAAATTAATATCAGTACGTTCGTTTGAACATAATCATCCTCTGTAGAATTGTCATGCATGACAAGTCTACAGAAGGTGATAATAGACCTTTCGTAAATCGTATAGCTCCACTTCACCCTCTGTAGACTTGTCATGCAGATGTTCTTTCTTACATGGTGTCCTGCTTTGTAATGTTTCGTCAACAAGCCATATTTAGCAAATGATCATTATAAATGTTATATAAAATGGGTGAAATAACACCCATTTTACACCTAGCCTTACACCAATACTTACACCAAAGTGGTTAGACAACGTATTCTGCCATACTACACACATAGTGTGAGAGATAGAAATTAAAAGAATGGATCATAATGGAGAAATGGTTTTATAGTAGTAGTAGTATTTTATTTATTAGAGTGCCATCCATATACATAGTTTAAACAGAAAAATTAAAACATTTAATAGTTATGATGGCCAGCCTCTCAGGCTTATATGGCACTGATCATCTTGTAACTGTGTGTTTGATAAGTTCATAAAAAGAAAAGAATAATTATATTTAATTTATGCGTCTTGAAAATGAATCGTTTACCATTCTCGAAGTTGCATATACTGTACAAAGCTATCACTGAAGAGATGAATCAGTTTGTCTTTATTAAAAATATTGTTCCAGTCATATGATGTTATTAATTGGTTGATATGTTTTGCACGAATGTCATTATATAGAGGACAGCTCAGCAGGAAATGTTCTTCGGTCTCTACGACGGGTTGTGGGCAAACTGGACACAGACGCTCTTCGATCGGTTTTCCACGCCAACGGCCTGTCTCGATGGCCAGAGGGAACACACCGGAGCGTAGTCTAGCTATGCAGCTTCGCGAACTCGGCTGTAACATTTTAACATAGTTTTCACATGTAAAAGTTGATTTTAGCTCCCTATATGTTCGTAGTTTGGGCATATTATTTATTTCCACTTTCAACTGCAGCTCGAATATATCTGTCAGTTTAGTGATGGCCGTATCAACTACCCACTTTTTGGATGATGTTAGCAGTCGGGTATTTTTAAGAGCTTCTAGACCACAGTCCTGCAGTATGGCACCAGCATTTTTTGCCCACGTGTTCATTCCGAGTTGTGCTTGCCTGTAATCCCGGTCAAATACACGGCGTGTTAAGCGGTCAGGAGGCAGTAGACAAAGGTGGCACCACATTCTGACTGTTTCCACTTTGTGACGTACGTATGGAGGTAACCAGCCCATATCACCTTCCATTGATGGAATAGGGCATTTTTTTCCTACCCCTAGAAAACATCGAATTAAGCGCCTTTGAATTTCATCGCATACACCATACCGCTTTTGACCCCATATTGCACTACACTCTAAACAATATAGGTTCTTTAAAAAGAACCCTTCAGTACAATCACCATGCAACCCCAGGAGAACCCTGCAAGTGTAGCATAGTCCATTACAGGGGATATCACACTATTATGAACATGAGTGAAGACACGCCATGGTAAACCTTTGTTTTCAAAGTATATTGAGATGAGCTTGGAGGCAGCACGGCTTGCACTTCTTGCTAGTTGACCTGCGGTCAGTTTATAATCCATGTGCTGTGTGAGTAATACACCGAGGTAGGTATACGAGTCCGTTACTATCACATTTTCGTCATCTTTAAAAAATAGATTGTATGGGGGTACGAGGCCTGAACTGCACAACTTTCGTTTTGTCCACGTTTGCTTTCATGTGCCAAGTTTTCAACCAGTCCTTCAAGATATTTAATTGTTGCTGTATACCATAAGGCGAATCGGACAGGAGAACTATGCCATCTACGTATAATAATATGATTTTTTTCGAGTCACCAATAGACACTCCGACGTTGAGCTCGTTAATTACAGGTATGAGGTCGTTGATGTATAGAGTGAAGAGCGTCGGTGCCAAGTTATCACCCTGTCGGACTCCACTCTCAACAGAGAATGAGTCAGTCATGACATCATTAATTCGAACACTGGAGCGGAGGTCATTATACATATTTTTGATGGTGAAGTACATTTCTCCCCGGATCCCGTTACATAGCAGTTTGTACATGAGAAGCGTATGGTTCACCTACCACGTCGAAATCCATTTTGTTCATCTCCAATTTGTTTTCTTCTGCATAGTTGATAACACGTCGATTGATAATAATAATAATATTAATAATAATAATTATAATAATAATAATAATAATAATAATAATAATAATAATAATAATAATAATAATAATAATAATAATAATAATAATAATAATAATAATAATGATGATGATGATGATGATGATGATGATGATGATGATGATGATGATGATGATGATGATGATGATGATGATGATGATGATGATGATGATGATGATGATGATGATGATGATGATGATGATGATGTCATCATGATGATGATGATGATGATGATGTCATCATGATGATGATGATGATGATGATGATGATGATGATGATGTCATCATGATGATGATGATGATGATGATGTCATCATCATCATCATCATCATCATCATCATCATCATCATCATCATCATCATCATCATCATCATCATCATCATCATCATCATCATCATCATCATCATCATCATCATCATCATCATCATCATCATCATCATCATCATCATCATCATCATCATCATCATCATCATCATCATCATCATCATCATCATCATCATCATCATCATCATCATCATCATCATCATCATCATCATCATCATCATCATAAAAGTCTGCAAAAACGGTACTCGAGTATCAAAGTACCGAATACCCTAAGCCTGCTGTGGTTCATTAGGAGCATAGAGTTAATAACTCTATGTTAGGAGTGAATATACGATTATTATTATTATTCATTTACTTATATGTGCTTTTTGCTTGTATTCAAATACAACTGCTACTTGTAGTGGCAGATCCTAAGCAGATGCTTACAAAAAAATGTCTGATATCCTACTAAATTAAAGTAAATTTGAGCACATTTTTTTGTTAGCATCTTGTCAGCTAAGTATGGAAAACTCAGTGCATCTTTGAGTATCAGTGTACGTCAATGGGTGTAAGTAAAATATCATATGCTACGTTTTACTATATGAGGTGTCTTTTAAGGTGTATAATATAAAAGGTTGAGAGCCTGGAAAATCATCATTTTACGGCTTCTCAGATAACTTTTAAAACGAGAGATCAAAGCCCAATAACTGATTCTGCAAAGCATAATTTTATTCTACATAAAGAACAATCTAAGAATTTTTTGATAAAATTAGTATATTCGGAAATAGTGGAGGATTTGGTGGTTTTACACTAGTTGTCATGGAAGATACCAGTATTATACAATACACTAATTGCGTAGACTGACTGTATATCCCCTGCCCATACAGTAAGATGGACCGATAGGAGAAGGAGGATGCCAGTCAGCGTCACGCTAAGTTGTGGTCTAAAAAACTAAATAACTGAAAATCAGAATTTTTTCAAATGTCGAAATCACATTCCCAGCACCATGGACATGCGCAACTGATTTTTAAAGATGCTATCAAAATCCAAAGTGTTCGTTAAGGAACAACTTCCTAATTTTCATGGGCCCAAAAACTCAAAGACTTAAATTCAGAAAGTGGTTCCATTTTACTCACTTTGGAATAGTCCAGGAATCAGAAAAGAGCTTATTTAAGGTTTTCGTGTCGACTTTTCTGTGCATACCTAAAACCTTGCTAGATGTATTATCAGACCTCTTATAATGAAACCCCAACCGGTTGTCGGCTTTCATGTGTGTGCACTAGAGCTATAGAGTATCTTCAAAATGGCCGCCAAATTCTCCCTTAAATTGTCAATGTTAACAGTCGATCAACATTATTATGAACAGAAAGCACTCAATTAAAAATCAAAAACAATCTGGATGTAATATAGCTTTACACCAATATACCTTAGGACAATAATATTTGATCTAGAGCTACAGAGTATTTCTAAAATGGCCGCCAAATTCACCCTTACATTGTCAATTTTACTAGTCAATCAACATTATTATAGACAGAACAAAACCTAATTAAAAATCAAAAATAATGTTGAGGTTATATAGCTTTAACATAATATACTTGAAGACAATATTTTTACCATGGATCAATAGAGAAGTAGTGAAAAAAAACATTTTAACTTTGTATATAAGCATACCATTCAAACTCTTTAATTTGAAAATATGACAAATATACGTATAATCCAGCGCCTTTTTGTACTTAAGTTTTTGGGAATAAACATCTTTTTATTTCTATACATAGTCTTCAAAATCATCTATTGAGCCCCCAAAAAAACACCTTAAATGATTATAATACTCTAAAAATCCATACCTGAACATAGTTTTTAAAGGCAGAAACACTACTTTAGGAGAAAATCGTTTCTTATCCATTATTTTGCCCAAGTTCTTAACAATACTAATCCTCGGTAGCCACCCAAGAAGAATAAGTTTATTTACCTTGATTTGAAATAACCCTTGAATAGTTATATACGTGTCAACATATAATATATAATGCCATATAGTCACATTAAAGTGACCTTCTGATATTTACATGACATCTTATTCTGATATCACAATACCATATTTCCACACTATAGCAGGCCTGATATAAACATTATAATATGCAATACATCCCTCAATTATATTACTAATATCTCACATTATATAATGACATATGCGGATATTTTAGTGTCACGTATATCCATAATACAGCAATATAGTGCCATTATAATGGCTTTGATCTAGGATACTAAAATGATCACGCCACCCTTGCGACACAGTTAAAGTGGCCTTTTGATATGGGTGGATGCGCATAGGAGGTTCATTTGTATACAAAATGCATTTTTTTGGAAATGACCAAGTGTCCTCGCATAGGAGGTTGGGTGCTCCTAAGAGTGGGTGCTCACAGTAGGTTCTACTCACTACTGTATTGCCAATTATATTGCTATATTCACACTTAATAAAGCTATATTCTGACATTATATGCTGATGTTGAATACAATATGTCCACATATAATTTCATTACCAGAACTCACACTGTCATATACAGTTAAACAAAATGTCATATATCGACTGGTTAATGTCATATAAATTATATGCATTATAATAGCATGTTTTGGGAAATTAGTATCAGATATTAATACTATAACTCCATATTCTGAAAATATAGCATCCTATTGTGTCAGCATACAGATAACATTTAATACCATATACAACGATGTGGACTACAGCTAGTGCAATATTATAGTATTATTTTTTTTATTAAAGTAGCCCACCCTGACACTCTAGTGCTCCATCCCATCATTGTATAGCATAATGTGGGATATCCCACCATTTGAGTGTCATCCTGGGGTAAAAAAAACATTAAGATTTCATTATACTTTTAAATGTCGGCATACCGACGACATTTTATTGCCATATATTGTCATTATAATTCCATAATATGGTAGGCCCTACTATAATATTATATATCGACACTATGCCATAACATGAAATTTCAAGGTTTAAGACAAGATTATGCCATCATATAGTGACATTATAATGTCATTGTGATGCCATATTTTAAAATTAAATTGTAACTTTATGGTTCTTTATGGTAATATATTTTCTGTACACTATAGTATTGTACCATAATTATATGCATGTAGATCTACTGACATAATGTATCATCCTGATACAATAATAACATATCTTGGCACAGATCTGTTAACTTTACATATATGGGCCAACTATTTATTAGGCAAGATGAAGCGTTCATCTCACAGTTTATATCTTCCAACTAACTTTGTTGATATGAGTAATGTCATTCACCATATTTATTCAAGCGTTGAAAATGGCAGATATAAATTGAGAGAAGCGGAGCAATTTGTGATCAAACTGTTCTATATCCCTTTATCATCAACTGCTGTAGAAGTCAATTCACTTCCATAGTAAAAAAGCAACAGATCTTGAAAAAAACACCCACAAAGGACGACTTACCCGAAACAGTTTGTTGGGGTCTAATCAGTAGCTGATCCAGAGGGAGCGGCGCCCTCCCTTCAGTATCCCCCCAAAAAACTACTAATTTGGGCTTTTGTATGCTTCGGAAAGCACCATTTCAAGCCTTAGATTGTGACATTTTTCTGGAAAAGCATGGCCCCGGACCCCTGTAAAGCACATGAGAGGATGACTGTGTCAGCTGTGGTGTGCATTAGAAATTATAGTAAACAAATTGGCTCCATTTGCTGAATCCACCACTGCTCATCCCATGAGATGTCAGCTAATGCCTACTTTATGCCCAGAGCTATGTCAACTTGTATGTGTACTGAAAGCAAATGTATTCATTCGCGATGTAGTTGTGCCAGACGTCAGATGGGTTGTTCCTGGTCGCTAATTGGATAATATGGTTGATTCAAACATCGAAGTTCGATGTTTTACTGAAGTGCCAACATTCTAATATGTAATTTTTGTGTATGTTACATATCAACAGCACAGTATCGAGTTTCATACTTGAAGTGACAAACTATGAGCCACTAGTTTATCATATGTTATTGGTTTGTTAAGCACAATCGGCTTTGAAAATGTATTTGTTTTTAAAAGCTGATGCCACAGTATCTTTATTTATGATAATTTTGTGTACTTATCTGGTCTCCGTAACTCTATTTCTATGCATCTATTTTACATGTATTCTGGCTTCGCACGGTAGCATGATGTTTATGGTTATAATCTCTTCACCATACATACATCTTCTTTTCAGCTGCTTCAATATGATACACAGACTTCATCCGTTTTGGTCGCGTTCATGACAACACCAAATAGCTCACCGATATAATGCGCCCGTCGCTGGAGCGCTGGCATGGAATGGAGGAAAAAGCCAGGCCCCACGGGTTAATTGCCAAAAGCCAATCCACATTAAGGGAATAAGACGCCCATAAAAAATCAGCCAGCTTTTACAATACGTCACCCTAAACGACACCTGGGGGGGGGGGGAGTTTAAGTACTCAGCAAAATAACACATGTTGACTCACAATTAGATGAACTACACATATACTGTAATCATCATGGCATAGAATAATGTTAAATATGTATCATATCAAACATAATTAATGTACTTCTAAAGCAATACCCAATTCGCTACTCACTCAAATACATATTTGCTCCCAGACATTCACTCTCTCAGAAATATTTATTTGATTACTTCGCTCAAATAATCTTTGTTTTTAGTATTTGGAAGTTAATAACAACGACTCTTGCCATTAAATGTGAAATAACTGTAAGTGTTTGCACCCAGTGTACTTTGTTCGTTTATCCTTTATTATCATGATGTGTAGTTCTGACATAGGCTACTGACAATAAAATACAATGTACCTCGTCAATATCAATGGATGTAAACTTGGCTGCGGCTAAATGTTAAAGATTTATACAACTGCAAAACGGGCATGCGTGGGACCGTCACCTGTAGGCCTACAGTAGCATATATAGAGTACAGGGCTGTAGGCATACAGTAACCTATTGTACAGGGTGACGGCAATAATATCAGCAACTGAACTGATTACAAGATACTACTTAAACGAGACATTGACCCAGTGCTGTTTTAATGTTGAACCAACATCGGAGAAATGTACAATAATTGAGAGGAAGTCCTCCTGCCAACGTCTTCGATGGTGGTCCAGCATTGTATTTGGTCATACAAATGTTTTCTGTTTACTGCAGTAATACAGTCAGTTTGCTTACAAGCCAACGACCAGCTAAGAACCAGGGCTAAGGGCTTTAGCTTTAATAGAATTATGAACTCATAGATGTCGCTCAAGTATATATGAACTTACTGTGATTTGAGAACTTGCTCTTAATGAGGCTTTGGGTATGAAACGCATATTTAGTATTATTATGGAATAGGGCCTAGGCCTACCCACGGGCACTATTGCATTCTGGGGGATCCTTGTGCTGCGAATTTTGAAATTTGACCATACCTTTAATATGGGCCATATAAGCATGACGAGTATGACTCGAATATTACGGGCTGATCCTTAAGATAAACGTTTTAATTACAATATGCAATGGTGTCTATGGACACGTTATTCGCTCTGCCAGAAGACACACCAGTGTTAAATTCTGTCTCCCTATCTCTCATCATGATTTTGTGCAAGGTCATCCAAGCATGTTTGTCAGTCTGATAATAAATACAAAAAGTTACGTAAACTTGGACATCTCCATGCATGAAGTTGATACCCAACTCCGTGTCGTCTATATTTTCAATTCGCATTTTCAATTTATGTAGTGTATATTGATCAAACAGAAGCGGCCCCACCACGAATCATAGCTGCACTCCATACATACTCAAATAAACCAGTTGTTCTAGTAATTGCTGCGATAAATAACCCTTTCACCGCAGATGTCGCCAAAAGACGACCCCCTGGCAGACCGCGATTGTCGCCTTTTAGCGACATCATTAATTACTGTTAAAGTTAAAAAAATAATTAATTCATCGCTCAGGCGATTTATGACGTCATCATTTCGCGGTGAAAGGGTTGTATTAAAAAAAAATAGAGAAAACCGTGTGTGTGAAAGTGGTAGAAATCCCAAATATCCTGACTTAAATTGACCATGAGGTGAATTATGATATTGTTTGTGCTTATATCATGTTCATTCACTACACCTTGATTTTTGTTTTGTATGCACACAGGCTGTCTAGCCTATTGCTAATAAACTATTACTTACTTAATATATCAGTTGAAGCGACACAATCAAGCCAAAATCATCATTTTTATTTTGGCTCTCTGATATGTCCATAATATACTAAACAAAAAAAAAGAAACACAACACTACTTAATGGGTTACTGTTCAAAATATCTTATATGTTTCAAGAAACTGAAATATATCACTCATTGCTTGGTTTTAAAGATGAGTATCTGTCAGTTTTTGTACGTGGGTCATCCACAGTGGTGCGTAAGACCCGTTTCTGCATGTTGCACAGCCAAAACGAGTTGACCGCGCAGTCATCCATTGACTGATGTCCCTCACTTGTGCCCGCTTGACCCCGGCCTCCTTCTCAGGGCCACACTAGCACAGCTAGGTGGCCCTGCTACACTGCTTTGAGAATCTCTTCTAGTGTACCGTGACCCACACCTGCCACTGAAACTATGTCAAGTTGGAGGATTCCTTGCACCTATGAGAGACAAGTTTATATAATTATGTCTCCCCTATAGTGGGCTAAGGTTGTCATTATATGCCTAGTAGTATTATGACCAGTACATGCGATCAACCTGTGTGGTATTATAGTTGGTCCATCCTATACAATGACGGCCCAGCATAAAAGCAACATTGGCTATGCGTCTTTCACTTGTGTTGTTGTAGCCTTGCTTTTGTGTAAGGCCAAGATACCAGCAGAATGTCCAAAGTTATGTTAACAACCACTCTTTGCTTAATGTTGAGACAGCATCTCAGATTGTGGGCTGACATGAACCCAGCGCTGGGTCATCATTCTTACTGGTGTGCAGTCTCAGTCAGTACGACACACTGACCCAAGATTGGTTTAATGTTGGTCCATCGTTTGCGACGCAGGCCCAACATTAAGAAAACATTGGGCCGATGTAGATCTATCCCGTTTACGCTGTAGGATTTACAATGCTGGATTGATGTATGCCAATTGTCTACGACGCTGGCCCAACATTTTATAGTGCAATCAATCAGAGCCACTAGCTGACGCTAGTGATAGGATAGTGGTTCTGATGAATGAGAATGGCTTGACCCGAATGCGTAACGTAGCGTCTGCGCAGAAACACACGTTTTTGTACCGCACTGGGATCTTCTGCATTATTTATCCTCGTCTTTCCTGTCGTGACCTACCAGAGGTTATCCGGAGTCATGAAATTTGGTGTTAAATCTCAGTATTGCTAGCCTGTTTTCTGGCAATTTGAGTCGTAGCCAGACCACCTTCCGCCATAGGAATACATGGAGAAACAGGCTCAGGCTGCACAGGCATTATCATCAACCCATCATTTTTGAACAAATTAACTTCATCTGAAAAATAACTTTTTGTTCCCCCACCAGAGCCCACATAATTGCTTAATTTTAGATGACCTGCATGTCCACTTAGCTATCCAGCACACACGAGGTATTCACACAATGCTGTTTTAATGTTGGCCCACTGTCTTCGACGCTGGCCCAACATTGAAACAGCATTGGGTGAATGACCCGTGTTTGATGGGATTAGCTAACAACCTTTAAGCTGCGGGAGTGGAGACATCCCCAGTTTCTGTTTACAAAAACGGTGAACCTCCTAGTTAATATGTCTCCCCCTCTGTACGCAGAGGTGGGGACATGTTGGTTTACCTCTGTCCTCTCAGTGAATCTGTCCTTTCTGTCACGTTCTGTCTCTCCAGCGGTTTCTATTGTGCAGTCGCAGGCCGCCCCAGCAAACACAAGCTGTTGACCCAATGCTGGGCTAATTTAGGCCCACCTTCTATGACGCTGTCATGTTTGGCGCCACACTGAATGTGAGCCAGCGTCACAGAAGGCCGGCCATTATTAAACCAGCCTCGGTTCAAAGCTTCGTGCCGGTACCGCCAGCATGAAGTATTGACTAGGGCTGAATGGATACTGGCCAGCACCGGCGAAGCTGGCCCAACATTTAACAGACATTGGGTTGGTGTCGCCTTGCAGTAAGCACTAGCAGACAAACGTTCTCTTAAATGTAGCCTAGCAAACACGAGGCGTTGAACCAGTGCTGGTGTGATGCATTCCAGACTTTGGTTTAGCATTGGATCAGCATTGGGTCAACGTCTCGTGTTTGCTGGGAGTGTTGACAAGCCACATTGTGTTTCGCACATCGGCGTGGTTTCCAAACGGGATAATAAATTCCGCTTAATAAATAGGCTCTACTGTTCACAGGAGCCATTTAATAACATTAATTACAAAAGCCAATGACACTACATCTATTAGCTATCAACTTTTATGGCTATGCTGCTAGAGGGGAGACATCTCCATTTTTTTGCAAAAAAACTGTGACCCTTCTATTTGATTATAGGTCTAGCAAGTTTACTCTGTAATCTCCTGATTTTTTTGCAAATGCAGTTTCTCTTTATCGGTTTTTCCTTTCTGCATGCCTGAATGCTAATTATTTGCTGAAGCTTTTCACTTTAATGCATACTGGTATTTAGATCTTTTCATCCCCTGCCTCCCCCCCCCCCCCCTGCCTGTAGGGGGAAGGCAATTTTATTCGCGCTAGGATTCCGTCCAGCATCCGGCGTCACGTTTTCTTGTGGGCGCAAAAACTCAAAAAACTACTCGTCATTTTTTTAAAATTTACCATCACATCCCTAGCAACATGGGGCTGTGGAAGTGTTTTTTTGAAGATTTTAAAGTTACCAAAATTCAAAATGGCCGCCAGAGATCAACTCCAATCAACTTCATCAACTTCATTTTTTTGCGGGCACAAAAACTTAAAAATTTGCCGTCAGAAAATATTCCAATTTACAATCACATTTCCCACGATATGGAGATGTGCAGGTAATTTTTTAAGGTTTTACTGAAATACGAAATGGCCGCCATGGATGAAAATGTGCAGGTAATTTTTCTGAAATTTAAAATGGCCACCACAAGTCGACTTTTTGAATATTTGTGACCGCAAAAACTCTCATCTAATTTATAGCGGGGGTTGATATAGGACTTCAGGCCTCTTGTTTAAGTTTAGTCACGGGCGAATATAATTTGCGAAGGGATATGTTGGTGTTCACAGTCTCTCGCTCTAGGTAGAATCGTGGGAATAACTGGTTCGTGTTAATTACCAAGATCACAGTGCCGCGTTCAACGCATCATGACCCTCCTCTCACGTCGCAACACAGAAGTAGAAGAGATGCCAACATCTGCGACTTGCGTGTAGCGGATACGTTGCTTAGCATCCAGCTGTAGGGGCCACACCGCTACGCTTGGTTAAATTATATTACGATTTTTATCAATATCAGAAATAGGGTATGAGAAGAGCACAACATCTGAGTAAACGTGAAGCAATCCTTTGTCCCCTTGGAAATGAAAGAGTGCATCTGCCACTTTGTAAAGTGGCAAATGCACCCTTTCATATCCAAGGTGACGACTTGTCATGGTGATCACGACTATTGTCGTTTTCATCTGTTTTATTAATCGTTCAAACCACTGTTATTGCGAATGAAATGTATGTCTAAACAGCAAGATTTGCAAATAGTTGTGCTCAAATTAAACACATGTAAGTAATTTAAAGCCATTTGAAGTGGCTGAAAATTTTAAAGAATCAAACCGACACAATCAGGCTAAAATCATAAAAAAAATCGGTAATTTTATTTTGGCTTCTTATATTAATAAAATCATATGATGTAAACATCACTGCGTAGGTTTTTTTTATTTTTTGTGCTGCGCATTTACCAGTTGAGCGAGATATAAAGACGAAATTCCCGATTTCTTCTTTCGAACATGAATGTCCAAAATAATAATACCGGAATTTCGTCTCTATATCTAGCTTAACTGGTTAATGCGCAGCAGAAAAATTTAAAAACTTTTAAAGTTCTAGTAGTTCTAGTATGGACATGTTTACATCACGTCATATATTCGGATGCCAAAATAAAATCACCGATTGTTTATGCTTTTAGCCTGATTGTGTCGGTTTGACTTAGTTTTCAAACATAAATTTTGAAAATATAAAATCACTTGAAAAAAATGCTAATATTGTTTAATATTTTCGGTTTAGGAATTATGTGTGTTTTTCTGGACATTGCGCACATCACCGAGGTCGCAGGGTGAGACGACACCGATCTCGACTGCCTGGCCACTTTCGACTTTTCTCGGCGCCGCGTCACGGAGACCTAATAAGACTCCAGATTCGGCGACAAATCAGCTCGCCAAATTGACCCGTATTCTCCACCTGGCGTGCTTCGCGCAGATCTGCCGGCGCTGTCACGTGATCTGTTTATCCGGGCACTTGTCGGCGCCACAAAGAAACACACTTTGAACAGAGGTTCACGATTAATGGCGCTTATTCAGTGGACTTGCCAGTTCTCGCCCTCAAGTAATCATTTCTCTGTATCCCTTCTACCCCGCCGCCACCACGAAGCCAAACAGGGACATGAAACAAGTGCGGCTGTTTGATTTGCCGCCGTTGGTTTGCTTTCCAACAGAGCCGTCTGGATTACGGATCTGAGGGGGTCCCGGTAAACAACGGATCCTGGCCCGCCGCTAGTTCAATGCTGGGTCAATGTCATACGTTGGCCCAGCATTGAATCAGTGCCGGGTAAAGTCCTCGTCCATTTTCTGCGGGTGACGACTCTCCCCAGGATGCCCGTCTGGCCGGACTACTTGTCAACTTAAAGAAGCCAGCCACAATCACCTTTATATTCCTCAGTCTAAACCATTTACACTTTTTCCGTCTCGCAAATAACTCCACTGAAATGTGACAATTTTCCATTTATATCTTTTAATTTATGATCGCACCACTGTCATTACTGTCATCTTATTCATCTCGCCATCCCAAGGAGGTTACTCTGGCCCAGTTTAGCCTGTAGTGCACAATGATGGCCTACAGCGCTATAGTTATTCATTCATTCATTCATTCATTCATTCATTCATTCATTCATTCATATTTTTAATCATTGATTTATTTATTCATTTTTTTATTCATTCATTTTTTTATTCATTCATTTATTCATTCAGTTAATAGTAATATAAATGATCAATAAACAATTCTTTGCAATCCATATACTTAATTTTACACATTTCACTAAGCCAATGAACACACCATGTTATGATAGATATCGTGGCTGATATAATATGATTACGTGCAATATATCCGAAACATTAAAACCCTACTTAATCACTTTATCACTGTTTATTTCTGGGTCATCTTCATAGACGCTTACCCGTATCAAGGAAACAACAGCTTATTGGGTAATTTCGCTTCGTATACATGTATACATGAATAATACGATTTGATCTTTTTAATTCTACCAGTTATCAATCCTCGTGAAAAACACTCAATCGATGTCGTGACTTTTTTTTCAAAGTAACAATAGAATCTAAGTTGAAAAAACTAAGAGCCTAAAATTCAGAGAAGCAAGACAAAGAAGAAATAATTGAGGACATAACAAGGAATACGAGCACAAGGTAAGAGCAGATTAAGTACCAACATGAAAGTAAGAACCGATACATAAGCACAACTTGACAAGGGAGTGAGAACAAAGAAGTGGGAACAGAAAAAAAAGAACGAAGATTCTGGTAATAACATATAAAAAATAAGAACAGAGAAGTAATGACAGAAACAAAAAATATTGAAATATGAGTAAAGACGCAAATGGATAGAATTAAAAAAAGTGAGATATAAGAACCAATAAATGAGAACACGATATTAGGAGCATATTATTAATCATGTTAAATGAATCACAAGTACATAGTAAATGCATTATATAATATACAATATCCTCAAAAAGAGTGTGCAGACAAATATTGAATTTTTCGATCCATATTTTAAAATTAATTTCAAATAACCCTCACACAAGAATTATTATAGCGTATTAAATCATTCTATACCTTTGATATTGCATTTGTTTAATATTATACTGATGGTAATTTAGGATCACCTGTCTTATACCACGATGATGGTGCGTGTGACTTTGCATGTCGACTGTGGTAGTCTGCCAAGTGAAGCATGATCTCGTTATTATATATCCATGAATGGAATGACTGCCAACGTGGGAGATTTCCCCTCTATCGATCCACAACAATCCGTATCGCTCCCTATGCTGGTTTGATATTGTGCCAGCACCGCAGACAGTAGCCCAACTTTAAGCCAACAGAGTACCACCGTATCTTATTAGCTGCCATGAAACCAGAACACAAAATGTCCTTGAAACAAAATTGATTCCAGACAAAATAACAACGTGTTTTCGTATAAAAACAATCCACGCCACAACGACTCGAATAGTGGCTAACTTAACATTCGCTATGTGAATCACTGTCTGTATGGTTTCAACTGGCTGTTTATTAATGCGCAATCAAATCTCTGCAGAATTAAAGTAATAACTTCTAGACTGCCGTGCAAAGCCAAAAGGCAGTATCTGCTCACTTCACAAGTAAGCAGATACAGCCTTTTGACTTCGCAGATCAGCAGAAATGCCGGCAGCTATGGACAAGAGAATCGATACAGTGTTATGTGCCATATCTCATTTCCGTCAGTTAGACCAGGCTTAATACATTGTTGTAATTCTACAGATTCCGAACAGAGACCCTGATCAATATGCTCAGCTCTCTCTGGGCAAAAGGGGGTTATCGTTCGTGGAATTAGAATGGAAATTGCTCCTTTTTATGGAAGTTTTTGACTCAAATCAGCAAACATTTCTCAATTGAATGACGTGACTGTAGGGATCAAAGGTGTTAACACAACATAATAACACTCACACCCTTTGACTTCTGCGCTTTCCACGCTTTCCACAAGCAACATGATAATTGTCTCATCCTGATTGGAACAAAAAATAAACATTCTGAGAGATATTGCGTGACATTTATTTTTATATCCAGCTTTGTCCAGGAAAAGTGAAACATGTATTCATGTGAATAAAAGTGTTTTACTGAAGGCGGGAAATGGATAGATATTATTTGATACTGTTTCTAAACAAAGGTACAAAGCATACATTTTGATTACACATCCCGCTGATGTATAGTATAAGTTGGCTAATGACCATGTCATGAAAATACGTGGAACATTTCCTGGAATTTCAGGTACATGCTTATATGTCTTTATTTTTTCCTATTAATAAATATCGCGCCGCCCTTGCTGTTTCACCGGGTATTTATTTAAGTAACAGTTTTAAATTTTATATGATATATGATTAGAATTATGCTCTGCAATGTCAAATGACATTATATGCTTACTTGTAAAGTAAGCAGATACCGCCTTTTGGCTTTGCATGGCCACATTATTTATACCTGCTAGACCTGGCACTGACTTTGACCAAAGTACCGTATAGATAAAGCCCGAGGAGCTCTACATTCTTAGCTATGGACCATAATGAGGATCCCTCCTAATCAATAGCTCGGCCACACCTGATTGATTATAGAACCATAGGCCTACCATGATAATGGGTATACTTGATCAGCAATAACTCTCCATTCCCGGCTTTTAAAACACACCACCACATTATTTGCTTTGCTCGACC
Organism: Flabesymbios commensalis; assembly: GCA_964017125.1. NCBI lineage: Eukaryota > Metazoa > Annelida > Polychaeta > Terebellida > Flabelligeridae > Flabesymbios > Flabesymbios commensalis. The sequence continues at coordinate 26,419,150 of OZ024902.1, read as the reverse complement.
ACTACACTCTAAGCCGGGAATGGAGAGTTATTGTTGATAAAGTACAGATCAATTATCATGGTATTATCATGAGAGGCCTATGGTGCTATAATCAGGCAGGTGTGACCGAGCTGTTAATAATGAGGGATCCTCATTAAGGTCGGATGTGTTTTAAGTCAGTTAAAACCCCCCGAGCTTTACATTGTTAGCTGTGGAAAAGGCCTCGGCCTTCGGCCTCGGCCTTTTCCACAGCTAACAATGTAGCGCTCCTCGGGCCTTATCCTATACAGAATGTGGTGGTCGGACAAAGAAAATAATGTAGTGGTGTGTTTTAAAGGTTGTTCTTGTCTAGAATTATACTACACTCACTACATGTTGACTTTTGTTGACATAAATTGAAACAGAAGAAAACAAACACGATGACATGATGCTAATTTATTGACACAAACATTTTTCAATACATTTTCCAGGTGTCATAAACAAACTTGTTGGCATTGGTATCTATGATATATTTCATCAAAAAAATATTGATTCATACAATATGTATGACGTAAACAATGTTCCAGTCGTTTTTACATTGAAAATTATCATATTAAAATGTAAAATACATCTTCTGCTTTGTCGAGTGGCTCGTCATAATTTATTCACTTGAGACGATCGTTTATATTACGTTTTGTGTTTTTTTCTAATCCATAACTTTCTGTTCGCATGACAAGATGATTTGGTGTTAGCATTGGGCAGACTCCTAAACTGAGTGATGTATAGTGTGTCTGTACAATGATGGATGGTCTAGTCTCTCTGTCTGCCTGCTTGTAAGGTGATAACTGCGCCGGATTTATTTGCATTCCTTCTGACGTAAATTGTGATTCAGCACAGAGTCCAGGACTGACGCTTATTTCCCTCATTACAGACATCAACACTTGACGTTGAAGCCGTGCCTGTTCCGGATGACAGCAGTTGAAGATGACTAATTCTTCCCCGATGACCATAACCAAGTTAACCTATCAGGTCCCTCTTCAGAACAATCCGAGTCCATCGACGTGACGATCCCTCGAATAATGGTTTGTCTTTAAAGAAAAACAAACCTGTCCTGGCGATAATAGAGGAAAGGATATCAGCTGATACGTGAGCTCACTTAACAGTGCTTAACGTTGGTTTCTCTCCCCAGCAGTCGGAGAGAGACATTGCGTCGAGTGAACACGCTGTCCTCCCAAGAATGCCACACTAGCTGTAAACAACTGGGACTCGTAGTATGGTCACAGTATATGCGAAACAGTGACAGACACAGCAGACACAAGACGTTGAATCAAAGTTGGTTTAACGTCGGTCGTAGCCGGTGGACCAACGTTAATACACCATTGGTTCAACGACTTATATCTGCTGAGAAGATCCTTTTGTTCAACACTAGTGTACACGCTGATAGTCTACATTGTCCAAAGCTGGCCTAATGTTTGTCCAGCGTCCTAGACGCTGGACCAACATTAGGCCAGCTTTGGGACAAATGATATGGGTGAAAAGCTGTCAATCTCGGTGCATAACTTTGTAGTATGAAACGAAAATTACCTCGATAGAAGTAGGCCTATATGCAAAGGATACATTTAGCAAAACATAACTTTCATGCTATATAACTTGTTTATTCTCATTTTAATAAGAATTTACACATATTTTTCGGTTGATATTACAGAGGGAGATTTATCTTAATGGGTCCATTTTGTAGTCCAATGGAAACAAATAGCGAGGCTCAACTCAATATTCATATGGGCAAAACTAGAAAAATTGTGTTGGCCATTTGCATTCATTTAACTTTTATGGACTAAATTAATTATCAGAAGACCTCGCATCTAGTTTCAAAGAGAAAACTTTAAATGGTAAATGTGCGTGTCATGAATACCACAACAACTCTAGTGCATAATAAGCCAGAATTTCTGAGAGGTTCAATACACGGGCCACAGTGGAACAAGCACATTATTCTGCTTTTGACTGAAATAAATGCATCATACGTTTTATTTTGCACAACATGATAATTGTCTCATCCTGATTGGAACAAAAATTAAATATTCTGAGAAATATTGCGTGACATTTATCTTTATATCTTGCTTTGTCCATGAAAAGTGAAACATGTATTCATTTGAATAAAAGTGTTTTACTGAAGACGGAAAATGGCTAGATATTATTTAATACTGGAATATAAAACAAAGGTACAAGGAATAGATTTTGATTACACATTCCGCTGATGTATATGTGCTCAGTAGATACCCAACAAACAAGATACATTAATTAAGGTGGGTCAATGTTGGGCCAGCGTCGAAGACGTTGGCCCAACATTGACCCAACCTAAATACAATGTATCTTGTTTGTTGTTTACAACCACCGCCGTCTTCGCTGGCAGCGTTCGCAGGGATTTGAGAACGCGATGTCTCGCAAACCGTCCATCATGTTATATGTATAGACACTTCCCTACCTGGCCGCGAAATGGATATGTTTTGCTTGCTGTTCAGTGATTTTGCAGGAAATGACGGCTTTTTTCCAGCTTTTTTTACGACGGGAACTGCTAGTATGGCTCGCTCGTGGTTTTGTATTGGCCTACAGGTACTTATCTGCATGGCCGCATAATAATTTTTTTGTCGCGTTTCAGTGATTTTCGTGAACATGACGGTTATTTTTTTTTTCAGGTACTATCACTGTTGCCGTTGGTGTAGTTATTAGCGCTGCCTGTTTGTAACGCTAGAGCATGTAGGTATTCAGGTTTGTAAAAGTAATATATCCTCGCCACTCATTAACACACATTAGTGGTAAACCTCCATGCCGAGAGGTAGCGTGTTCGGCCTCAGACCACCATTGTCCGAATTTCGAATCCTGCGTGCGGACTGCAGTGACTGTATCATCTGATTCATCTCACCATCCTCAGGAGGTTGTCCTGGTACAGTTTAGCTAACGTGTAGGAGACACACAGACATGTTTTAAAATCCCACTCATTCATTCACTCATAACATGCCTCTGTAGGCAAGGGACCTGGTGGAATGGTTACGCCGAATATCGGTCACGCCAGAGCTTGTGGGTTTGGCCCCCGCTCTGGTATTCAAGTTTTTTCCCTGGCCGCTCGTAAAGACTCATTATTTTGGAAGCCTCCCTGACGAGAGTTAGTGTGTACGGCCTGAGGGCTTCAATTTCGAATCATGTGTCTGTAGGAGGACATCTGGTTCAGCGAGTCATCCCCAGAAGATTGTCCTGACCCAGTTTACCATGTATGTTGTTGTCGCTGAGTCCAGAACATGTCATCTGCTGAGCGTGATAAGTATGAAACATGTATCGCGATGTCATTTAGGCAGGTTTATAGACTAGCAAACTTCGTCACGCTGCAAGTGAGTTATATTTATGGAACAGACAGCGAACATTTTTAAATGTTTAGATAAGCCAGCATATTCACCGCTAAGGATGAAAACACTGAAAATAGACGTGGAAATTCCTATATTTCCGCCGTGGTTTCTTGACAATATGGTGGCAAGAAGAGTAAACGGCTAAATGAGCAATTAGTCATAGATAAATAAATTATCATGCATTTACAAAATAAACTTGAATAAATTAGCATTGAATAGACTAGATCAATAGACTGAGCATTAACAATAGACAATATGATCACAGAGACACAAAAACAAATGAATCAATACAAGCAAATGATAAGTTACATTAAGAAAGGACAAATAATTTTGCTACATCTCTTTGTCTTGACACTCAACATCAAGTGGTGTTTGTGCCGCACAGGCCGGGAATATGATGATTGTTTTATAGCACGGATATCGATCGGCAACTAGCTCCAATATTTGCATCTGTGAACGATTTTTTTTTATCTCGGTAATACAAAAAGGTACTGTTTCTGTTGCTGTATGAATGTTAGTTCTGGTCCACTGAAATGCTCTCACCTAAATAGAGGTGCATTGCCACTGAACAATCCATGCAAACATTTCGCGTTATCTGTGATCTGTGATCAATTCATTTCATTTTATCTGTGATCGGAAGGCAATTTAATGCAGGCCTATGTGGCTACCTGAGAACCATTTGAAACCATTTGAAACTCTGAGCACAGGCCTTCATATTTAAAACGAAAGTACAGATCCATTTCTCAGCTTCCATGTCGAGTGTTTTCGGACGTCTAGTGTCTCACACATGTAGCGTGTTCATGACGTCACCCAGCATTTCACAAGACGTTCACCCAATGCTGCTAGCCCAACATAATACCAGCATTGGCTCATCGTTTCGTATTTGCTGTACAGTTTGGTGGACATTGAAATGAGACCTCTGACATCCGCAGGTGAGATCAAGACAACCCTAGCAAATACAAAACGTCCACCCAATGTAACATCCAGTGGCACAGTCGGAGACGGTGGTCTAGCATTGAGCCAGCATTGGGTCGTGTTTGCTTGGAATACAGACAATCATGCTTATAGACCTTGGGCCCACATGTACCCCCTCCCCCTGAATGTTTTTGTAGACCATATTTTTTTGGAACCTTATTATGTACCACGTTACTCTCGATCAGGTGGTCTGCGGATTTTCTATGCATGGACAAACTCACCGGAGAATGGTCCAATAATCTATTTTCAATCGTTTTGAGGTGATTTGACATTGCTGTGAGCTTGAGATGACCTTACCATGATATTGGAATAACTCTCCTATGAAACCCGCCACCAACCCATGTCATGTGTACTTGGCTTGGCTTTTGATCTATGTATATGACACATTCTTATACAACCCTGGTGACCTTGTCCATGCATAGAAAATCTGCAGACCAACTGAAACTAACTTGGTACAAAGTAAGGTTAAAAAAAATGTGGTCAACAAAAATACCCGGGGGGGGGGGGCGAGGGTTTCGACTTTCAGCCCATGGTCTATTACCCCGGGATGTACTATGTTTTCATCATATGACCACCGACGCTCGTAAAGATTTGTGAACGCGATATTTCGAGAACCACTATTCCGAATCACTCGTGATTTTGTATGTAGAAACCTACCTGACTGACCGACAAATGAAATGCTTTGGTCGCAGTACAGTTTTAGAAAATGACGGTTATTTTATTATTTCCATTTCCTGTGAACCGCGAATCCATATCACAACTGATTTTGTATTTAGGCCTAAGCCTAGTCACTGTTTTTGTTTGCAGTTTAATTATCTAAAAACAAATGGCGGTGATGGTTTTCCAGTTATTGAGATATCGAGAACCCCTGGACCGATTTTTATGTAGGCAATTTTTGTTTTTCAAATTTATTTTTCTTGAAGATCTGATGGAATAGTTTTCCTGTTTCCGGGTATAGTGTAACGCAACAAGATATTTCAGGATAGACAGCACGACAACACGCAACGTTACCGCACATGCGGAAACGTAGAGTGACAGGCTAACGAGAGAGGCTGTCTAAGTATCGTTTTTAAGCACGCATGGCTCAAACACCGTACACTTCATTAGGAAGAATGTCACCATAGCCACACGTAACATTGTCCGCAGTAGTCAAATCCATACAATTAGGCATCAAGGCGTAATAATGTAACTTCCCCTTCGCGTCCAATTATTTGCCGGAGATTGTTGACTGTGAATGTGGCTTTACACTTCTGGACGATGAACGCGCTTTTTACAGCTGTATATTGATGCTCATAGACAGGTGGTGCGTGACCACTTACGCAGCTTTTAAAGGGACATTGTTTAAGACAAAAAAAGGTGGAAGATTTATACCAATTAGTTTCCATGCATAGATTCTGAACTGTTGCTGTTGCGGGAAGCTGACTGCTTGGAAAGTCGGGGGTCGCGGGTTCTAAACCCACTCTGGCCTTCAAGTTTCAAAAAAATAAAATGTTTCTTCCCCGCTCATTCGTAAAGATACTCTATTGTGGGAAGCCTCAGTGACCGAGGGGTAGCGTGCTCGGCCTCAGACCTCCAGGGATCAAATTTCGAATCCTATGTCTGAAAAGCAGTATCATCTTATTCATCTCACCATGCTCAGGAGGTTCTCCTGTCCCAATATAGCCTATATGTGCACAAATGTGGCCTAAAACCCCATTCATTTAATTTCATTTGTTGCATAGTTGCTCTCACAACTAAGGTCTATCCCTGCACCGTAGGAGTAAAAATAGTTCTAATGGCCGTAGACCCATAACATAGGTTTCAAATGAATCAGTAAGAGCTAACTAAGACAGTTATGATGATTTCAAATTGACAGAAGCCCTTTGGTCTCGATGTTTTTTTGCAAAAATATTTTAGCGCTTCAAGGGTTAAGCACCCTTTAGGCACCCTTGTCGCATTGATGTATTGCATAGGCCTATGTCATATTTTAAATATAATTATTTGCCAGCAGATTACTCTCGGAATATAATTGTATCTGTGGTAGCGGATTGTAATATGTCGCCACAGATAAGTTTGAATGTGACCACATGTTCAGATCTGTTCCGATAGATTAGCTGGTATCTGTGGTCAGGTTCGAATCTGCCGGAAGCTCAGAACTAATTCAAGTAAATTTTGAAGAATGTTTTTGGGCTTTCGAATATTCCTGCATCCTATTAGTAACTGTTAGATGCATTGATTTTTATGAGGCATGAACATTCTTTTATTTTTTTAAGAATGGAATTAGATTTTCAAACATCTTTGGTTTTATGCATATATATTTTACGTAGGCCTATCCAGTCGCTGTAGACAACGGTATATGGTGATACCACAGATAGCATTGACAATGAGTGTTGAATTTCTAAATAATTTCGTGTTTTGATCAGCTGCCTAATGTAATAATGAATTATCAAGATTTATAGAGTGTGAAATGAGCGTAACTTATTAAGCGCCAAGTTTTCAAATACTGTTCACCAAATACCAACAATTTAGGAAAAACGATACTTTAACCCTTTAACCGCCAAATTATTCAATCTGAATTTTCACCCACTTGAATACCCTGATGACATCGCAAGGCTCTGACACAGTGACCTTCATTTTTAAATGTAATAGTTCTAATTCGATCAAAAGTTTACATCTGTTGGAAATGGCCTAGTTTTCGCAGCGCGAGAGTCGTTTTTACACAGCTGGCTGTGGAAACAAAATGGCGGTCAGTGTGACTGGGCCTCGCGCAGTAAATGAGTTAGGCGGCTGACGCGATCCACAACTTCAAGTGAGTGAAAATTATTCAGATTTGACAATATTGAGGTCAACAGTTTTCAAATATTGCTGATTGATGTCACATTTTATCTTTAAAAGGTGGTATAATTTTATGTTTAAAAGGTGGTACTTAATGTGCTAATAAAAAATGAAAACCCGTATAAATGCGACACCGGCGGTTAAAGGGTTAATACGGCATAGACCTGCCTGCAGAGAGAGAATACCCAGCAAACCCGAACAGTTGACCTAGCGTTGCCTTAATATTGGCCAATCGTCTTCAACGCTGGCCCAACATTAACATACCATTTGTTCAGCTTGTCGTGTTTTCTGGTAAGGTGGATGGTGCTGTAATCAGTGGACGCCATTCAGGATTAATGGGAGTAACAAGCCTGTCCCAGGTTAATGAGGCTCTGTGAGAATATTACGTGATGTCGGGCCCCAGCAGACGAAGTGTTGTGGGTGTAATTCATATGACTGACATTCATCGTCACCTTGTATATGAAAGGGTGTATCTGCCACTTGTTGATGTGGCAGATATACCTTTTTATATACAAGGGGACGACATTACATGATAAGGATTTACTGCAGTTGGTAACCCCTTCAAAATGTGGTAAATGTTTGCCGGGTGGATAAGAGTGCCGAACTCGGTACAGAGCAAGGTTTATTTCTGGTCTCAACCCCAAAAATTTTGGACCGGAACCTCATAGAAATCCGAAAGGCCGCCATTTTTTGAGAAAATGGCCGCCAACGGGAAATTAAAATGTTATAACTTTATAAATAAAAGTCACAAAGTATCATGTAATACCTCTTTCTTTTTTAGTATTTTCGCGTCCCAACCGAATTCGCTGGGGTGGAAAGTTTTACGATTTAAGGTCACCCAGAAAGTCATTTTCAATGTCAAATAAGACCTAAAATGTAAACAAGAACGCTGCCGCTACAACATACCCCGCCTTTAAAGCCAATGGCACACACACAAAAATGGAGCAAAGGTCATAACATCGAAAGGCACATCTATACCTCCCGAGGAATGTATGTGTGCGACATGAAAACAATCTAGCAAACGGTTTCCGTGATATAGTCCAGCGGTCAGACAGGCGGTTGACAATATCCCTCGCCCTATTCGTGGGATTAAAGAAAGGATAAATTGCCATTTCTAGTCTTCTTTTTATTCCCCATCAGTCCTCCAATTAAAGTATCGGGTCGGGGATTATGGCAGGCACTAGCTAACCTAGTCTCTGAGATTTTGAAACCAGATACTTCTAAAACCTGAATAGCGGATGCCGGAAGGAAATTCCATTCTGAAAAGGGTTTTATGTCAAATTCATGGGCTATTTTTTTATAGATGGCGACATCTACTACAAGTTATAGTCTAGACATTAATATTTGTAAATTATAAAATTTCGATGGAATTTTATCTAGATACATAGATTTAAGGCTGTAGGCCCAATACAATAATAAAAAAATGATTATGATTTAGCTTTATTTTATATTTTATGTCATATTTGACCTTGAAAATGACCTTTTGGATTCACCTTAACCTTGGGTCGTAGAACATTTCCCCCAACGGATTCGTGACGCAAAAAAACTAGGTATTATATCATTATTTCTGACTTTTATTGGAAACGTTGTGAAATTCTCATTTCTTGATGGCGGTCATTTTGGCGGCCATTTTGAATTTTCTAAACCCACGAGGCTCCGGACTGAAATGTTTGGGGTTCAAATCAGAATTGTATTAATGTGCCAAAACAATACTCTGCCAAACTCGGGACTTGTATATGTCTGGGATAAATAAGTTGAATATGACAATTTTTATATATATTTTTTGTCGTATTTGACCTTGAATGGGGTGACCTTGACCTTGAATCGTAAAAACATCCCCTCCAACGAATTCGTGAAGCGAAAGCATTACAATATTATTATAATTATAATAGCAAAGTTGTGAAAGTCACATTCAAAATTTATCGATGGCGGTCATAAGGCGGCCGATTTGAATTCGATTTTTTTGAGGTTTAGACCAAAATGGTATTTAATATGTCAAAACCTTGCTCTGTGCCAAATTTGGCAAATTTTTAAATATACATGAAATTAGCAAGCAGCTGACGTTGAGCTTATTGAGGCAGGGCTAAATATTTTTTTTTCTAAATCGCACATGAATGTTTCATGACAGAGGAAGATTTGTAGTCAAGTTCAAAAATAATAACCTATAATCAATCTATTTTTAAATAACCTCAACATCAGATCATCGCGTTAAAGGCTCATACCCAAGTGCCTTCAACATTAAAAGTTTCAAAAATTAAAATTGTGTTAAAAGGTATATATCATCGTAAATCTATATTATCTTTCGCCACCCTCCATTTGAAAGAAATATGTACCCGGTAATTGTGTATTTCTGGAAGTTCATACAATTAATAACAACCATCTCTTTCTTACAATGGTTTTGACCAAGCCGCTGAGGGTCTAGATGAAGGGTCCTATGCTGATTTTTTTTTCTTTGAGAGGATCAACACCGAGGAAAATCTATTAATTTTTGTCACTACAGCCACGAACATCCCATGAGTATTACCTGTGTATTTTGGCGATTCTCACGATGTCCCGCAAAGATGTAAAACATGTCAATTGGCCGAGTTTAGTGTGTTGAACTTGTGTGTTTTGAAATGTGAGACCTGTTCGGAAAGCGCCGATAAGCTGTGGTCTTCCGATGACATTGTAATTAAACTAGCAACGTCTTTGACGATGTGATACATCTGAGACCTTACATACTTATTATAATACGAGTTAAGAACTTTTTGTCATAGATTACGGCTAGTAAATTATAAAAAAAAACCCTATTTTTAGAAGGAAATTTTATAATTGTTGAGTCGTGTCATTTTCCTCTCAAATTTGGGAACTCCACTATAAAAGGGGTCGATCTAAACGGCAAAAATATGATGACCAGCAATATTTCATAATCACTTCACTCATTCAAACACTCCAAATGATATAACAGAGCTAAAACAAAACCTGCCATTTGCCTGGGAATGCGCCTTTAATTATCCGCATGATTCTAGTGTTTAACATTTTTACGATACAAAGTTTACTGATGAATTATGTAGGTCCCCTATGTTTTTAAGGATATGTCCAATGTGCCTGGAAAATAATCCCAATATTATATTCTATTCACATTTTTAATGATTGACAGCTAAAAAGCTTTGTAAACGCGATATCTTCTGAAGTGTTGATTGAACCCTGAGTCAAATAGACACCCTGCACTCATGATCAGAGTCATCATACAATAAAATTTAAAACAGCTTTTTTCTACTGTGCACACACGAGCTTTCGTTTTTCATGGAAAATATCAGTTTCTATTATGCCGCTGAGAGCGTTCTGGACGGACAGCCCTGTCACCACACGTCTAGAATTATGTTGAATAAATAATATCCCTTCTTTCTTTATCATATCGCAGTCAAATCAATTTAGCAGGTAGTTGAGAATTGACATATAATAATGTCGGTGTGACGCAATCTGGGAAGTAAAGCACGAGGTGTTTAATAATATCTTCTTCCCTTACCTGAATGAACACGAGGCGTTCCCATGATGTTGGTCCCATGGTAGTATTGTAAAGCTCGAGGTGTTTATATCTTCTCACTTATCTATAGCTAACACGAGGCGTTTACATGATGCTGGTTTTACTTTAACTCTTTCTTTACCGACTTCTCCCTGATCAAACTACCCCCAGAAACCGACTTATTTTTTAAGGAGGATAACTGAGGTAGCCCATGGGCACAATATAGGTTATAGACATGTGCATGCGCACACCGCACAAATTAAAAATGCAAGAGGACATTGTGTCCATATCACTGGCCGTTCTGTTTGGTGATTTTCAACCACGCTTTTTTTAACATATTTATTTATTCAGGATTACAAATATCTTTTCGGCCACAAAGTTTGTCTCCTGTGTATGAATAGTGAAAAATGAATGAAATAATGCATGGACGGTTATCAATAATCATATTTTTGAAGAAAGTTTGGAGCAGCATGGCATATCAATTTATTAGGAAAATCTACCGGTGTTGGCTATAAAAGTATGAATAGCGGAGCATAGTTTTGTATTTGTAATTCTATCATTCGAATTTACATAAATTATCATATCCAATATTTTTTTCTTTTTGAAATAAATCTCGCGGTAAAAATGTTTGTAATTCGCGTCAAAAGGTAAATCTAAAGTTTTCGTATTGTGGGCATTCTAGAAAGTAGTATTTGGGTTATTCTTTATCTCTACAATTATCGACAAAACTTTATATTTGATTATAAGTAAACCTTTGCTGGTTAAGTGCACTTAGACCTAATCGAATTCTAGTATGATGCCTATATCCAGGTCCAGTGAAAATATGTTTGTATTGTGGTTTTTCAGTTTTTTTCATTGGCTTAAAATTATTTATAGTTGCACCTTCTTTAATATTAGTAGTTAATCTGTTCCAAGCAAGGATCGTGCTTGGAAGAAAACTACTCATATACCTGGATGTTCGGCATTTTATGTGTTTTAAATTATTTATGTTTCTAGTAGCATATGTATGTTGACCAGGTTGGGGTAGTAAGTTATGTGAATTTATGTTGGTGAAATCTCTCATATTATTCTATACATTAAACATAATTTGTGTGTTTTTTTCGTCTATGTTCCAATGTGTCCCATCCTAATTCTCTATATAATTTTACTGTTTCTGTTAAATTTTACCCGCATTCAATTAAATATCTCAAATGCAATAAATGCATGTAGGGCCTACACATCTGGATTTCGCATAAATGCGAATTTGGTAAAGGAAGGTAGTTTTCGCATAAATACGAAATTTGTAAAGGAAACGTTAAGCACGAGATGTTTATCCTCTCCACCTATTCATAGCTAACACGAGGCGTTCACATGATGCTGGTTTTACTTTCACCCCTAAAACACTGGTATGGACGACAGTACATATTTTGTGTTAGCACCTGTATAATCAGATTCTTTTAGGAATAATTTAAAATAGTTTATTTAATCTGGGAACACTGATATATTTGCACCTAAATTTCACAATTCACATAATTTATTAGTCACATGAAGCTGTGTTAATTTAATTTGAAATGTGAATAGTAACACATCGACATTCATAATATTGTTCACTGTTATGGTAGTATGTTAGCCAATGTCTTTTCCACTCAATCCACAGATTAAAAAAGAATTGTACCTCTCAGTTCAAGAAAAACAACAATTGCCTGCTTTGTGTAAGATAAGAATAATGAGGATATTGTAATGTAAATCAGTGAACAATTAGCAGACAATATGCAAATTATGTTCCTGATTATCACCTAATTTATTCTTTTTCACAAATGGCCCGATATGACTATATAATTAACAAAGTTTTAGGAAGCTTGGCATGGATGTTTTATACATTCATAATCTGAATCTTATTTGAATAATTATGCAACGATCTATATGATGAGGAAAGCTCAGAACTAGTTTATTACAATAAACTATTTAGTTTTTAGTTCTCAAGCAAAGTTGACGTCACGCAGCGCTTATGAAAGCTGTCTGCTTTTAGGACGGAAAGTATTCCCGATAAATTTACTTTTTTTTTGGGGGGGGGGGGCTATTTACAGCACATGCGATGCAATGACAAATGAGTTCATAAATGAAAATTATTGAAAAACATTAATTTCTCAACTTTACACTTTGCTTTATACGCTCATTTTATTTAAATATAGATTTATCAAACTAGTCACACTATGACACCATAACATACGACAATGTAACATAAAAGTGTCGCATTATAATAATTCATGCAACAAGTAGCCTAAAGGATTTTCGTGTGCCAAATGATATTTTGAATATAGCAATAAAATATTTTTTCACGAAATGGCCCGTTTTGCCCGGGTTATGCACAAAATGAGCCACTTGTGGCCCTGTGAAGTATGGTCGACGGGTTTAGTACCCCAAATTTAATCATTTTATTGTATCATCTATAATTATGGTAGAATTGTTAAGTTTTATATATTTATTTGAAAATGATTTAACATTAACACTTTGCTTGGCCCATTGTGCACATAGAGTAATATTTTAGGAATTTCCTCAGCATTGCGTCATATGCATCGACAGGAGGAATAAAGACATGGATGTTAATTACAAATGAAAATGATATCTTGTGCTCTTTCTTTTGCCATGAATAGTTTCCTAGTACATTTTTGTTATTTGTTGTTGTTACTAAAATTCTGAGATCTGCTTAGAAAAAATAACAATCTTATATATCCCAGCCAGGTGAACAATTTACGCCTACGTTGATCCGATGTTGTTTTAATGTTGTAGTTCAACAATAGACCAACATTGTTTTAACATCTCGTGTTTACCTGGAATGACACCTATTGCAGAATATTGTTAGATTAAACGTGAAATGTATAGTATGTTATTTTAACGGGAAACAAATTGCTTGCAGTCTCCTTCCATGCAACTGATATGTATGTGTGAGACGAGACGTTAACAAAATTATACGATAACGTGTGTTTGGAGGTAATTATGTTCATTTGAGAACCGACTTGTGGGAGTTGATCACGACCAGGGTGATTTGAAAACAGAGCCGAAGATCAACTCTTATAAGAAGGTTCTCAAATGAAATCGGGCTTCAGGCCACTTTTGTGCACAACAGGCCACATTGGGCCAGGAGAACCGCATGAGGATGGTGAGATGAGTGCGATGACACTGCCTTCCAGACACAGGATTCTAAATTCAAAACCTGGCGTTCTGAGGCCGAGTACGCTCCTTCTCGTTCACGAAGGCTTCCTACGCGTGGATGGGGAAGAAACATTTTTGTTTCTTTCAAACCGCCAACACCGTGGTTCGCAAATGAACATAATTGCCGACAAAACACAAGCTATTACTTGACTCAGGGTTTATTTTAGTCTGTTTGTTGCAGTGGCGGATCCAGAATGTGCTAGAGGTGGGGGGGGGGGGGCGTAAGCCACATTTTAGTTTAAAAAATGCATGAAAATTCAATATTTTCACCAACAACGGGGGGCGTATGCCGGGTACGCCCTATGCTGGATCCGCCACTGTGTTGTGACGGAATCACTGTTTAAGAACACATTTTCGAAGCATATTTTTTATTACTGACCAGTTAATTTTATATTAGTATTAAAAATCGACTTCCATACTGCAGTCTGTGTATTGGGGGTATCTAACCAGATAACATTACATTTAATTTTGTTATCAAATATTCCAAGTCCCGTAAAAACATGAAATTATGATGGTTTTCTAGAAATTATGCCGAGTTTACTAATATTTTTAATATTGAGTAAGACTCTGATGATACAAATACAATATTTGATCTTCACTATTGTTTCTAAAACAACTTTTAAAAGACATAATTTATTAGAATGGAATACTTAATAAATAATTTTTAATTCCCCTGAAAATTGGAGACGTTTTAATACTCAGGGGTGCAGAAATTTGATTAGGGATCATGTTATGCCACATCTTGACTTATTGTGACCTTGACCTTTATCCAATCAAATGTATTTTTTCCACCCTATCACAGGGTCTACACTCGTCATTTTGAGGGTTCACATGATGCTGTTGGTCATCAGTAAATGTAAACTATTCCAAACATCCAGAAAAAATGAAATTATGTCGGTTTTCTGTATTTTTAAATAATATTACTAATATTGAATGTGGCTATGATGATACCAAGGAAATATTTGATCACCCGTGATGTTTCTAAAAAACCTTTACATGATATACTTCACTAGTAGAAAACACTAAATTGATGTTATTTTCCTTTAAAAAGTTGGGACGTTTTAATTCTTAGGGGCGCTTAATTTTGGGGTCATATTATTCCCCATCTTGACTTCTGGTGACCTTGAACTTTTTTCGCTGGTCACATGGTCTACCCTCGTCATTCTGAGGGCTTAAATGAGCACGTGGATTTTTGCTACTGATATGCCATTTTGAATGCATAACATTGGTAATTTTGGCAGAGTTTCTCGGTTTTCTTTTTGTATACAAAATCTTGAATATCTCACTTATTGCCGGGTTTCAGTATGTCCACCCTCGCTTAAAATGTGCCTCAGGTGGTCTCCTATCAAAATCATGTGGGTGAATTCGGGGCCATTTTTTACGCAAACACCCTTTGGCTTCAGGACTAATGGAGCATTGGTTGCCAGGTATTGCTTTTATCCGTATTCGGTAGAAGACATTTTATCAATTTTATCTTGATCATCTTAGATTTGCCTTTTAGATTATCTTGACAAGTAAAATCACCATTTCCACCCAAGGCAGCGTAATCAAATGATTTTCAAATTTGGTGAAAATTAGTAATACCCGCTGGCGTGAATATATTGGCTTCATAGTTGTCTTTGTTGGACATCTTGGATTTGACTGCTGACATTCATACGTGAAGATAACAATCCTGATGAAATGGATACTGAACCAAGAATAATGTACGCCATCACATTGCAAGATATATTTCAACAGTTAAGATACACAATGGTCTATTGTGGAAATGGATAATCACATAGACAGTTAACCTTAAGCTTGCCTTTAGATTACCATGACACACAAGAATGACAATTTCAAAAAATTCAATGTATTCAACTTGGAAAAAATGAGGTATTGCATTAGAATCAAGCATTATTATTTCTTACATTTAGATGACATTGTAACGCGAAATTAACATAAATAAAATCAATCTACTCACTTTAGTCTAAATGTATGTATTGCATTAAATGCTAGGCTCACTATTTCATAACATGGAAATTAAAAGTAGTCGTTGGTGCAAGTAGGTCATTTTCGTGATGGTTATTGGCCGCTATTTTTATTTTGACCTCTTGGTGACATTGACGCGTCATATAACCATCTCAATAAAAACCACGTAAAGAACTTATTTTGAAATTATGTATTCAATTATATTTTAGGCTTACTATTTCACAACCCAGACATTTATGGTGGTACTCGGTGAATATATATCATTTTCAAGGTTTTTATTGGCAGCCATCTTGTTTTTGATCTCTAGATGATCTTTAAACGTAAAATTTACTATTCCAATAAAATCAGCGTGCTTATATTAGTCAAAAATGAGGTATTATATTATAGGGCTATTATGTCAAAAGTTACAAATTCCGGATGGCAGACAGCATCCATTTTGGATTTATGCAAATAAACAAACAACGGAATGTTTTTTTCGGGGGCTCATTTCCAATATTGATAATAGGTCGGAAATGGTTGTCCATGCCAAATTTTATGCTCGTGTTATTTATGGCACGATAATTATCGATAACACAATTCGAAAAAAAAATCCATTAAATGTACACTTATATAGCGTGGGTTGAGGGAACATATTCGCATGGAACTTTCGGTCGAACAAATAAGTCAGAGAGATTACAGAATTGCAGCAATCCCTGCAACATAATTATCTGTTATTTAATTCGGCTGCAAACCTGCCTTAGATATAAAAAACAGTGAGAGGGGTAAAGTGTTCTCTCTGTTGACAAACATTTACCACCCAAGTAACATTCTAACAAATTTGTATCCAGTCAAAATTGTCAGTAATAATATGTGCCGCTCTACTCTGTAATCTTTGTAATATTTTACAATACAATATTAAAATCATATCGACTTTTTATTTTTTTAACCTGACTGACTGACCAACTAATTGATTGATTGATTGATTGATTGACTGATTGATTGATTGATTGATTGATTGATTGAGTGAGTGAGTGAGTGATTGATTGATTGATTGATTGATTGATTGATTGATTGATTGATTGATTGATTGATTGATTGATTGATTGATTGATTGATTGATTGATTGATTAATTGATTGATTGATTGATTGATTGATTGATTGATTGATTGATTGATTGATTGATTGATTGATTGATTGATTGATTGATTGATTGATTGATTGATTGATTGATTGATTGATTGATTGATTGATTGATTGATTGATTGATTGATTGATTGATTGATCGATTGATTGATTGATTGATTGATTGATTGATTGATTGATTGATTGATTGATTGATTGATTGATTGATTGATTGATTGATTGATTGATTGATTGATTGATTGATTGATTGATTGATTGATTGATCGGTTCCAGATCTACGCCCGAACGACGACCTAATGGCGCATGCGCGACTTCTAAGATATAGACATAGGCCTACATAATGCACAAACGACACACGAACGACGAAAGCACACACGAACGTGCAACTATTATATCTAATGACACACGAAGACATACGTCGCACAAATGACGTTTGAACGGAGGCATTTTATGTATTCATTTGAGCGTCAACCACGACGATGATCGTTACTTGACCATTTTAGCCCGCCTTTTATTTTTCAAAACTGCCAGCTATTGCAATTGATGTTTGGCGTCGTCGTTGTTGGCGTTGGGGTTAACATTTCTTTGTTAGCACGATAACTTTAAAAGTTGTTCATCTATCCTACCCAAATTTGTTTTTGTATGTTGCTATAATAACCAGTTCTCTGACAAGTTCAATAATGGTTGAAAAAATTGTCTATTTATGTAACTTTTACATCGCTAATTTTACATTTTGGCGCGATAAATTCGAAGGTACCGTATATATTAATCAATGCATTCTGCTCAAATTTGTTTTGCGTGGATGAAAAATATGATTTATCGCATTATACGTCGGTAATTTTACCTCGTGGCGCGATAACTTTAAAGATTTTAATGTATCCTGCTCAAATTTGTTCTGCCTGTTGTTATTAACCAGTTCTCGGACAAGTTCGATAATGGCTGGAAATTTATCACAATTTACGCGATTACATTTGAATGTGATCTTGTGAGTAAGCCATTGTTTCATTGGTCGGAGGTTGAATACTATTCTTGTTTCGCTAAATTGATGATTTGAAACCAATTGGTTTCATTAAAAACAAACTGTCCGAATGTGTAGGTGAGCAAACAAACAAAGCTTAGAAACGCATTTAATCTTTGTGTTATTTATGTAATCTTTCGTACGTTTTTACACGAGAGATCCGTGTATATTGGACCACTTAAGGAAAATGTTGTCATCAGAGTGAGATATTGACTTCAAATATTTCTTGACATCAACTTCATCATAACATATTCATATATGAAGTAGTTTTCTTAGTGTGTGAACACTGCAAGATGTTTATAATATACTTTGATAAGGTTTTATGTTTGGCATAAAAAGCTATGACTTTTGCCATCGCTCCCATTTATATCAAAGATATGCTAGAGTTGTACAGGCCTGGTCGTGATTTGAGATCCAGCAGTAAAGGTCTGCAACTCACTGTCCCAAGGTCATACCGATGCGCTGGAAATCGTGCTTTCACCATTGCCGCAGCTATCCGATGGGACAAGCTGCCACCCGCTGTTATAGGAAGCAAGACATTCCTGATTTTCAAGAAGGCCATAAAGACAATGTTATCCAAACATCATTACGGACAGTAAATTGTTTTGAATTAAGTACATGACATGCCAATGGTATATTAATAATTAATGTGATTTATGTGAAGCGCATAGAAATTAAAATATGTTGCGCTATATAAGGACACCAATAATAATAATAATAATAATAATAATAATAATAATAATAATAATTATAATAATAATGATTTTCTTCGTTGTATGTCAAAGGCCTGTTAGCTACACGACACATTTCAACACTTCCACAAGTGGGTTGGAGCGTTCGTTGGTTGTCTATGCAATCACATGCACCTGAAATGGATAAGTGATGAATTTAATATCACTCTAAGAGTATTCTTAGAGTGAGATTAAAGTCATCAATTATCCATTTCAGGTAGTGGGCCTACCTGTGTATGCAATGTATGCATGTTAACAAAAGATACGAGGAATACCAACGAGCTTTTGGATTCTCTTTTTACAAACAGCGAATAAAAACGTTGATAAAAGTACCCCCCCCCCCCCTCTGACCTTTACTGTCATACACGATTTGTTTCTGTCAAAACTTCGATACCATTTTTATCCTCCAACAAATTATATTGGTAAGTTTTCAGGTGTGAACTGTCCTGACTGCTATATCATCTTCACGTCATTCAAACGAGGCGAGTGATAGATTAGAGAGTGTGGTAATAACGTGCAAGCTGCATTCGGCTGCATAGAAAACGCAGATCTACCATTATTTTCGGATTTCCCGTAATCTCACGGATTCTTCAACCTTATATACGCATCACGCACGGGCTCGTTATATACGGATTTTAGAACATTTTAAGGTTAATTTTTCAGGGAACTTTCTCCTCGGTGCAATCAACAATGCTCAATCTAACTTGGTTAGTTAATTCCCGTATAAAATGAAGCCTGTGATTTGTCGGGGAGATGGTAGTATATACGTATATGGGCCATTTTTTAAATATTTGAGCTAAAACGGTAAACATTTTCAACTTTTTAAAAAAAAGTTTGCCTTATTTCATTACTGTTATCATTTAATCAGTTGAAGACTGAACTCAGAATTTTTTTTACAAGCCTTTATCTTGGAAAATCAAGTTTTTATTCGATATAATATGCTTGATTTGTCCTCACCGTGAGGTGTCCGAAATGGGTTTGTGATTTTTTTGTTATTGTCATATAATTACGGTATTGCAATTCATGACTTTTCTTGATAACAAAAGATAATATGTATAAAAAAGTTGACTGGATGACCATTTATTCAATATTAAGCTGTGGTCCAAGTTTTGGAATGCAAATGTCTTTACTGTTAACAAGAACCCATAAGGCCTATTATTACTGCAAGTATTCACCAGATGGCTCTAGCACATAAATTCCCGGATCTAGTCAACTATTTTTTTCTTAAAGTAAACAAGATTTGATTTTATGGACAAAGATAAATGCAATATGAGTCTAAAATAGAATGTCACAAATAAGATTTCACAACAATAGGATCTCTTAACCGTGTGTCTAATAACCTTGGTTGAAAAAATAAATAGCGGTTCTAGATTATTCTTGTCATCAGTACATGAAGAAAACAACGTTGTGCAGCCAAAAATATGCGCACATCTGGTGAAATGGTTATTTTATGCTAAATAGTCTGTCTTTACCGGTATATTGATTTGTCTTTACCGTTTAACGGTAAAGACCGACATAAAACGGTGAAGACAAATACTATTTAAAAACGTAAGTTCTGTGGTAATTCAATGTCTCTTTTGACAATGTTTTTCTTTACCGTTACAGCAACATCTTTACCGTTACAAAAACCGTCTTTGCCGTTTAATGTTCTGTCCTTACCGTTATAAAATTGCCTACTTTTTAAGCCATACCGGTGGAGGCAAAACAAAAATTTATATTAATGTCTCTAAAGGTGCTAAATATAACATGCTGCTTGGATATTGTACACTGATGCTTGGCATAGTAGTCTATATGAATACATTTAAATTTAAAAAATCAGAAATATTTTTTCTCAAAATGTCTTTACCGTTATTGCTCAATTTTTTTGAAAATGGCCCATATAAGGCAGCGCTCAATTACCCTCTGCAGATTGGGTTCTTCTCAAAACAAACTAGGCCAGCAAGTAAAATTGCAATAAAATCAGTACAGATTTTGCAAAAAATAAAATTAGAGATTCTCCTGCTAAAATACATTGTTTTTATTACGAAATCACATGTTGGAATAGTTCAATGTTTAACCTTTTCACCACGAGTACCGTTCGTTTTCTTATACCGGCGAGGGGGAGGAGCAGCTAAAAAATGAGGGGGAGGTATAATTAGTTTGGCAGCCCTACGGAGGGTTATTATTTTTCTAGTGGTCTACCGGGGGGGGGGGGGTTGTATGATTTTTACATTATTTTCATATTTTTTGCAATTTCACTCTTCTAGGGGCAAACCGCAACAACTTATTAAACCTGGCACAAATTCACAAGATAACCTGAGTTGGGGGGGGGGGGGGTGGTCATAGTTTTTCCTGTCCCAGAGAGGGGGGTCATGCTTTTTTGATTACATCAAAAGTGAGGTACATGTACTTACACAACCTGTCATCTACTTTACCCAGTAGACACAAAACATTTGTATAACATTTATACAACGTTGGACCAACGTCGAAGACGTTGGGCCGGCGTTGTATAAATGTTTTGTGTTTGTTGGGTAGCCGCCCTACCCCTAGGTATAAGAAATGGACGGTCCCCAAAGTGTGTCATCACAGTCATCCTTTTTGGGATTAAATCAAAGGGGGTATACATGTATTTACACATCCTGTTATCTACATTAGCCGCCCCACCCCCCGGTATAAAAAATGAACGGTCCCTAAAAAGTCTCACCACGGACATGCATGTCCAAAATAAGAAATACGGGAACTTCTTCTTTATATCTCGCTTCACTGGTAAATGCGCAACACAACAATTTAAAAACTTTTGCAGTTTTAGTCTATGGAAATGTTTTCATCATCTGGTCATATTAGGAAGCCAAAACAAAAATACCGATTCTTCTATGATTTTAGTCTGATGGTGTCGCGTTTAATAAGACACAATCAGACAACATAGAGCTTTATTACTTCGTAGCTCACTTCCCCTCATTTTATCTAGCTTAAAATAAAATTAGATAATAGATGGTATAATAGATGGTTTTATTGTAATATAGATTGCGCTCACATTTTCCAACCAACCTAGAAATGCAGAACCATTAATTTCATCATATGATTCAATAAGTAAAATATTATATTTTACTAACCAGGTGACTCTATATTGGTGTATGAGTCACCTGGTGAATGAATTATTTTTGTTGTTTTGGGGCATATTGCCAAGGGCGGGACCCTGGTGCAGTGGTTAAAGCTGCCTGCTTGGAAAGTTGAAGATCGCGGGTTCGAGCCCCAAAATGTTTCTTCTCCACTCACTTTTAAAGAATAAATATTGTAGGGGGTCCCTGACCGAGCCGGAGAGGTAGCGTGCTCGGCCTCAGACCTCAAGGGCTCGAATTTCAAATTCTGTGTCTGGAGGGCGGTGTCAAAATGAAATGAAATGATTCGGGCTTTAGGCCACCTTTGTGTCATCTCATTCATCTCACTATCCTCAGGAGGTTCTCCTGGACCAATCCAGCCTATATGTGCAAAAAGGTGGCCTAAGACCTAATTCATTTAATTTTATTTGTATATAGCCAATATGAGTCGCGCCCTTTAAAAATAATGATCAACAAACGCTTCACTTTACTTAAAACTTGATGAATCTTGTGAATCTTATTAGATTTATATACGATATATAACGAAATCCCGTTGTGTTTTTTAGTCTAAATAGTGAATAATTGTTTTTTTGTGGTATCAGTCCTTTGGCCAGATTGTGAGTTTTTATACCAGTAGGGCCTAAGTGATACTTTTATTCTATTAGATGCATATGACAGGAGGCTCAACAAGTATGACGGCCTATTCGGGATGGTAGCTTAATGCCATAAGACATGCCACACATTCTATTGTTGGAAGGCAGCAAAAAGTTGAAACGTAAATATATGTTTTCTTTATGACCTGCTCAGTAGGCATATTTCCATAATACAAGATGACCAACAAATTCAAGATGGCCGCTAAATTTAGTAAAACAAAGTCAGTGATATAACTGATAAAATGATAAAATTAGTGATAAAATTAGCTCGTATCAGCCTGAAGAAATTTGAAAGTATCAATTATCATTTGTCAACAATATCTACTAATTAATAAACAATCGAATTAACTATATTTAAAATCCTTTCATACCAATACACCTCAGCTG
The DNA here is from genome assembly GCA_964017125.1 of Flabesymbios commensalis. Classification (NCBI taxonomy): domain Eukaryota; kingdom Metazoa; phylum Annelida; class Polychaeta; order Terebellida; family Flabelligeridae; genus Flabesymbios; species Flabesymbios commensalis. The sequence continues at coordinate 26,396,351 of OZ024902.1, read as the reverse complement.
TGAACAACTTTTTCAGAAAACGCTTAGCATAACAATCAGAAATAAAAATGTATCATTCCAATGAAGATTTTCGGCATTATATATTTGGTGTAAAATAATATATTTTTTCATCGGTATATCTCCGCTCCTATAATCTATATATCTCTCTCATACCTATAGCAGGAGCTGACTTTTTATACCATACATTTGATTGTCCACACAATTGATTGACCTCTATGACATGTCATATCAAGCTCGAAGATGTGTGACCTTGGCCTATTTCACAGAGGAAAACTTTCTCATCTTGGTTCCCAGCATTTGTATTGCTTTCATATCCATATCATTGATAGATCTTATAAAAGTATATCGCAAGTCGAAGATGGTGATCTTGAGAGCTACTTTTGTTTCAAACTTAGTCGTCATCTAAAAAAAACTCGAGTTCAAGGGGAGATGAGTACATGATGTGATTGCGGGGGCATACAATCGACGCATATGCGCCAAATCCCCTTTTAGTTTATAAAAGACCAAAAATAACCATAACGATATAAGGCTACCATTCCAAATGGCTATCATACTTTGTTGATCATCTCCAAAGCATACCAAACCCCCTGAATAGGCTTCGTGTTGTCAACCGAAATGAACATAATATGTAGATTGATACAGCAATCAGTTACAAATAGAAATATTAATCAATGATTGTCAAAGAAAAACTGATTAATTGCACATATTAATAATGGTCAGTAAAGACAACACTTGAGTCCTCCACCTTGTTTATTCGCATGTATGACACACATATTTTCTCAATACTCTAGTTTAAATAGTTTACACAAACACAAACTAACCATAGATAGAACGTAGGCTGTAATGTTTTATCAAACAGAAACACGATACATTTGGAAGTCCGAAGGGACAGAAATGTTTTAGGAGAAATACAAGTTTAAAATAATAGATTAATATATTTAACGGTCTCTTAAATGTAAATGGTTGCACTTAAGCTGCGGGCATGTTTAAACACAAGACGTAGATAAGAAATGTTCTTTATTAAACCATTTCTTCCTCAAATATAATTTATTTGATCATCGTCACGATTCGTATATACGTGTATGTTTATTATTATTTCGTTCTCAATAATTCGTTCATAAATTTTATACTTCAATTTATATATTTTACATAATTGTTGTATATTGTTGTCTTGCACGTGTTTTTCAATTTCACAAGGAGGTATACACCATTCATGTTGATGGAAAAATGTCTGTTTTATAAAAAAATAAATATGTACGTAAAAGATAAATGAATAATTATGTTTCATTTGATCAATTTAGTTTGAAACATATGACCCAGAAAAACGACACGTTAAAGTAATGTTGTTTTAATGGACCGTCTGCGACGTTGATATAGAATTACATCAATAATGGATCAACGTCTCGTATTTGCTGTTAATTTGGAAATGTTTGCTGATGAATTATGATATGTTTTCCAGCCAACGCACCGGAAGTGGTTTGCTAGTGTGTTTCAGATAAAGGCTAAAATGGGGTAGGGTACACAATGTTGTACCCAGCAACAAAACAAAACTCCCGTAACCAATAGAGAAAATACTATAATTTTCAGAACATCCCATCTTCATTTGTTAAAAAAAGGGAATTAATTTGGATTTGTAAAAAATAATAATTTGCCTCAGTACCGTTGAACTACTGTATGGTTTTTCAATAAAGTTTTTTTTACATTACACTGTACATAATAGGACAATATAGTAATTTTATTACACCAATCGCTTACTTCTTTTTTTATTTCAATACATATATCTGGTTGAATAATAGTCTTATTGCTACAATAATGAGTTACATAAGCACAAGTATAGTATTCTACCCCGACCAATCTTAAGGATCAACCAGCCTGTCACATGACGAGATCAGCTAATTGCTGTCGTCTTGTTATTTAAATCAGGGATACAGAATACCATATTTGCACCAGTTATTTCATACAAAATGACGAGGCCGAGTATAAGGCCCCGAGGTCAATAATTACATTTCCAAATAGATAGAAAAGATATTATTACAATTTGTGCCTCATTTTTAACTATTTTGTAACTAGGGTAAAATTCAAATAGATTAGATTGCTCATGCTTTGTCGCTAATTTTTATCTCCTATTTTTGTCATTGACTAATTTTAAAAACTGAAGCTCACCGTTTCTATTTAGGCCTATGTATGATAATTCGTCATATTCCGTCAATATACTGTCAGTCAAATAGTCCGCGGGAGATAATTATGTATAAGGACGTATCATATGTTTGCTCTTCTTTTCGAATTATTTTAATCACCAGTAACCTCAATGTCTTCAACAATAATGTCATCGAAATCAACGCATGTTCGGCTTTCATAGTCAACTAAATGTGTTAAAAAGGTATCACGCGTGCAGTTAAAGGCGTCGTCATAGTAGTCCAGGTCCACCATCTCACCATAATCGTCCTCAGTCCAATTTCGTGCAGTACAATTGTACTTAAACGCTACATCTGAAGGTAACTCCACAAGAGTGTAATCATAGAAGTAAGTGAACCTGATCATAGAAATACTGTCGTTACAAGCCCGAGTCTCGTTGAGTAAAGTACAGTTGTAGTCGCACGTGTCATTCAGTCTGTCTAATTCTTCGTATCTTTCAAATACATCTAAGAAATCATAATGGTATGTAACGTTATAGTCATAATAATGGTATGTACCGTTGGTATGGTTACACGCACATCCACCAATAGCTCCAGCAACACCTTGGTAGCTGACCAATGAATAACCACCGTATAAATCTGACCAACCACCAGACCCACTACCGTGATTACCACCGCTGCCACCAGAGCCTCGTCCACCGCTTCCTTCAGAACCTTGACCTCCATTTCCGTTGTTGCCCTGACCGTTATTTCCGCTGGAGCCTTGACCACCCGCCCCACCTGATCCGTTACCATTAGTTCCACTGGATTCTTCATCGTTATTTCCCCCTTGTTCTATGTCATCTATACTGCCTTCTTCTTCCTCAACCTCTTCAAGGTCTTCCTCCAGCTCTTTCTCTTTCTCTTCGTCATGTTCCTCGTCTGTTGACTCATCCTCATGATCTGAGAAGTCGTCTTGTGTGTAGACTGTTCCGTTATATGAGGTCTGGAAACAATTAGGTCTAATATAGTTGGCATATTCTTAAATCTATAAATTAGTTAATTGGATAAGAATTTATTTATGTGTATATTTCTATTATGTTACATATTATCAACATGTTATTCTTTATCCATGTACCCCGTCACATGGAAGCTGTACTCAAACATCTTACCTACAAAATATTAACAGGGAATACATTTGATCATGAAATTGTATAGATCTATGTATGCATTATCCGTGAGACAAACAATGAAATACTAACGTTAGGATTATCTGAAATAACAAAGACGGTTTTAAAACGATATATGCAACGCCCGTTTTAAATATATTGTAGCAACCTTATAAGCTGAAATAAGCGTTTATAGCATTTTTCCGTCGCCGCCGCAGTCACGGGCATATCCACACATCTAGCTCTCATTAAAATGTTAACCGATGAATTTTGTATATTTGTCACAGATATGTGCCTGCAAAATTCTTATCATATTTTTTATGTTAGCACGGGGCCCTAAAAGGGAATTATCAAAGATGGCAACCCCGAAGACCATACATAAGGTTAATATAAAGATAAAAAATGGCTATATTGGACAAGTGTCACAATTACCCCGTCTGATGTGGGGTATATATTGGCCATATGTTCAATTTACAACATTTAGTTTCCCCCAAAATGTAAACGTCTATTAGGAATGATCTGATAAAGTCATGGTCAAGTAGATAATGAATATTTTGGAGTAAAATTGTTTGTTTTTTAATTTCTGGCAGTTTTTATTGATGCTGCTGTCATTAAAAAATAAACATCAAGGTTTCGAAAACTCATAATTTGATCAAATAACACGAAAACGCAAAATTTAGGCCAGGGTATTATACCCCAGTCACACATACACGACGCACAGCCCACGCCTTGAGTGACAAAAATTTGGGCAGTGCGTCGTTGTGCGTCCATGAATTTTGTCAGGACATGAGAAGAGCAAGGGATTTTAAGACGAATATACAGCATGTCATAAATAAATCAGGTGTTTAAATCAGCGAATACCCAGCCACCGCGTTGCGCGTTAGCAGGGGGCCAAAGTTAACGAATACACCGCGCATCGCCAGCGCGAGACACGAATTTGTAAGGAAGCATTTAGCACGCCCCATATACGTTATATGTTCGCTGGACATGCGTTAGGAACACGTTGGATGGGCGCGATATGCGCGCTCAGTGCCGGCATTTTTGTGTTATTTTCTGACCGTAGGGCTCAGGGCCCGTATTCTCGTACAAGTTACAATATATCGTAGGCTTCTGATTGGTCGAGATGACCATCTCGACCAATCAGAAGCCTACGATAAATCGTAACTTGTACGAGAATACGGGCCCTGTCACATGTCACATAGTCGACGCACGACCCACGCACTAATTTTTTTTGCCAGAGCGTCTTTCATGCGTCGGTCGTGCGTCAACACTCGTTACTGGTTCGTGGAGGGCGCTGCACTAACGCTACGCGTATTTTTGTGCGCAGTGTAATCGCCAAAGGAAGTTGGGTGTGTTTAAAATATAGAACACATATGAACGCATAACGTTACACGCCAGAAGACCGCCAGCAACACGTACAACGCGCAAGAACAAGGTTATTTCAACGCCAAATACGTTTGCTTTGTATCACATGGCTGCCCGCTGAGGGCGCCGGGCAGTCGCGGGCAACGCGCCTGCCCTGCGCTGCGTGAGCGCTCGAAGCAAACGCTGGGCACACGCAGGCAGTGCGCCCAGCGCTCGAGCAGCAGGGTGTGACTATGTTATTTCTGCAGCTTAACCATTGGAGCTCTGAAGAGCGACACTTTATCTTTAATTATTTGAGGTGGTGTTGCACACGATACACGGCTTCAAGTGCAGAATTTGTTTTTAATTTGTCGAAATTACGTCCAAAGATATAATGTTATCATAAATTTAGGACACATTTTTTCTTTTAAAAATGGTTACATACTGATACAAACTGATACAATTTACTGTAATTGTCGACAATAGCATTCTAGGGTTTAATGCGCACTGTATGCGTCCAACGCGTTAGCAAAGCGCTGTTCATTCGCCATTTGCGTTGAAAACACACTGTGCATTCGCTACCAGCTGACGACGTTTTTCACAATCCGGACTCAAATTAATATTTTTATTTTTTATGCGTAGACTGTGCGTCGCTTATGTGTGACTGGGACAAACCTCGGTCAACGGAAACACAACGAATTTAGAGCGTGAGCTCTACTTGTGCCTAGCGTTAGACTGGCGCTGGTCTGACGTTCTTCTGGCGTCTATATTCACACGTGGAAAAAAGCGCACATTTTTGAACATGCAAAAAATGTGCGCAGAGGTTGAAGCACACAATAAATGAATAACGTTCATCTGGCGTTCTCGTCAAATCATAAACGAATTCTGACGCACCCCCAGCGAATCACAACGCACTGACCGAAATTCTGCATTTTTTTGTGCGCTGGACGTGCGTGATGGTATGTGGGCCTTTAGAAAACTCACACCACTTACTAAATTGTGGATGCATACATGTCAGTTATAAGTGGCTCTGACATTTACATTATTGGTGAGAAGGGGTGACCAATAATTATTTACCCGCACTGGCCAATATACCCACATTTCACCTGTGCAAGTATTAGGACGAAGTATTTTTAAACTAATAAACATAATTCACGCATATGTGAAATTGATTTCAAATTAAAGACTCACTCTAATAAAGAAGAACATATCTTTTGCTAAAAATGGTATTAATGTTTTTTTGAGAGTCAATTTTATACAAAATAATTCTGTAGATTTGTAGAAGACAAATTCGCGAGTTTAACTGCTTGAGAATCTCTTATCATACTAGTATAGTGTAACTTGAGTTTCATTACAAGCGCATGTCGCTCAGGGCGCATCAAATTTGATGGTTGTTAAACACCCTTCTATGCACCAGTTTCGAGATGTTTCAATACATGCACAACTGTCTACATGTCTCATATATAACGAAATCATATATTTCAAATTATTTTTAAATGTTGTGTTTGTTTCTTTGTAAATCGCCCAGCACGATACATTGGCTGAATAGGATGAGCCCTGCGCGAAATTAACGTCGATACACTGGTCTCAACCTGAACTCGACGGGGCCGCCATTACCGTGATCTCTTAGTCACATTGAGAAGGGAGAAACAATGTTGTTTCTCTGAAAACCCCAAACGGAACAGCGGGGTTCGAACCCGGGACGCATGCATGGCTGACGAGGCAGTCAGGTGCACTAGCCATTGCGCCACGTCCCCTTCTCTACTTTACTTTTACCATTGTCTTATTTCATACCCCAGCTACTGTAGCATAATTATGCACTTGTATATATTTTTGGTTTCTACGCTTTCCAGAGTGTCTTTTTTGCTACTATATATAATTAGTATGTTATACATAGTAGCTATTTATCTCTGGTTTTGGTGCGGGAAACAAAATGATAGACCCCCATGTTATCTTGGCTATGCCTTTTAATTTTATTTTAAGAAGTAGTCATTTATATTACCGAAATACCCAGTTTTTATTATGGCAATGCCACTTAACATGATTTTAGTTGTTTGTCATACCATGTATATTGTCTTATATGATTTTAACAAACTAACATTATTGTATATATACATGTACATATATCTCTTTTATTACTACGACAAATAGTCTGTCTGTCTGTCTACTTGCTGAATGTTACCTACCAGTTCGGTCGGTTCACACTCCCTCTGTTCGCCACAGGTGTATTGGCCATCGTTCCTACAGATGCACTTCATGCCGCACCACCAGAACTGTTCTCCAACTACAAACTCCATGTCAACATCACTGTATGACACCGAGCATGTATCTGTCACAAACAAAAGTGTCTATAATTTAAGAAAGTGTTAACTTTATATAAACGTTGGAGCAATATTACACAGCTAAGTCTTCCATTATTATATATTATTACCTACATGCATGTACATTTTAATTGTTGCAAAAAGTACTTTCACGCTGCTCAAATTTCACAATCCCGGTCTCAAACACAGTGCCTGAGCAAACACACATTATCACTATTGATATTGACTGTTTAAAACACACCAACATAATCCAACGCGATTGCCTGGTCGACGTCCCGCGCCGCGTCTGTTTTTCAAACACATTATTTGATCATTGCCAAAACATACCAGCCGCGACAACGTATGAGAGTGCGATAGGCAACGCCATCTTTTTACTATTACATTTTCGTCCAGCCTGTCGTCACGCCGGCTGTCGCGCCTCACTCGCGCGTTGGACGTGGTGTTGTCTCTGTCGGAAAACTGCGGACGCCTCTGAAATGCATATGTCCCGGCTCAGCACATACAAGACATTGAATCATTTTTGGTTCAACGTTGGTCCACCTTCTACGTGGTTCAACGTCTTCTAAAATAGTCAAATTTAAGGAGGTTAGTCTAGTTTATAAAGCAGTCACTGATAATGCGCCCCCATATATACAGACTATGTTTCCCAACATTAAAGACTAGGCCTACTCAAATTATTTACTCAGATCTTGAGTTAATAACGAACAAAATGGTTTTAGAAAGTATCGTTCATGCCTCGCTCATATTTTCTCCTTATCTAGTATAATAAAAAACAGACTTTTAAATAACAAACCAACATTTTCTTGTTTCATAGATATGAGTAAAGCTTTTGATTGGGTGAATAGAGATTTATTATTTTTAGGATTGTTACAATATGGTGTCGATGGAAAATTTGCATAGAACAATTAAAACATTATACCAAAATAATGTATCTAGTGTAAAAATTAATAACAGTAATACTGAATGGTTTGAAATATCATCATGTGTCAGACAAGGGGATACTTTGTTACCAAGTATATTTTCCTTATCTATGAATAAACTCGCAGAACTTAACAATTTTAACATTGGTATAGATAACAATGGGAACACTGTATGTACCTTGTTTTATGCATGTTATATTGTACTTGTTGCAGAAAACGAATACGCTTAATTTGTTAATAGAACATGTTCATAAATGCTGTAAAAATGGAAAATGTTTGTAAATTTTGATAAAAACAAAGTTGTACAAATCAAGTTAGGAATTCAAGAACGCTTGTTACTTTAAATGGGGAAATGTACCATCAGATTGTGAAAACATACAGTTAGGGCCTACTTGGGTGTAAAATTTGACAGAATTTAAATTTTAGAGATTATACTAAAGCAC
>OZ024902.1:26378703-26385340 GCA_964017125.1 Flabesymbios commensalis | reverse complement strand
CATACGCCCTTACCCTTACCTTACCCTTACCAATCATGTCGCCAAAACTGATATAATTGCCACAGTGGATTTTAAAAAGTACAAAGTTTGATAGTTTTCAGACGATCATTTTTATCATGTTCCACGATTTAATCAGAATGTTTATTGAGAATATAATGCCGACAAATGATGATGTAAAAGGCGAGTTTTATAGTGTTGTTGAGAATTGCGTGAAAATTATGGTCCACCCTTTATGCCTACTCACAATGTGCAGGGCCGTTCCATTTCAAAAGGGGTCGCATGTCTCTGTGCATGGGACAGGGTTCAGGCTAGTTGATAATAATGCACATTTGCGTCACACACGACTTTGTCTTATCCCTTACAACGTTAAATTACTGCATAAACCATGGAGACCGAAGGGTTTATTTGATTTGAAATCATAATAGATGTCTTAGTTAGCTATTTCTGATTCATTTGAATACCTATGTTATGGATCTACGGTCATTAGAAATAGTTTAATATTCTTTTTATGCGGAGATCGTCTTTATACTTCAGAATCTGCCGTCTACAGACGGCAGATTTAGACGTATAAAAATAAAGATTCTGACGTATAAAGACGGTCACCGTGCTGAAAGGGTTAAATGCCTGTTTTTTCTACTTCTGATTACATCATCCATGTATGTAATGCTAGTGCTCTTTGGAATACTCACCAGGTGGCAACATGCATACAAAGGTACATTGGAATGCACAGCAGATTTCGTGATCCTTGCATCCAGTTTTTTGACAGCCCAACTCAGCTGTTTCTCCTATCTCCGTGTTACAGTCTCCATCGTGTAAGTTAGGGGCACAACGCGGACCTGGATAATCAACAATCAGAGGTAAATTATCTCACCATCCCCTGCAGGCTCTCCTAAAGCCCCATTCATGCATTCATTCATTAGCTCATTCGTCCAATTATAATTCGGTTATTCACTATTTCATTCCAGCCCTGTATCTTGTTGATATTGTTTGATATGGTAATTTGACAATTTAATTTTATCCTGAACATTCTAACGGTCAAATTAGTCTGCACTTTCTCAAAGTCTAAGAGTGATATATTTTTTTGAAAAAGTTCGGTTCCCCATGATTTTTGTGGTGATTGAAATAATTTGTTTCCGTAGTTTTGACCTAGGATATACTGGGCCTGTAGCGTATGCCAACGTTATTGTTTTATTTGGTTGACATCCGGATGAGTTTTGTTCGATGGAAACTTTTTATTTCCGATTAAGCTCGGTATACACGATGCGAGCTGTCTCATAAGATATGTTCTATGAGATTAAAGGGACATGCCCAGGTCTAAAATCATAAAAAATCGGTGATTTTATTTTGGCTTCTTAATATGACTATATGATGTAAACATGTCCATAGACTAGAACTGCAGAAGTATTTTAATTTTTGTGCTGCGCACTTACCAGTTAGGCTAGATATAGAGACGAAATTCCCGTATTTCTTATTTTTAACATGGTTGTCAATATAAATTAGAAATCAGGAATTTCGTCTCTATATCTAGCCTAACTGGTGAATGCGCAGCACAAAAATTTGCAGGTCTAGTCTATGGACAAAAATTTGCAGTTCTAGTCTATGGACATGTTTACATCATATGGTCATATTATTGAGCTAAAATAAAATCACCGATTTTTTTATGATTTTAGACCCGGGCATGTCCCTTTAATGTTAAGGAAATACAACAGATTGAATATCTGAAAGAACTATTTTGTGGTCAAGAAATTGTCAGCACGGTACACACAGTGAAATTCACAGCATAAATTGTCTCATGAGATAAATCTGATGAGATAATTTCACTGTGTGTATCGGCTTTAATACTAGCCAGGACACGTTTATCTCCTCTCCAAATTTTGTTATTCTATATTTCGTATTTTATTATAAGCTATCCATAATTATACAAAAAAAAACACTGGAAAATACTTAACTAGTTTTATTTCCCAGTCGTCTATTGTCATGTAAGCAGAACTGTGTGCATTATACAACACTTTATGCCACAATACCCACCGTTTCAGGCCGCGGGATCAAAGCGACTTTGAAAGCCACGGACGTTAATTGGTGTGCGAAAGTGAGGATCTGGGGTTTCCCTACAGCACCCACTGTCTGCTCAACGCTGGGCCGACGGTATCAACCTGTGGCCCAATGCTGTGCTAGCATTTAATCATCCTTTAGGTGTGCAAATAGTTTGTTTGGGTTTTGTATGAATCATAGAAATGTTGATAAAACAAAGTTAAAAATCTGAAAATTCTAAAAAAAAATGAATTTGTGATCTGCTGGATACACTACTTCATCACCTAAATACCAAAACTGATGTCCACAGAGCCACATTAACAAAGATGTAGCCATTCGTCTAATGCTCAGCTCTATATTTGACCTTTTTTCTCAATATTTATAGCAAACCGATTAGCAAGAGCAGCACAATCGGATTAAAAATATTATCTGACGATATGGTGATCAACGACTCATGTCTGGTGTTGGGTGTGTTCATACCTGTCGGTATGCTGATGGTGACAGTATGGTCCTCCTCCTCATCTACCTCGCTATCTCCGGGTATGACCAGGTATCCATTGTGATTGTCGCTGATCATCATACCTCTTTCTCTGGCCAGCACTGGTCTCATCCCGGCCTCCAGCAGTTGATCACCCTCTCCCAAGTATATAATGTCCTGTTCCATGCGCCCAGACGGAGACGCCAGTGTTGTCGTCACCACCAGAATCGCCAAAGCCACAACCGTCGGGATGGCACCTATATTTGAAAGACACTTTTTTTGAATTATGGAACCACATCTCTGCATAATAGAGCGGGATTGGTTGTAATTGATAAAAGTGTTTCAACATTTTTATGGTGGATCATATGTACTAGCAACATAATTCGGATAGGCCTATTATAAACTTAGTTAGGGTTGATTTACAGAACAAAACCTAACAATTATATACTCCAAATTGTGAATAACCCGATAAAATTTCTTCTCATCGAAGACAGTCATATTCAAGGGTTTTTGGTGAAAACAACTTCTGTTTACACACCTGCTCTCTCACCTGCCCTCGCACCCGCACACTTTCTTCCCTCGCACAAATCGCTATTGGACCGATTTTCACGGGAGCTGAGCATTTGTAAGAATGGAGAATCCTGGAAAATTCCATCATGCAAAGGGGGTTTCCAAATTCCACACGGTATTTGGACTGGAATGGATCCAAAGATACATAAAGCTAGCTATATGTTCGGTTATGAACATCTCGTCGAACTTGTCAGAGTTTGAGAACGGTAGATGTTTTACAATACTGCCCATACAGATTAGAAGGATGCTCAGAAGATAAAAAAAAACATAAGTGGATCGAGAAAGCATTGGGAATGACCTTGGCAATAAGGTTAATATATATATATATATATATATATATATATATATATATATATATATATATATATACTAGAATCCAATTTATTATTGGGTCTTTCTTTTGTTATGCCGTATTATTGGGTCTTTTAAAGGAACCATGGGTCTTTTAGAATGACCCAACAATACCCGTCATTTAGTTAAGATAGAAACTTAACTCAATGACGGAAAACTTATAGATTAGTGGCGCCACCTCCGTCCCCGACCACCGACCCTAAAGCTACTATCTTAGAAGTTTCTTTTAAATGTGTCTAAATTACGGTTCCTTCAAAAGACCCAATAATACGGTATAACAAAAGAAAGACCCAATAATACATTGGATTCTAGTATATATATATATATATATATATATATATACAGTGATCTTTAAACTGGATTATTTTACTGTATGAAGCAATGTATTTTTTAAAGTTATGTTATGTTACTATTCCAATTTTTTCTGTTATTATTGTTTTGCAATAATAAGTAATATACAACCTTCCAATATCCAGAAGGGTGAATGGACATATGAAAGTTACAGGGCAGAAGTACTCATGAGTATTGAGTAGGCCTACTGAGCACAAAGTAGTTTATTTCATTCTTTCATTCATTAATACAGGTATTGTGCGTGTGACTCGAAATTACTTTTTTTATCAGAATGATTTACAAAAGCAACAACCAGCTGTATCAGAGCTCTTCGGCCCATTTCATCAGCTATATAGAGAGTCGTTGCAACTGCGATGACAATGTCATCGAAATTCTACCAAAACCGCTTTAGCTGTGAAACGACTGAAACCCGGTAAGGACCCGAATTCGGTAAACAACGCTCAAACAATGGCCCAAAGATGAGCCAAGGTCAGCCCAGACTCTAGGCCTTTCCCGCAACGCGTACAGAAAATAAACAACAACAACAACAACACTGCCCTTAATTCGCCAACCCTTTATGCACCAGGACCGAAATATAGGCCTGCTGATCTGTATTCAACACCATCAAAGCGGATTTCCACAGATTCCATTGACGATAACAATTAATACACTGGGTTAATGTCCGCCCGGATATTCTACACTTTACTTTTAAACAACGGTCATTAAATGGAATCGGTCTGTAAATATCATTACATGTATTTGCTTACTGTTTTGCGTGTTTTATGTATTGGGAGAATGTATGCATGTTTCCAAGGTTCCGGCAAAGTGCAGGTGCACATACTAAATTTTGGCCACTGCATGCACAACTACCACTACACCGCCACATATGAAAATAATATCTCAAAAACTTATTTTGCTGTCATGTTTTTTGTCTAATTTTGAATTGAGATCGGAACAATGACCAATGTAAATTACTTTTTGAATGTTACGCGAATCGTAATGTATAGCTCTTACCCGCAGCTAACTATTACAGTAAATCTGGGTAATTCGATGGTTAAATAGTAAAAAATAATATGGGGTCAAAGTCACGCGGATGAGCAATGTAAATAGCTCACTTTGATATTGAACGTGTACTACATAATTATATAACACCATCTGATGAAGGAATTCCTTGGTCTGATAAATCAAGTTAGCAGTCATGCGTCTATGAGGAAATCGGTGTGTGGTACATTTAATTAGGTAGTCGTCGGGTCAAATTACGATGTATGCATCAACGACTACTTAAAGATGCAGGTAATTAGGTTGTGCATGCTAGCTATCTTGTGATGTATTTATATGCACCCTTTTAGCGCTTAAACTTTAGAAAATATGAAGTAGATTGGTTTAAATCTGTATATAAATTTCACAGAGATACATATCGTCGCCTCGGAGCTAAAGGATCCTATCTGACACTCGTTAGAGTGGCAGATAGGATCCTTTAGCTTCTAGGCGACGATATCTCGTTTACAATTATATACAAATTAGAATCGTGAAGGTTTTTCTAAACAAAAAATTGAAGACGTCTCCCCTCCCGTGCAGCAAGTACTAATATTATTTCAATAATTTGAATTTGATCGAGTTGAAGTTTTTCATGTCATTCCTTCCCGAAACCTCACTTTTTGCCTTATAATAATTGTCTATCTATCTTATATGGTTTGCTAGATATCAGGCATTAAAGTAAGTAATGACAATAGTCGGTCATTTTTAATTTGATCAACTTGAACTTTTTCAGGGTGCATCCTTCCATGAAACCTCACATGTTGTATTATTGTATTAGCCCATCTATACATTGAGCGGTTTTCATAATATTCCGCAAAATATTTTTGTTGAATATAGGCCCACTACTGCTACAAATTTGGTCAGAGTATTGGGACAACATTTAGGTCAAGGTATAATAACATGAAAAGGCACAACTAGGGCACAACTAGGACCATTAAAATAATCTATGTGCAATATTGATATAATCCACCCATTAATTTTAGAGATCTGCTCCGAAAACGAAGTGTATACGAAACATGTAAACAGGCCATAGTATTGAACCAAAAGCCGGTCAAAGTAGCTATCAAAGAGGCACATTTAGACCCCTAGGTGTTTTTTGTGCACCATTCTAAGATAATTGGACAAGTAATTCCTGCAATATGCTCCGGAAATATATGTCGAAACCTCAAGTTGAGCCAGAGTACTGAATTAGAAGTAGGTCTAAGTACAGTAACTACAAAATGCACATCTAGACCCCATACGGGTGTTGTGTGAAATATATATAGCGAATGATGAGCTTTAAAAATTGTCGTTACAGTAATTTTTATCCAACTCAAACTTGTCTCTCACTATCGCGACCAACAACTTTTAAAGCACATGGGTCACTATGTTTCACTAAACCATAGTATTTTTATTGTGGCGGACCACACTTTTGTAGACGTTGACCATGCTGCGCATGCGTGCAATTACATTGTGTGCCCACAATGTTTAATCAGCGGATCATGACGACCCACCTACTTAACTGCTACAGTCGATATTGGAATATTTGCGACATATGCAGTATTAGTGATACTGTGACGCTGTAGACCAAGCAGTCCTCTAACCATTGTAGATCTATTTCCAAGAGGCGTCCTGTTAGAAAGAGACAAAAACATTAACGCCGACATACCAGCTTATAATATATTAGTAGTCCTTAGAAATTAACATCAGACTAGTCAGACTTATCTCTCACCCGTCATTTTCCTCTTGTTTTGTTTGAAAACGCTTGTTGGTTTCCTTGTGTTAGTAGTTATTAATATACAGTGCTCCTCTTTACCTTATCCATAAGTGATGTCAGTCTAACTGATGCTGACGCCCACC